>CADEHL010001065.1:1316651-1623078 GCA_902827135.1 Harpagifer antarcticus
GATTGTTATTTGGTCCAACCACTGTTTGAGCGCCATGGACAGCTCCACTGCTCCATGCTGCCTTCAGTGCCACAGCAGGCAGCGTGTAAAACACAAATTCACAGCCATCCTCCTGCTTCCAGGCTCATTACCAAGTCCCGCCTGCATAAAACTCACAATAAAACCCTGCATCATGGACAGCTTCACACACATCGATTGCTGGCTATTCGGCCACATTTGGCACCAGTCGAATCATATAAATAGTTCACTTTTTTACCAACTCTTCCTTTTGCTGGTGATTTACCTTCCTCAGAAAGTTGCGAATGATATCAGAACGATCAGACGGTTAAATAAAGTGATTTTGTGCCATGATAAAAGACGCCGTCTTACAAATTGGCCCGAAGACAAAGCCTCATAGTGTTTTGAGGCACTCTGGGACCCTAATGGACCATTTACCTGCCCGATTATCATCTTTTACAAAAGACCACCATTAAGGGCCCACAATACATCTGGGGAGGTAATGGATTTCAGATCAGCTAAGTTATATTACACTGTTCATTCTGCTTGTCAAAAGAAGGAAATGTGTCTGGTACTGTTCAATGTATCCTCATAATATGCATACAAATGATATTTTCTGTTACGTTTTTTCTAATTTCTCGTAAATTTCCTCCACATTTTTGGTTACACCTTTCAATTTACGCTCTTTACATGTACATTCTGAATACTTTAAAACTAAACTTCCATCTTCACAGGAAACAAGTCAGTTCAGGCAACAACCACTTAGTTAAGGTTTGAGAGGTTTGAGAGGTTTGACCACTAACCGCTAAAATAACAAAAACGGATATGTTGGTCACAATGTGTGAGTGTACAGCTTTGCATATGCCCCCCTTGGGCTGGGGTCATCAGTACCCTTTGCCCACCCCCCCGATGGCAGGCCTGCATGGACTTCTTTGCTAAGAAGTGTTACTTTGGCTGGTTTCGCTATATTGTTTGAAAACAGCCTGTTAAAATGTTGAACTACATGAATTTCACTGTGTGTTTGTAGTCATCATTCTTTGGGATACCAACTCAGCTTTCATTTAAAAGGCAGTGGAATATGGCCACAGTTGCTGTCTCCTTTTAACCGTGCTGCTCTCTGATCCGTGGAGAGCTTGGACTGCAGTATTTTGGGGGCCAGAGTACAAGGCGGGTCTGAACTCTGTCCATAAAGCAGCACAGGACCGCGAGACCTGGCTGCTCTATCGATTGAACTTCTGAGCCGGCACTTGCAAACGTGAGGTACATGCTAAGAGCTGCCAAGTAAGCAGGAGACCAGATGTGTGTGTGTGTGTGTGTGTGTGTGTGTGTGTGTGTGTGTGTGTGTGTGTGTGTGTGTGTGTGTGTGTGTGTGTGTGTGTGTGTGTGTGTGTGTGTGTGTGTGTGTGTGTGTGTGTGTGGATACGACAACACAAGGCACAGGATGAGATGTCACTGTGGGTTTGTTCAATCGAGAGCGAATGTGCAGGTCGATTCAGAAAGCAGGAGACAGATTGTGAAAATACATGTGGGTGTGAAAAACAAATGGGTGTGGTTCAAGGGGAAATGAAACTTCAGGGGTTGTATATAGCACGTCACACAATGCATCACGCATGCCAGCGGTCCATGAATACAACATCTCATTTCATTGTGAGCTAGGATACAAAACACACGTTGAAACCGATCCGCGGCCAGTTGGAAATGGAAAAAAGAGATAGTGCCATGCAACAACCAAGACATTCATACACAGTATTCTCAAGGTCTTAGAGGCAAATACAACTTGAGAATTGTAGGAGGCAGAAGTAACCATTTATTTTTCTCTCAGCAAAAGATATTCTACTTCGCTACATTCTGCAAGATCAAGTGGAAATAGGAATAAAACGGCAAGGCACAAGAGAAAAGCTAAGTCAATAAGAGAGGAAATGCAGACAGAGACTGGGGTTTTAGCAGTGGGAAAATATAAAAGTGTACTTGCCTGGGAAATTAGTTTAGCTTCATTGATTTTCTTCTTTTTTTATTTTTTTTGTTACCGTCTTTTAGTCAATGATCTCAGCCCCTAACAGAGAGCAAGAAAGCCTTTCCCGGGGGGAAATGCTATTCTCAAGACGGGTATAAAAGAGAACACAGGTGTTTGTAAGGTTTATATGACAAAGAACAAATCCATGCTGTCAGAATGGGAACACCCATACAATGTTTTCTAAATGATAATATCATTAACTATTGATTTCAGGGTGGGTATCTTCCTGTGTGCAGCACGCACAGCCCTGTTCCTCTTGCTCACCACATGTTCCCTGCTCACACCATTAATGTTGCGATGTGAGCAAAAATGAAAAGCTTTCCCAGCTAGCAGGGAACGTTCTCACAACTTTGGCTAACGTTACCTACAGGTTCTAATAATGTTTTAAATAAACGTTTTAATCTGATGTTTAACCTTTCTAGGATGTTTATTATTTCAAATAATGTTCCTATAAGGTTTAAGGTTAACTAAGACATAACGTTTTAACTGCAACATTCAGAAGGTTTGTTCAGGATGTTATTGAGGCCTGAGATGACAGACATTTTTTTATAAAACGTTCCTTTAATGTGAAATGTTAACAAAGGTGGAACGTTTTGCCTGCAACATTCTAAGGATGTTTTTTGGACGTTGTTGAGGTAACATATTATAGATGTTATTTTATAAATCATTCCCTCGATGTTACATGAAAACAAAAGAAGAACATTTTCAAAGCAACATTTGGATAATGTTTTCAGGAGGTTATTCTTTTTTTATAAAACGTTCCTGTGATGGCAAATATTAACACGGTCATGGTCAACGTCAGATTTATTTCTAGAGCGCTTTAAAAAACAAACTGGTTGCATTTGTTTGAAAAGGATGTTTTAAAAAATCTGATGTCACCATATTTTCCTTTTGAAAAAAACAAACAAGCACGTAATTCATGATAAGCTGTAAGCAGATTGTGCATGTTTGCGGTGGCATGCGTGAGTTCCCAGCTACACATTTTTGGTTCTAAAAACATTCTGAGAATGTTAACATTCGTTGTTCTAGGAATGTTTTCAGCGTGACGTTTTATTTTGGTTCCCAGAACGTTCTTCGGAAAGGTAGGATAACGTTCTTTAAAAACATTCTTCAAATGTTTGGTGATAACCTTCTGAAGATGTTTTTGATCACATTGTTAGAACATTATGCCGTACTGTTCTTAAAACGTTTTCAGCAGGACGTTTTTATTTTGGTTCCCAGAATGTTCTTCTGAAAGGTAGAATAACGTTCTTAACATTTTTGGTGATAACTTTCTTAAGATGTATTAAGACAATACATTGAGACAATGAATAGGATGTATAAAAACGAATTTCCAAGCCAATGTTATCAAGATCATCTTAAGAAAGTTATCACCAAACATTTTAAGAATGTTTTTAGAGAGCGTTATCCTACCTTTCAGAAGAACATTCTGGGAACCAAAAGAAAACTTCCCGCTGAAAACATTCACAATGAATGTTTTGAGAACCAAACATTTCTAGCTGGGTTGCCCTGCCCTGTAAAAAAATAAAAATCCCTCCCAAGGATTGCTTCAGTCAAGTCCTCAGCCAGTCAAGCAGCCAACTGCATCGGAGAGCAGGAGATGTAACCTCGAGCTGATGCACTCTCTCCACAGCTGCCTGTACAATTTATACCTGCAAACTACCATTCTAGGGTCAAAGATACACAACCCAAATCTGATACATACTTTTTTACAGACTAGTCACTATGCCTTTCAGCGATAATATTTGAATACTAAAACACCTCTGTTTCTATTGTAAGAAATCTGTTACTGTATATATTTTTGAACAATGTGCACATTGTTTAGGTTTTATTGAACATTTGAATGTAACTTCATATGTTTCTAATGGAAATCTTTATTTTATTTGCTTCTTAGGCTTGTTATGATTATTTTATAACTGTATTTGTTCTTTAAATTGGACATTATACTGACCTCTCATGTTCATACAAGTATCTGTATTATTTTATTTATCTTTGTATTGTGCATTCTTGTGAATATTTTTGTATTGTATTTTTATTGATGTTTTATTTTACATTTTACCTTCATATTTTTGTAAAAATATATTTATTTGATTTCCTCTATTTAATTGCAAAGTTTAACTTGTGTTGTTATTAATATATATTTGTTTTGATTATTTTATATTTAATTAGATTATTGGATTGAGATGTTACTTGAATTTCTGATCTTAAAATAATGTTTTATTTTGTATTTGTTAATATGTCATATTATCTTCTTGGATATTTATCTTCTCATGTTTATTAAAATATTTTTAATTCGACTTTATTTGATGTTTTTTTGATACTTTATATTTTTATAAAAAATATTTATTTTAATAAAGATTTTAATAACATAATAACAAAATATATATTTAGATTTTTGTATTCACATTCTTCTCTAAGAAGTTATTCTATATTTGTATTTATTTAATTCTATGGACCAACTGTCAGCTTCTCCATTCAGATTTTCATGACCTTGATTTTTTTACACATGGTCATTAATCAGAAGTGTAAAAATGATGGTTGCCATAGAGACAGAAAACACCCCTCCAGCAGCTGAATTTTCATTAAAATAAACACGAAATGTATTTATGTTTATAGTTCAGCAAAACAAACTCAGGTTGTTTGAATAAAGGAGTCCGTCAGAAATAATTGCAGCCTCAGTCTAATTTCATGCAGCATGGGGCACGAGGAGTTTCCACACAGCACAGCAGGGCAGCCTGCAGCTCTTCCTCTCACAGCTCTCTGTGCGGCTCCTCCTGTTTCATCTCCCACCGCCAAACTGATGGAGCGGGCACAGTGTTGCATTTGCTTTAGATTTAAACTATGCAGGGTAACAGGTAAGGCCTTAACACTGCTAAAAACACAAAAAGTGAACTTTGATGACTTTTTTTCCCCATTTTTCAAGGGTTAGGGGTTAGGTCAGGTTATCTGTCACTAACAATGACCAATCAGCTGTTAGATCCCACCCAATGACAAAGTGTTCTCCGGCAAGATGCTTAACAACAAATTGCTCCGTAGTTTACATTGCTCTTTTTTGGGGTCTTTTAAGAAATTGTTCCAAATTTGGATTTGAAAAACACGAGGCACAAGGCGTCTTCTTTCAGAGCACTTTGTTGTACTATTTAGTAAAGCACAGCTTTACACTGATCCACAACTGTAGACAATGGAGGAGACGCTTTCTTTGGCCCTCACTCACACAAAAAGGTCCCACAAAAAGTTCATATTTTGGGGCAGGTTGTCTGGGTGGACAATACAAGTTGGTGCTGAGAATTCTGATTTGATCACCATTTATCACTGCTCTGCGGCGCTAAGATTGAGTTCTGACAATGTCATTCATACAAAAAGTGAGCACAAGCCTCTTTCAGGAGCCAAAATGGATAACATAAGCAAATGGGGTGATGGTAGTCTGTCATAAAAGCACAGTAAAGTGGTGATAATGTGAGTCTTTAGACACAGTAACAGAATAGAGCTTTTATGGCAGGAAACACCAAGGTAGGTGTAGACATGTGAATCCAAACAAGCAGAACAAAAGCAATGGGACTTTCCCATTCGATGGTGTATAGCAGAAAAGAGGCGACCGTATGTCACCAGTACCAGTTCTGTTCAGCAGGATACTCTCCACACACTAACACCACTTTGTGATTTTTATAGCGGAAATGCAAATCTGCAAAAGCTAACACAATGCTATAAACTGATTACATCACGATGGTATGGCTGCCTTACACCTTGGCTAAGCTAAAGGTGGACTTGTGTCGGCTTGATGGCTTTTAGTCATCTTATTTAGTCACTTTATAGGGCATGAAGAGAATGGTGTTATTCATTGCCTTTGTTCTGAGCATAACATTTGTAGAGTTGTTGTTCCATTAATTGTTCTTGTTGTATTTGGTCTTTGTGGTCCTTTCAAATTGTGCCTGCTGTGCTTTCAGCCTCTCGCTGTCTTTTGTTAAATTAATACATTTAATTAGCGCAGTTTGAAACAAAAATATACAATTATTTTATGAAAGTGAAGGCATAAAAACGTTTTTCAATTATATTTCAGTTAATTAACTGAAGCATATACCACAAGGCTTATTGTTTGTATTTTGGAAATGCACTCACGCTGGCAGACTGGTATTTTGGGACTGAGGGTAAAAACACTATGACATTACCATGAACTCAAGTATCAAATGTACTCAATGACATTCTGAAAGGTTGAATCAATTATTCTTATAAATTAATTATTAACATGATGATATCAATATATAAATATATATTTATATACAGTATATTAAAAATATGCTCAATACTAGTATTTAAAGGAAACTCGTTGTACATAAAAAATATAACACTGCTGCACAATCCTTAACCCTAACGCTAACCCTCACCACATATATGACAAAGAGCATAATAGTTCAAAGTAATTGAAAGTTGGATCAAAAAATGCAGAATGAGTAAGAAATAGTATATACATTAAATAAAGCACGGTAAGCATACACTAAAAAGAGTATTACTTTATATAACCTTCAGCTCCCTTCCGATTGCTCCTACATGATAGCATGTTCTTAACATAAGGAAGGAGGACACTAAAGGTTCCCAAAGTGGGTCATTCATTTCCCTTGAGCCCAACTGACTTATTTACTTCACTAAAATATGTCAATAAAGAAACGTTCATATCGCAAGGCCCTAATCAGACATGCCTGAAGGATTGACGAGGCATCAGCCTCCGGGACTCGAGTGTCTCTTTGATTGATCTGTTAATTCCTTGCATGGTTTTTAACCACTTTGATATTTGAATCTGATGGATATTTACACGAGAGGGGGAGCTGCCAGAGAGATAGGGCGCCCTCCTCGCTTCATTTCCAGACCGGGTTTCATTCTCAAGGAACGATTAAGCTTTCCTTTCGACTCTCTCCTCTGCGTTGGCACCTCGAAGCGGCCGATGGGAAGCTCACAGCAAACGCTTGGTTTTTCATCTGTTTTCAGAGCCAACCCCTAGCTTGGAAGCGCAGAGGGTTCATGTTTGGATCCTGACTGAGGTAAACATGCAGGTCGCTGTGTTTTGCCTCAAGATTCTAGTTTTCCTCAGGAGTAAACTGCCAACCCCTTTAGCTTGCTGCTGAAATGATGAAAGGAAATCAAATGCAGAATGAAGATTCTAGGTTACGAAAGTTAGTAAGATCATTTTTCCTTGGATGGATGCATTGGGAGTTGTGTATGGGAGGAAACACAAAGTGAGAAAGGGAACGATTGAGCATAGAGTTGTGACTTACTATGGTGATATAAAATAATGACATATTAAATCCCCTATGTCCCAAAATTGTTTTGAGCCATGCTAGCATCATCTAGGGTCGCCTAATTGGTCCCCAACTGTGGGTTGGACAGAAAAAAGCCACATTGACTTTTTACAGACTTTTCCATTAACCTCCATGGCTTCACAATTACTCAGAGCTGCACAGTTTAGCATCGGGGAATAGCATTCTGGGGACCGCCCATTGTTCTGAAGGCCTAAAGCCCCAGTAGTCTAAACTATATCCCACTGGACATAAAGTCCATTAGTTTGACAGTCCGTTAACCTGGAAAAACAAACACCCATTGCTCCGAGTCCCTTTGCTCACAAAACAAACTCCGCTACTATGGCGAAGGCATTACTAATGCTTTGCCCTGATTGGCTAGTACTCGTTGGCTCAATTGGCTGGCAAAAATAGGTTTTGGCATGAGGAGGGAGATTGGTAAAACTGACTGAGGTATATCGTGGTGGGCCTATCAAAGGCATTATAAGGTGGCAGAGTGTTCATTTTAGAGTAATGGGCATCACATTGGACATTTAGTTGATTAGGGTTTTAGAATATGTCCTATGATCTCTTGACACCGGGTTGAATAACCATTCCTTTCTCCATTCACTCAACATTTGGGACAAATCCAGAGAAATCCATGCAGAAACATATTTTTCTTTTAACACCTGCTCGGTACCCCAATCCCTGACTGTTTTACCTCATTGACAGGTAGCTACTAAAGTGTACAGAGACTTTTGTGAAATACATTTAAACTGAAGTTGAAGTTTTTTTTTTTAAATCATGTTCTGCTGCCTGTTTTGGCCAGGACACACATGAAAATAGACTTTTAATCTAAATTAACTTTTTTCTGGTTAAGTAAAAAATAATAATTGCAGGAGAGATTGCTATAAAACTGTCGGATCATAATTATAAGGAGTAATGAGAAAGTGAAAGACATCCTTATTCTTGTACTCATTTATTAATAATAAGATGTTGTACAAACGGACATCGATCCCACATGGCTCATTCAGCTAATGCACACATTATAGACCTGGGAGTGAATGGGTTCCCATTGATGCTAGTCTGTGTCAATTGTATTTACTCACTCACTGCGCATTGTGTTTACTTTATGACTGACATTATAAATATTGAAGTACTCTTCCAGAAATATTTCTCTCCAGGGTTAGCACTCTGCATAAAACCCAGTGGAAATGTAAACCAATAGCAGATGTATTTCTCCTAACTCTAGAAATGACTCAAACACTGTAGTGTGTTGTAGGTTATTGAGAATGTAAATGCTCCCCAAAAACTCAAATCCCCGGGACAGCCGCTTTCCCCCCCCCCCCCCCTCCGATACGCCTCCATTGGACTACTTTGTTTACTTCCAGGACATAGTGACATCTCGATGTAACACTCCCGCTTCTATTAGCTAACGCTTTAACACATTGTACGTGATGGGACGGGACATCTCTAAGCGGTTGACCAATCACAACATAGCCGACCAGCTAACCAATCAGAGCAGTCTGGGCTCTGGTTTCAGACAGAGGGTGAAAAGAGGTGCTGCAGCACAGGCAGTATGAGAAAAATAAAGAGCTTTTTGAACATTAAAGCATAGAGACATGTCACAGTAGAGACACTAAATACAAATATGAACCCAGAACATGTGCATAGTAAGAACATGTGGATCATACTCGTTCACCAATCTATGAGCCAATCTTAACAACCGTTTCAAAAGCTACTCAGCTTCCTTTTCAAATGTGCAATTAGCACGCGTAAAACTAGGTCAAACCATGAGGTCCCTGAATCAGACACAAAAGAAGTGCAACAGAGAAGTAAACACATGCACACATAGTCGCTGGAGCCATGCCTATTGAATGAAACTCCTTTCTATACGGATCGTCTGAAGGAGGAGCCAGTGAGAGGAAAGGCATGCTGGGAGGACAAGGCTCCCCAATGGTTGCTCTTGACTGAGTTAATCATGGCACATAAACACACAACAACAATGGGCCAGAATGGTCATGTGTAATGGTGAAGACAGTGATGGTGCCATTGGTGTATGGAGATGAATGCATGGCAGCCCCTCTTCACCCGTTGCTAGATCTTATGGTTGATAGCGTGAAGACTTGTTTGCCAACACGGACAGATGGAGAAGGGAAAAGATAGAGTGAAGGAAGCCGAGAGAACGCTTGTAGGAAGGCTAACTCATGGGGTTATTGCTGTCTGTCTTTGCTGGCACACACATCCGGGGGGGGGGGGGTCTGGCAAGCAAAGGTCTGTAGAGTGAACTGTTGGTTGTGGTTGCCAATGAGCAGCAACTCGATTCAACAAATGGTACGAGATTTACAGACAGTGGAAAACCGAGAGATAATACTTTCAAATATGATTCAAACAGAAGAACAAACACTTTTTTCCCCCATCGACAATTTGAAAGAACACAACCAAAAGACAGCGTGCCGTGAACAAAAGCAAGTGTTCCATTCCTGTAATTGCTTCTTTAAATCAATCCAAGAGAAACAGGCAAATGAATTGTAGGCTCTCATTGTGCAGTGATAATTTAATAGACGTATTACTTTCTGTGAGATGGCGCACTTAAACAATAAAGCCCCTTGCGGAGACAACCCAAAGGAGATGTGTCATGTCATGTTTTGCTTTCAATTGTTGTTTTTGTTCTCCAAAATCAAATTTCTTGCTATACAAATGTTTTTAATGTAATTATCAAAAAACTGTGATTAAATTGACAATACTTTGTCAAAAATAAACTGTGTAACACTAAGTGGTTTAGAAAGAAGGTATGCCTTTTTTATGTTCAGTCTATTTGCACACAAATACGACTTCATAATGAGAAAATAATAATAATAATAGTGACAGAATTTGTCAAAATAGCCAACGGACCTAAGATAAATTAATTTGGGGAGATAAAAAAAAAAAAATTAAATGGAAAAAAAAAAAAAAAAAATGTACTTACAAAAAACTATAAAAATACAAAAAAAGAAATAGAAACAATATAAGCTATTAAATATGTACATTAAGAAAATGTGGGCATTATGATTTAGATGTGATGATCATTTTCAAAGGAATGTAACATTGGAAGGAAAAAGGCCTTAATACAAATGTTGTTCCAGAAATGAGCTACACCAACTTCTTTTCCTGCTTTGACACAGTGAATAAGGATACTGGTTAGACACATGAAACAATCTCATTACTCTAGCAGCTTTATCAGGCTAAACCTGTCTGCAATATGTTCTCTGAGCTTCCCATTTATCCATATTGCATGTTAAATTATCTCCGATTGAGATGAAGTCTTTCCCTGGCAGATGTCTGTCTAATTGAGTGTTGCAGCTCCAGTTGGTGGGGTTGTCGCTTGGCTCAATGCCTCCCTCCGCCTCCATGCCTTTCATGACACAGCACAAATGTAACAACAGGGTGTTGGACTCAGACAGAGGCACACAAACGCATTCTGTTATTTCCCCCCTTTGTCTATCCTGTCTCTTCTACAGTGGACTCAGTGGCCTCTTTATTTCAATGCAAATCATTTCCCAGACTATGCCTTAGTATCACCTCCAGTACACGCTCATGCATGGCAGGAATTTCTTACGAGTATGAGTTAGGTGGATTCCGTTTGCCGCTCTCATCACTGTTCACTGATCAAATAGGAATGGGCATGATGTTTACATTAGATTCAATCATGTCCTGTCTTCAATATAAACAGTTTGTTGACGTTATATCCGGTCGCATTGTAATTCAGATAATACATAATACTCATGTTCCTGCACACCACCATCTTCCCTGTCCCTGAACCAATTAACTGTTACCTGCAACTGAATTATTATTAATATCAGATATTGATTTGAACTGGTACTATTACAATGTCATGTCTCCATGACTGTTTCATGTTAAGTTTATTTCCGATTTATCATAGCTTGGATATTATTGCCAATGTTTTAGCAAGCCTTCCTCATCGTACTGGTAATAAAAACCATAAGTATTATGATAAATCATAGTTCTCCACGCTAAAATGTCTTTCATTTTTTGTTTTTCTTTTAATGTTTCTTTTATTATCTTTTACTGTTTTTAAATGCCTTTGTCTGAATGTCTTTCATTTTTGTAAAGCACCTTGAATTGCCTGGTGCTGAAAGGTGCTATAGAAATAAACTTGCCTATAGAGATTGAATGTTGATCAAATTAAAACATATCAATGAGCCACATTGTTGTCTTCATTACAATAAGTACACACACTGTTTATTTTCAACAACGCATGCATATACCAATATCCTATCGTAATTACTCACTCAAGCATCAAATCCTGCTCGGAAAATAGTCACCTAAAATAAATGTGCTGGTAATGAGAGACAAATTAAAGTATTATCCTTTCACTGCTGAAGTCTGAGAGCACAGCAACATCCCTAACAAGAAGTCATAATCATCCCAAACACAACAACACCCTAGATTAATCACGTTTATTTGGAAGAGAAGACAAAGGCAGAGGGTGATATAATAACCCAAATTCTTTCTTTACCGACCACATTTTGGTCAGACTTTCATGATCTATTGTTCAGACACAGCAACAGTCCGAAAAATTGCCCATTTATCCTACAGTTCGTTATCCAGGAACAAGCTGCCAAAGTTCAGTAGAGACATTGCTTGTTTCTGTCCCTGCAATGTACAGCATAACATTATTATAATTTTTCAAGAATGACGTCCTAACTATGGCATGACACACCATACTCTGATTGGCTAGAACTTGGTAAGGTGTAGGCATGATCAGAGAGATTGGTAAGATTTTGGGTAAAAATATCAGAAAACAGAAGAAGCTTGGGGCATGTGGCATATGTAATGAGTTGTCTATAGATAATGGGCTATCCACCAATGGGGACATTTTTCAGGATTGTTCCGGGTTATGGAAAAATGGACCGTGGGTGCATCAGTAGAGAGGAGGTGGTGATTGGTGATTGGTGATTGGTGATTGGTGTTTGCTGTGTGCATTGATTGCAGTAACTCAGGGCACCTGGGTCTGGTGTCCTGCAGCTATTTAGAGCCTCTCTGCTCCTCTCTGCTCTCGCTCTGCTTTCCCGTACAGGTCCCGGTGTTGTTGAGTATGACTTGTTGTAACTTTACTTTGTGCACCTCAACACTCTCACACATACACATTCATGCAACCCTCACCCTGCACTTACACTATTGATACCACTGTCGTCCACACCTCATGCTTTAACTATCGTTGCACTTTATCTAATTTGGATTGTTTCTTGTAAATAAACACATTTTGATAACCATTGACATGGTGTGTCTCCTCTTTGTTGTGGCCTTTTGAGCCAGGTCATAACAAATGGGGGCTCGTCCGACGGGTTATTTGGTTAAAAGTTTGTGTAGTGCTCAGAGCACATTGTGTCATTGGAGCAGCTAATTAGTTGATGTGGTCCAGCTGTGTGCTGGCTCGGTACTGCTATTTTGGGGACACATCATGTTTTTTGGGGTTCAGGAAGCTTTAGTGTTTGACATGGCGTCAGGTTTTGTGTGCCAATCAGAAGGTAAGATGTTGCTGCTTGTTACGCTTTGGTAAAGAGTTTTCCCCGCTAGGCTTAAGTGGCGTTTCCCTTTGGGTTGCGTCTGTTTTTTTTTTTTATAGTGTTGTGGCAACGTGGTTAGTGTCAGCTGTTTTCGGACAGCTGTCTCGGGGGCACATCCGCGTGATTTCTTGGTGTTACCTGCGTGCAGGTCGCTCCATAACTCCGCCGGGTTCCAGTGCGTAATTACCCACCGCAAGCCACATGAAGACTAGGTGAGATTAGGAAGATTTTGTTTAGGCAGTTAGGGGGAAATTCTCTGTTGGGTTAATCTTATGCCCATGCGTGTTGGCAGTTTGGTACTTTGCTTTCTGATTGGCTAGTATGACTTCTTTGTCAGCGTTTGTGGATGCGCCCTCAGTATCGTTCTTAGATAATTGCCAGAAGGCGCAGTTAGTCGAAATAGCAGAGCACTATGACATTGCTGTTGTGGGGAGCAAGCGGAAACATGACATTAAAACTGTCATTGTGTCATCTTTGTTTGAGCAGGGGGTGTTGCAGAAGAGTGAGTCTGGTGCGGCAGGGTTCGTGCCGGTAGTGGTTCAGACAGCTGGTTTGACGTTCGAGCAGCAAAAGGAGCTTTTGGCCATGCAGTTTGAGCAGGAGAAGTTGCAGTTGGAGATGAGGGGTCGGCAGGAGAAGTTGCAGTTGAAGTTGGAGCAGGAGAAGTTGCAGTTGGAGATGAGGGGTCAGCAGCAGGAGGTAGAGAAGCGTTTAGAGGTGGAGAAGGTGCTGGAGGTGGAAAAGATGAAATGTGAAGTGGAACATGCTAGATTACGGCTGATGGGAGAGGGCAAGTTGTCTCCAAGGGAGGATGGTGGTGATAGGTCGGCATCAGGCAGTGGCGATATCATTTCTTACTTGCGATTAGTGCCAAAGTTCAATGAACGTGACCCGGACATTTTCTTCACTCTATTTGAACGCATAGCAGAGGCAAGAAACTGGTCAGATTCGGACAGAGTACTGTTACTTCAGTGTGTACTCACTGGGCGAGCACAGGAAGCCTATTCAGCGGTTTGTGGCGAAAATGCTTTGGACTATGATAGAGTAAAATCAGCGGTGTTGAAGTCTTACGAACTGGTTCCTGAAGCGCATCGTCAAAGGTTCAGAAGTTGGGTCAAGGGAGATAAGCAGACACATATGGAGTTTATCCGTGATTTAACTTCTCATTTTCAGCGGTGGTGCGCGGCAGCAAAGGTTGCAAGTTTTGACGGCCTTTGTGAGCTCATTGTCTTGGAACAATTTAAAAACAGTCTCCCTCAGCGTGTGGCCACTTATGTGAATGAACAGAAACCTTCCACCGCGTTTAGAGCTGCTGAATTAGCGGACGATTTTGTGTTGACACATAAGGGCAGTTTTACTGAGAAGTATTCTAGGGGTGATTGGAAACGGGGAGAAGACAATGGCTATGCCCGCGGTGGTGCAAAGTTTTCACCAGGCTCCTCCCGTAGACTTGTAGGTACAGGGCGACCCGAGGGGGCCAAAGTGGACCTATGTCATTATTGTCGAGAAGAGGGTCATTGGAAGGGGCAGTGTCCGTTGCTGGAACCTGAGGGGAGGCCTCGTTCTTCACCACATGCTCCAGCCATGTGTTGTTCTGCCGTTTTGGTTAAAAAGCCGCAGGGTGTAGGATCGGGCATGGTGCCTGATAAGAAGCTGGTTTGTGCCGACTTGGATGTGGGTTCTGTTTTTGAGCCGTTCATAACGGAAGCCGTTGTGTCAGTAGTTGGTAGTGACAAGTATGTTCCGATTAAGGTGTTGCGTGACACAGCAGCTAGATACTCATTTATTGCTGAGTCAGTATTGCCTTTTTCATCAGAGACAGAGACTGGGGATGTTGTGCTGATGAGGGGCATGGAGATGGGCTTGATCCCTGTGCCACGGCATACAATAATGCTGGATTGCGAGCTGGTGCGGGGAGTTGTGTCTATTGGCGTGCGTCCCGCGTTGCCACTTGATGGGATACAGATGATTTTGGGCAACGATCTCGCTGGTAGTGCTGTGTGGGCTGGTGTGCCACCGCCTGTGGTGGTTTCCAGGCCGTTGGCATCTGTGGAGCCAGAGGAGAGCGGTTTGCAAGTTCCAAGTGTGTCGCCAATTTATACTGTTACGCGTTTGCAGAGCCGTAGGATGTCTACTGACCTACCTGTTTCAGAGTCTGGAGAATGTGGTCCAGCACGGTACCTTGAGATCGGGACAAAGAAGAAGGAGAGGACAGTCAAAGAGGTGAAGAACAAGAGGAGGCCGAACAAGAGGAGGCAGAAGAAGAGGAGGCCGAAGGAGGTCGGCGCGCCCAAGAGACCGATGAGCGCCTACATGCTGTGGCTCAACGCCAGCCAACCCAAGGAGGAGTGGGACATAAAGGCAGTGGAGGCGAGGAAGCGGTGCGGGGTCGCGGGGCAGGAGTTCGGAGACAGTGGAGGAGGAGCGTCCTCCAGTCCTAAGAAGGAAAATAAAAAAGCTGGAGTTAAGAAGGAGGATATTGGGTTGTCGTGGATCCCTTTGGGGCCCCGTCTTAAGGGGGGGGGCTGTGATGCCCCTGTGGGTGCATCAGTAGAGAGGAGGTGGTGATTGGTGATTGGTGATTGGTGATTGGTGATTGGTGATTGGTGATTGGCGTTTGCTGTGTGCATTGATTGCAGTAACTCAGGGCACCTGGGTCTGGTGTCCTGCAGCTATTTAGAGCCTCTCTGCTCCTCTCTGCTCTCGCTCTGCTTTCCCGTACAGGTCCCGGTGTTGTTGAGTATGACTTGTTGTAACTTTACTTTGTGCACCTCAACACTCTCACACATACACATTCATGCAACCCTCACCCTGCACTTACACTATTGATACCACTGTCGTCCACACCTCATGCTTTAACTATCGTTGCACTTCCTCTAATTTGGATTGTTCTTGTAAATAAACACATTTTGATAACCATTGACATGGTGTGTCTCCTCTTTGTTGTGGCCTTTTGAGCCAGGTCATAACAATTATCCTTTCACTGCTGAAGTCTGAGAGCACAGCAACATCCCTAACAAGAAGTCATAATCATCCCAAACACAACAACACCCTAGATTAATCACGTTTATTTGGAAGAGAAGACAAAGGCAGAGGGTGATATAATAACCCAAATTCTTTCTTTACCGACCACATTTTGGTCAGACTTTCATGATCTATTGTTCAGACACAGCAACAGTCCGAAAAATTGCCCATTTATCCTACAGTTCGTTATCCAGGAACAAGCTGCCAAAGTTCAGTAGAGACATTGCTTGTTTCTGTCCCTGCAATGTACAGCATAACATTATTATAATCTTTCAAGAATGACGTCCTAACTATGGCATGACACACCATACTCTGATTGGCTAGAACTTGGTAAGGTGTAGGCATGATCAGAGAGATTGGTAAGATTTTGGGTAAAAATATCAGAAAACAGAAGAAGCTTGGGGCATGTGGCATATGTAATGAGTTGTCTATAGATAATGGGCTATCCACCAATGGGGACATTTTTCAGGATTGTTCCGGGTTATGGAAAAATGGACCGTCAGAACAATAGCATGGCACTATAGACACATGTCAAAGATTACTTTAGAAAGTAACTAAGAAGTTACATATCACATACATTTTTGATGAAATAAACTATTAAATGGGCAGAACTACAAACATTTGAGTGATCCTTTAAATGTCAGTATTTATTCCAGACTATTTCAAACTGCCACATGGCCAAATTGGCATCCACCTCAATGCATCAACGCCAACTGTTCCACCATGGTTTAGAACTAAGGAGAAAGGTGCATGTGGGAGTGCAGATGGAGGTACACACAGTTAGAGGTCTGAGTCAGAGCACCTGTAGAACTGGCTGTACACACTATTTGGGGATGTATCTCCCCTATCTCTAGTCATGCAGTACTGGATATTGGCAACAATAAGGAACCGGGATGACTCTGACTGATTTCTCTGAGCATCAGAGATCCTTTTCCCTATACTCTCTCTGTTTTAGCATCAGTAGAAACACCTCTCAATGTCAGTCACGTACATAATATCATTTGGTTTGAGTTTCGCTTGCTTCAGGTGGAAAAAAATAAGAAAATACGTCTGGTTACATTTGGCTGAAAGACATCCTGAGGTGACACATGAAATGATGTCGAAATGAGACAGGCTGGGACTGAGATGAAAGGCAATGAAAGGTGAATGTTTCTTTTCTACCGTGGACATCTGGCCATCACATGTCTGACAGGCAGCAACAAGCTCTCATTATTTTCTGCTTCCTCATGTTGCCTGCTGCTCTGACACAAATACAAATCTGCCATTTATGACAGGAAAACAAAACGGCAGCTGAGTTGGACTTGCACTTGAAAATAGTGCCCTTTCATCAAGACATAAAGACGTGACTGTTCAGAATAGCAGGGGTGAACCACGTCAGAAGGCGTAGCAGATAAGTGTAACCTTTACTGTTGTAGAAAAATTGAACAGTTTGATTTGAGAAATGTGTTGGTCTTTT
Organism: Harpagifer antarcticus; assembly: GCA_902827135.1. Classification (NCBI taxonomy): domain Eukaryota; kingdom Metazoa; phylum Chordata; class Actinopteri; order Perciformes; family Harpagiferidae; genus Harpagifer; species Harpagifer antarcticus. Next base: position 1,333,980 of record CADEHL010001065.1, read on the forward strand.
ACACCCTTATCAAAAAAGTGTATTGCCTGTTCTTTCACTAAAGTTGTGAACATGATAAAATGATTACTGATTTCAGCTTTTTAATTCACTTGATGTCTGAAGGGTGCACTTTTGAAGTAAGAAGAGAGAAGCTAAGCTAAACTGAAATGTCAATCATTTTGAGAAAGGATAAAAACTACAATAAAACTGCAGCTACTGTGCAGATTGTCAAAAGACGGTAAATCCCCTTGGGTGGACAGATCCCTGGGCAGCAGATGAATGACATTTGAGAAAAGTGTTGCAGACGCCCATCATATTTCTGAATAACAAAAACACTTTTGGGTAACCTTTTCAACAAAACAATCTGCTCCTTACAACAACTATCAATTTTAGATGAGCCATCTTGCAGTATTGTATTTCATCATGGGGAATGTAAGCTTAGTTAGGCTAGCTAGTTCCCATCAGGACAGTTAGCTAGTTAGCTTAGCTTGCTCACTTGCTAGAGCTAGCAATGAATCCTACGGTCTGTTGTATGTTTATGAATGTTCAACACCTACAGTCATCGTCCGCTTCCACACACTCAATGGATAATCAACAAAATAATTTGCGGCCACTAAACTTCTATATACAACAAAATGAAACGTTGTTATTGCTGTGCCACTTGAATTAGGTAATATGCAAATAAAATTGGCCCCTTCTATGCAAATGAGCTTTATTGCAAACACAACCCAATTCACAAAGATCAGCACCAACAGCTACACATAGTTACGGTGAAAGGATTGTTGTTTTCAGGGAGATTGTACTGAAGTACACGGTCACTCACAGACTTTTCAGTGATCATGGCAGCAGGGATTGAAGCCAGAAAAAGGCCTTGTCTCGTCTCATCAAACTTATTTATTTCAGGATGCCTTGACAGGATGCAATGACAGCTGTTTCTTGAAAAATAGTTTAAAAAAGCTTCCCTTCATGTCATTTAAAAAAAATAAAAAAATAAACTAAAGTAAAGAGGATGATTGACAGATGATGTGAACAATAATATGAATTGTTAAACTTCATGGCCATGTTTGTCCTTTAATATAATTAGCACAATATCTTTGGTGATTCAGACTTGACCCAGGGGATGCAGAATTCATGCACTCAACAACCCAAAACTATTCTTTGGTCATTTTGGTGTCCCACAGTTTGTTCCATAATATAGAAAAGAAGAGGTCTAACTTGTATACATTGTCAATTATTGTGGATCAACTTGTGGTATTGCCAAAGGACCAGATATCACACTTTAGACTAGAGCAGTGCTTCTCAAAGTGTGGTCCGCGGACCACTGGTGGTCCGTGAACACCCCATAGTGGTCCGTGAGTATATTGGTACAATTTCATATTTGAAATAAATAAATACATTTAAGTTTTCCGCACTCTCGCGGAAATATCTCCGCAATGGAGCGAGCTGAAGTTTCACTTTCGATCGCAAGATATAGCCCAGCGCAACACCGTCATTACACATGTTTCCACTTGTTTGTACCATTTTCAGGCGATTTCTAATCTGTTCTAGAAAAACGGATATTTGTGGAGTTAGGTGGTCCGCGAGTGTTTTTTTTATTGGTTAAGTGGTCCTTGGTATGAAAAAGTTTGAGAAACACTGGACTAGAGCATAGCAGGGTGGACCCAAGTGCAGGACACAGAATACATTTATAGAAACTGTATTTCATAGTAGGATTTTCACACAAAACAGAGCGGGGCACAGCAAACACAACAGCGCTCTCCCATAAACGAGGATCTGACACCAACAGAGACACATTGGTTTTCTCTTTCATGTAGTGTTTTTGTGCAGATTTTTAAATATGAACATTTGCCCAACAGGGTCCCTTTAAGTCACAGATGGTACTGGTGCCAAATGCACTTTTCTATCCACTGATGTTATGCAGAAAAAAATGCAGATATAAAAATATGGAAACAGACGCACTTAATGGATCTCTCCAAGCTGTTTAGACTGAGGGGCTGTTTGAATTGAAGTCATATTACGAACAATTTCAGCGCCAACCACAACTGACATTGCTCCAATCAGATTACCAGTACTAACATTGTCAAACAGAACCAATAAAAAAGCATAATTGTGATAAAGCCTAGCTATACCACATGCTGGAATCACCTACTCCGCAACATCTTACGATACAAACCAGTCTATTGTGATATAAAAGTAATACAATCATATAGGCGGTTACACAGCCCTCACTGTGTTATCTACAATGCTGCGTATCCATTTGCTACATGGCGCCCTCCCTCCCCCCATCGCCCTGCTTCTGACATTGTCATATAATGTAGTTGTGCCTCCTTGTCATTTAAAACTGGACAACATTTATCCTTTATGATGCCGCTGCCTGCCTCCAGTATAATCTAACGTCTCTGAGTGAGTATCTCATCTACTTGACTGGCTTTGGAAATATCAAAGCAGGTGTGTGATAAACTGATCCCACTCTCTGGCGCGAGAAACATAAAATCAGCCTCCCTGTACTGTAAGTCAACTGCAGAGGAGGACAAGCACTTGAAATATTATCGAGTAATTGTTATTTAAAGACATTAGGAGCATCGGTGGAAATTGAGTCAATTCCGGACATAACTGCTTGGTGAATGACAAAAACTAACCATCCATGACACTGATGATAATAACCAGGCTAAAGATGTGCTACCAAAGAACACAGAATGAGCGAGTGTTCTATTTGTGGTACATTTCCCACATGATGTTGCACTTCAGCAGAGCCTCTAAGACCTCTGTTGCAGTAATTGCACAATGATTCACGGCTTGCAAACTCAAGAGGCCAGGGTGAAAGAAAAATAAATCTCCAAACATATTACTTACAACAACCCCGATTTTGGCAAGAAAATCTGGTCCTGCCCCCGACTTTTACACAACAATTAGTCATTAATAAATATAAATGGCCGTGGCTTGCCTCTGAAAATAACCACCCCTAACATTAACCTCAATGCAGTAAAAAGAGGCCGAGTCTCATGTCTTTGCTTGATTGTCGACTTCACAGTCAATTCCTCTGATAGAATTGGAGTCTGCAGCCTTGAGTTGACTTTAAGAACAAGCCTTTAGAAGTGTGTTGTTGGTAAATGGCTGACCCTGGCCTATAACACGAGTAGCTCAAGATTTAAAGTGTGTTATTGTTTTTGAAGCTGGTAATAGGCTGTCTGAGGAGGAAAGAGGAGGATTCAAATATGAAAGCTATTCCTTAAAACGAACCATGTCATTTGAGTGTAAGTATAAAAAACTGTCTATACAGCTATCTTCAGTGTGTCTCTGGTGTGACTATATGTGCCAGGCTTTTCAGTTGGAGACATACAAAGTTAAAAGTCATGTTTTGTATGTTGTACAAAATTACCGTGCAAGTTATTCTTTTGTCCAAAGCCAATAGAAAACCACCAACTCAGGCTCAATTTCTTCCTGAATCACTTTTTCAAGCAGAAAAAGTAATTTTCTCAATCACAGAATGACTTTTTGTCCTGTTCCACTGCACAGCTTCTTTTTCTTAGTTCAGGAATTATATTAATACACGCTCTTTTAGGCAGGATAAAGGAGTTGGGTGATTGCTTAAAGTAGGGCAATTAGACTGATGTAGTGCAATAGCCCGTGCTAAGAAACGCCAGCCATTGTGGGAACATTTCACATTTTGACAGCATACTGACTGTTTTAGGAGGGTGTTGCTTGTCAAGTGAAGTAGCTGCTGTTAATGGTATACTCCGTTTTTAGAGGACACTCATTGATATATAGCTAAAGAAGGTCAATACAAGGAATCAGAAAAACATGGAATGGGATGCTAAAAGCAAAAATAAGTAATGAAGGAAATGGCTTGTCTTAAAACAACAGGCGCCTGGTGCACAAACAAAACAAAATGCAATGTTAATGAATACATGTATATGCTTATATTGTGAAAAGTATAAACAATAGTAAGTCTAGTATTCACTACGTTGAAGTTAAATGGAGTTACAAACCTTGTCATCTCGAGCCTCGATGTTTGGTTATATGGTTTTATAATATTTACTCATGGATGGATGATTGGATAGATAGATCGTGAGTGATAGCCCTAGAACTGTAAAGTATTCATGTTAAAAACAACAGTTTGAAAAATATGTTTACGTGACAATTCATCGTTTTTTATAGGCTTTTAAAATATAACATGTAACTTTTCTCATCTTGCTGCTTAAAGGTGGTGTAGGTAATTCTGGAGAAACCAGCTCGAGTGCGCTAGAATTTGAAAATACACAGCCGGTAAAAATCTGCTACTTCCTTACAGAGCCCCTCCTCCAACACACACGAACGCGCACATGACCAATGAGGGCACGAGATAAGTGTGTGCACAGATGGAAGGCTGGCAGGCAGGTAGGCCATCCAGTTACTTTAGCCGGCTAAAATGATTGGTCGTGCTTTTTACAGCGCCACGGCTTCCACAGATGACATTTTTTTTATGTATTTATTGTCAAAGCATTTAATTTATTCATTGCTATCGGGATGTTAAGATAATTCCATGGAATGTACCAAAAAGTGTTTCTGAAATAAATTACATACCCCACCTTTAAGTTGACTTCATGTTTTGAAAGCAGGGAGAAGTTAATGAAATAGCAAAGAAAGATATCATCTCTATAAACGTGTATTTTTATACAGCTTGGATTCCTACAGAGCCCACATATTACATATTATAATTTGTGTAATTCATTGTATTTCCCTTGGGTCAAATCAAATAAAGTCTTAAAACAGCAATGGTGGAGTTTTAATCAATAATGTAACATTTTTAAGTGGACATATTTATCCCATGAAGCGTTCCCTTTAATGAGAGCAATGTCTTTCAGGTTGACAGTGACACCAATTAGCAAATGCAGGCTTCCATGATCAAACATTAAACCGGGGTCCATTTAGCAAAACCTTCTTAATGACTCAACTCTAACTATGCAGGAGAAAGAAACTCTATTCTCCAGTGTTTTTCATTGTAAATACTTTCAGAACAATGTTATTTGATATCCAGCAACTACCCTCCAGTACTCCACAGTGCTCCAAATGAAAATCTCCAGCAGCTTTATTATTCGTGCCTTATTGTTTCTCTGTAAGCGGTGCTTTGAAGTCTTTAACATCTCCCGTAAAAAGCCCAACGTTCCTCCAGAAGGATCCTGCTTCTCTCCGTGTAAATCTTGTAATTGGCAATTATTTCTGGGCAAAAAGCTGCGGTATAGATCAATTGTGCGAAACAGCTGCGCCACCAAATATTTTGACTTAAAATGCAGTCTGATAGTAAACATCGATAAATGAATGAAGTCTAACACTTAAAGTATCTCTAAGTACGGAAATCAACCAGTTATAACACAGTATGGCTCCGGCTTGCTTGTAATGAACAGTGGAGTGCAAGTTAACACCTTTAGAGATTTTAGAGGCCTCTCTGTGGGCCGGCTGAGGAACAAAACCTTCTCAGTGCAGAAATAAGAAAGTCTTGCATGTAACAAGATGCATTTCTTACACAGAGAGAAGCTTGAGCATTGTGTGCCAATTAGACTCTACATGAAACACAGACAAACACACAGCTGTACCAACCGCAGTGTTTCTCAATGGACTTACATTTATTATTTGTAATGCTGCTGCTGGGAATTCCTGAACTCAAACTACATCAGAGGATTTTATTTGCCTGAAAAAGCAACCAAATACTAAGCTTTAAGAAAACTAAAAACCTTTTTTAACTGACAGAAAAACAACACAGCTATACTTTATTGGAAGTACAACCCTCTGAACCGGAAAGGCCAAACTAAAAAGCAATATTTGTTGATTTTCTCTCTTTTCAATGGAGCTTTATCTTCACTGTGTTTGCTAACCAAAATGCTCCATTATTTTTGGACAAGCTGTTGTTGACACTGCTAACAGGGCGGCCCTTCATCCTCAGTTGGGAGAATTCCACAGGTCCCCAAGCACTCAGAAGTGTCACAGTCTGCTGGGGTAAAAACCACCAGACAAAAGAAAAGATGAACAAAAGAAAAAAGAAATCCAAGCACAGTTGGTCGGAGCACTTTGAATCCGCTCAGACACTAGCAATAGCCGATTACCAATTACCAGCACAATGTAATTCATCCCTCTTCACAGACACCGCCGAGCCCTTAGCTATAAAATATGCATCATCTTCCCACGGCCCAGAGTCTCGGACAGCCACAAGAAGGGTCGGGTACCCTCCATACATCTGCCTGCGACAGCGGGGGGGAGTTTGACTCGGTGCCAGAACCACCAGTCTCCAGGGAAATCATTTAGTGGAGAAGTTGGGCCCAGGCAGTCACAGCCTTCTCACTGCTGATAAAAGGGTCATCCTGTGCCTGGGTCTTGTCCTGCACCCTCTCCACATACCAGTTTCAAAAACCCATCAGCCATACGATGATTAACTCAGTGGAAAGAAAGATTAAAGGAGAATAATGTCATGAAAGAAACAGAGAAGCAGACGGGGTGTGCAGTCTATGTAATCACGCAAAGTGCCACAGTTTTCCTGACTGGGATATAATGGCTGCCTTTGAAGAGATAGCAACAGACAGTGGCTTTGATGTAGGACTTTCATACAGTATCACTTTTAGGATATCTTACCTCCCAGTCACAGTGACACATATCAGCCATTTCTGACTCGGGCGGATGTATTAGCTCAGCCAAGGCGGTTCTGATTTACACCTCTATGAGTAAGACAAACAGAATGGCCTTATTTGAAATGAAACATTTCATTTTAAAGTGCGGGTTTGATCAACAAATTCTGTTTCACTTTTGGTAACATTGCAAGATAACGCAGATTAATCCAACACTGTAAAAACCAAAGCTTAAAATGTTTAGCCTGAACACTTTATTTGGGTAATGTAAAGAAACATATTTCTAACGATATCAAAGTAGTTATCTCAAGGCATCCAAGTTTGTCTAATTCCATTAGTCAAATACTTAAAATTGTAGGTTTGAGGTCAAACTAAATTCTTGCTTTGCCAAATAACAGGGACTCTGCAGGGGTCTTCAGCTACACTCTAGATTTCACACATGTGCTGCAATCTCTCCTGCTTTCAACTGGACCTTTGAAAGTAAGCACTTTATTTGAATAATAATATAGTATTTTTATTTCAAATATCTTGCTGATGTATCACATTTACCTTGCAGAATAAGTGTAGGATTGTCTTCTCTTTTGTCGCTGAGCTTTTGTGGCAAAATAAAGAGTTTGTCTTCCTGTCTTCAAACTGCGCACCTTATAATGATTCCAGTCATTGCTTCAGCCTGTGATTGGTCGGTGGGCACTCTTTATTCATCACAGCTGATCTCTATGATTGAAGCTGTCAACGTTAAACATTTTTGACTGACTTGGTTTTGATTGTCACTAATCTACTCAACTCAAAATGAAAAAACATACCAAAGATAGATTTTTCTGAACAAATAATATGCTGCCACGATTTCTAGTTCTCGGATTTCTTATTGTATGACTCAAAAAATGAAGTTACATTACAGTTATCAAACAAAAGTAACAACTAAGTTATCTCACAAAAGTTAAATTACTTTGCTTGAATGTAGGCAGTTTTCCTTTTAGGTGGCCGTTATGTTGTGCCTTGAAAATTGGGGTTGTCGTAACTTTTAGATTTTTAAAGTGAAGAAACACAATCTTGGTAGCGTCCATGTTGTTTCCAAACTACTACTTAAAGCTCAAAAGGGACCGTTGGAGGAGCATGGCGTAGGCATGGTCTACCCCTGAGTGCCATTCAGGTTATGATATGTATTCTAGGGGAATTCAATTTACATTGTCCTGCCAAAGATAGCTTCACAGTTTGGTCATTCATTTAAAATATGTTGCAATAAAAGGCTCCATTATAAGCTTAATTACAGCGTTAACTCCAGATCCACACACAGCAGTGGGATGAAAAATGGGGCCTCCTTAAGAATCAGCAAGAAAACTCAAAATGAGGAGGCGACAACATACCCAGTATGACTTGAAACGGCGGCTTGACAGCTGGTCGCGTGCTATTTAACCATCAGAGACTAACGATGTACGACAACAGTTTGCAGCAGCATTTGTTCCGCAGCAGTAACAACAGTGCATTGGTAATCTGCCATTATCTGCGTGGTATTCCTGAAACAAAGGCTGTACATGTAGGAGGCGTGCCGGTTCTGTTTAATGACCTCATTTCCCACAGGTGTGGCGATGGATGGATGAGAAGAATGGCACTTGCAGACACACAACTAATTAACAAGGAGCTGTTTAACCTTCCTGCCGAGGGAGAAAAGATGGGTTAAACACGCGGAGGAGAGTAACGGTGGTGGTGGAATGCTTAAGCAGTGTTTAGTGTCTACAACTGTATGCACTCCCATTTGCAGCCGCCTCTACTCTCCAGCTGATAACCCGACAAAGAAAGAGCTTTTGGGAGTTTATGTTATGGCATGCTTTTGTTCCTTTCTGTCCAGAGGTTTGGAGCAGGGAGGAGAACAATAAGTATGCACAAGTGGAGAAATCTGTTTGATCATAGTTCAGAATTGCCTTGAAGAAAGCTTTCAATTCTCGGAAGAGTTTGTGTTCAGCTACTGAACAGTGTTTAATAGGAGTAAAGTGTTCTGGCTTTTGGAGCTGTTCTGTCGTGACATGCAAAAGCACTTGGCTTAAACTATCAGGCGGCAGAATTAATGTTATTTTCAAGCCATTGAGAAACTTGTGGAGTCTGGTGTGATCATTCTAATCCTCATCAAAATTGACCTATTGAAGTATTGTCCAAGGGTACATTCTACAACTTAAAGGTGGGGTAGGTAAGTTTCAGAAACCAGCTCGAGATACACTTTTTGTTATATTCCATGGAATGCTCTTAACATCCCGATAGCAATGAATGTCTGAAGTGCTTTGACAAAAAATGGAAGCCGTAGTACTGTTTAAACGGATTAGATTGCCGCCCTGTCTGTCAGCCTTCCATCTCGTGCACGCACAAATGTATCTCGTGCCCTCATTGGGCGTGCATTGCAGCAGTACTTCAATGACTCGCCAGCAACAGGCGGCCACTTTCACCAGTCTGCTGACGTCATGTGCGCGTTCATGTGTGTTGGAGGAGGTGCTCTGTAAGGAAGTCTGAAGGAAGGGGCGGATTCTTTTCGGCTGTGTACTTTCAAATGTTAGTGCACTCGAGCCGGTTTCTGAAACGTACCTACCTTTAAGTTCATGAGCCATAAAATGCAGCCTTAATGGATTCACTTGGACTAGTTAACGGTGGCTAATGTTAGCAAACTTTAGATGACTATTGCTTCTAAACTGACGTTAGTGAGGCAGTTCACTGGCTCTATGACTCTTTGCCTCTTACTGTTAAGATGTGTTCGGCTTGGGGATAAAAAGTGCAAAAGGATGAACACCCAACATTTTTGGGATGCAGATAAACGCTTTAAATAAAAAATCGAGTGAGGCTGAAAGGAAGCAACACAAAGAACTCCAACTTCTCTGTGAGATTTTTTTCCACACTGGTCATTGTGTAATGGGTTAGGGTTAGGACCCAAATGCAGCACACTCGATAGCAGGAAACAGTCTATAAGGAAGTTTAAAACCAAAATCCACAGGTACAGAGCTGGGCAGGTAATCTATGCAGGAAAGGTAACTGTCCAATGAGATTCTCAGACAGGTTGAGGCCAGGCAGTGGATCAGGGAGCAGGTAAATAGCAGAAACCAGGATGCAGAAACACATTGTTTAGTCATAGGCAGAAGGCAGGTGGGTTAATAAGGTTAATAATAATAACGCATTGTATTTGTATAGTGCTTTTCCTCATGCTCAAAGACCCTTGAGGAGGTAAAGATACTTTATTGATCCCAATTTTGGAAATGTTTGTGTTGCAGCATAGAAAACAACAAAACAAAACAAGGCATTGCAAATAAGAATAAATCAAAGAATAGAAATAGAAAATGCTAAAATCTAAAAATAGAATTAAAGCAGCATTAAAAAGTAGAAAATATACAGTAGGCCGTGAATATAAAAAATCTATAAACTCTGACAATAAAACACTATTGACAGGCTTTAGACACAATATAAAGCAGGATATTATTAACATTAAGAGTGTAGGGAATTACATATTAAATCAAAAATAAATGTAAAATGTACAGTGTGACTCAGTAATGTATCGAGACACAGGCAAGTTAGGCAGGTCAGGGATAGGCAGGAGCGGCAACAAGGGCTGGAATGATGAATGTGTGACTGAGCCAGAGAGGTTTATATACTGGCTTGATTAGCAATGAGAAGCAGCTGGGAGCCCAGGTGTGCTGGTGAGGAGGTGAGGTGGGAGGGGCTGGCCTGAGGTGTGAGGGGGGTGCGGGGTCAGTGGAAAATGACTGGGGCGCACCAGCCAGGGAGAGAAGAAGACCGTGACACAGCGAAAACTAGCTAGCTGGAGCTAACACCTGTATTGTACAATGGGAACACTGGGGGAAATAACCAACAAATTGTATTTACCCATCCTTAAATAAAACGTAACATTCCCAGCATGCTTAGTGTGACTGAAATCATTGTGGTGTGCTATGAGGTTGAAATGTGATTAAAGCACATTCCACTAAATATTTCTGGAAATTAGCTGTGACTGATGAATTGTCAATGTTACGGTTAGAACAGTGTTATGTTGCATTAGTGTGAGTATGACTTTTCATTCCAATTAATTATTCACTAATTCAAATAATTGTATACCACGGACTGTTTATTGCGTGTGCTGTCACGCTTCCTGAATGTGTTACTCAGGTGGCAGATCATTTTGCAAAAACCATCATCTCCTTGTCATTACCTCACCGTAGCTTGTATTTACGGAATACAAAGCATGCAGTGAAAGCAGCATTGGGGACCTGAACTGTTCAGCTTGTGCTTGTTGAAATAACATATCCAATAGTCTTACTGCAATGTGATATGCTTCAGGCAATGGATAATTGAAAATCGGTTGAAGCCAGGATGTATACTTCTGTGATTGTTATTTTGTTGGAAGGACGTGTTTTAATCCCTTTTCGGTTGCAACTGCTGAAAAGGCAGAGTAAAGCTGTATCAAGCTTCACAGCCATCTATTGCATTTCTATTTTTAAACAGAATCAATCATGATGGCAGAAAGTAAAAAATAAAATAAAAGTCAAGGTAGAAATATTAGGAATTTTCATTAAAAGTGAAAGACAAACTGCCGGCGAATCAGCAATCTAAATAAAGCTGGATTCATAAAAAAGGTTGTCAGTTTAATCTCTTCGCCTCACATTTTTCATGATTTTAAGATATTCAATAACTTCACACTGCCTTAGAAGCAGCAAACCTAAAATGAATGAATTATAATATTTCGCCAGGAAGGTCCTTTAGAGCAGTGGTTCTCAACTGGTCAGGCCCATGGATGTATAATAACAACTGGATACAGCGTGGGAGGCGGGGCCTCATTCATTCCTATGAGAGTTGCTCAATGGCGCATGATGACAAAATGGCCCAACTTTTGAGAGAGCGAAACGTCACAGATTACCCGGCATGCCTGAGAAGTACCCGTATGTGCACTCATAGAGCATGCGCAACTTTAACCACCCCGCCCCAAAGGCTCGTTCACATTAAGCACGTGAATTTGCGTACACGTAACAGCACCGCGCGTTCATGACAGCATGGTACTGGATTTATATTAACGAGGCGGCAGTTAGCAGCTAGCGGCTAGCTAGTAAATTATGCTAAATTACACATCAATCGTTATGTACTTTTATATTACGCTGACATCAGGATCTAGTGATATCCAAGCAACAGAGCTTCATTTAGCATGATACTTGTGTGGGTTGTACATGAAACCACTTGGTAATATATAAAAATGTATTTGTTGAAGCCTGTTATGATCAATTGTGAGTTCAAACTTTATCTAAAAATTAAAGCTGATGATGGATTACTGTGGTGGAGTTAAAATAACAATAGCCTATTTCTTTTTGAAATGTGATGGAGTAAAAGGATAGTAACTGTGATTATTCATGTTAAGTAGCCCACAAGTAACTAAAACAATTGCAAGTGCAATAAGAAGCTACAGGAACGTTAATCTACGTCGGTAATATTAACTTTATTTAATACAACATTTACGGTACAAGATTTACATCATACAGCCCATGTACTATAATATTTTATAAAGGATGAATTACAGCAAACATGTGCAATATATCCACTATTACAGCTCCGTGGGCTGGCAGTAAGGCGATATGGTCCGTTGTTATTGTGCATCCATGGGTAAAGAGAAACTCATGTAGTACTGAACACGTAACGTGAACGTGCCGGGCGGCGCGGTCCCGTGCGTTAGATGCGCGTTCATAATGCCGAGGGAAATAACTCTCAGAATAACGTTATTAGCACATTTTTACAACTTGAGGAACGAATGTTTTTAATAAGGGCTATACAAGTGTTCATACTGGGTAGTTTAAAAAAAATTATCCAACGAGTTACAGACCACTCTTTCCCAATGTAAGTCAATGGGAAAAAGTGTTTCCGGGCCCAGCAACCTAAAGGAAGTGTAGTACCGCCGTTTGACCACAACGAATATTCTCATCAGACTCCGGCGCACTTCCTGGGGGCTTGGTCAGGCCTCGGGACCCACTTTTTACTTGGTTAATACATCACGACCCAACATTTTTAATCAACAAAAACCCAACTCTAGCAGGGGGGCTGGGGGGATTCTCCCCCAGGAGATTTTTTAGAAATACTAACATAAACTATGCATTCTGGTACACTGAGAAGAAAATAAATAGATGTATTACTAGCTACCCGACATATTAATAATATTTTATGCCATTGTTTGTTTTTCACTTTGTTCTGACATCTTGCTGCGAGAACAGTAAAGAGGAAATAGTCTGTGTGACTTATTTTAAATTGTGGGTAAGGGTAGATAGCTCCCATTGTTCTGTGACCTGTCAATCATCAAACCGGGGGTCATATTTCATTATGTGTTGTAGTACTAAAGAGTTCTCATGAACTAAGTTCTCATGAACCTTTGTGGGAAAAGTACTGCGGTGTGAATGCGCCTAATGATCCACACTGTTAATATGAGAGGAAAATAAATGTTTTAGGAAATGAAAGATATGAAGTTAACAAATAAAACACAGCTCAGGGACATCATGGACGGTAGGTTTTCCTACAAAGTTAACTCAGCCTCCATTGATTTTCATATCAAATTAGCGTGTTAATAAAATAAGCTATCATGGCTTATACTTGCATATCTAAACAGATTCATGAAAACCTGTTGGTAGAGTCAGGCACACGAGTCCGTTTGAGTGTGTGCGCCGGTGTCTGAACGCTCACTCACTGCTAGCTATGTAGCTAACTGTTAGGCTTCTTAGCTTGCATTGTTATGGATCTAAAGGTAGCACAAGCTAACTTTCATAGCACAGCTTTACTTCTCACTTAACCCAATAAAGAAACAGACCGTATAGCACAAATGATCAATACTTACATATATGTTCACTTGTAGTATTATAATAATTGAAATGCTGGTTCTTCTGGGGTTCTTCTATCCACGCTCAGCTAGCTACCTCACCACAGCTGCCTGCACTGTACAATCGCTGGAGGACTGGGCTGTCACTCAAAAACTGAGTAGCCAATGGGGACGCACCCATGAAAGTCCCGCCCACCTGGGAGGTTTGTGTCAGAATCTCAAACAAAAAATGAGGGAGCGCAAAAGAGAAAGCTGCAGCGAGAGCAAAAGTCTGATCATTGAGAAAGAAGAAACAAGAACTGCAAACAAAAACCTATGTTAAAACAAAGAAAAAAGTCTTATAGTTTACATGATTACACAAATGATTTGTTTGTAACTTATAGTTTTATTTTTGAAATTTATTTTATTTTGCTTGACTCATTTTTTTTTCTTTTAAACTCATAGTTTTGCTTTATTCTGACAAAGTGTTCTTTAAAAAACTAATCCCATATATATTTACGATGTCTCTACTTGTGTTTTTTATGTTGAGGCTGAACTCTAAAGCACTTTGTTATGCATTCTGTGCATGACGTGCCATATAAAGCCATTCAAACATGAAACACATTTGTCCACAGTGGCTCTCATGCATGAGGAATGCACTGCTACTTAAGTATCTGCCGATGTTTCCTCACACCTTCTTGTGTAGACTTTTGCCCTCGTTGCTCTTTTTCGTGCATGTAATCGTGAGCCTCATGCTCGGCTTCATTGGGAACTCAGTGAAGCAGTAAGTTGGAAAGAGCCGAGGAGAGTCTTGTTTATGGGATGTTCCTTCTGGCCCGTGTGCCTGGGGGCAGTGCAGAGGTCCTAATCACGTCAACCTTGGAACTGAGCTGATCACACGTGGAAAGGTGTTACCAAATGTACCGAAGGCAAAACTAGGTCGATTTACCAAGAAGCTAACATGTTGCACAAGGCAGCCCAAGCATGATGCCTGACAAAGCAGTAGTTATTTGAGGACAACACGGGGATGAGTCAAAGAAACACATTACAGCTGATGGCGTGATAAGGCAGGAGTTATTCATTTTGGAGTGTGGCGGAATAAATAACAGCCAAAGAACACAGCTTCCTATTTCCAGCTCATTGTTTCTGCTCCCATGCCCGTTCTTCTTTCTGTCCCTATTGTTCACCACATATTTTCTTTATGACACAGGCAATGCTCTGACTTCATGTCGTCTGTCTCATCTTCTTGGTCGACTCTTTTGACCTGTCCACCACAGATTGATCCTCTCCTCGATGTCCTATTATATAGTATACCTGATAGCTTTCAGCGTGCTCGAGGAGAATTTAGTGTTCACGGCTATAACAGGGTTATATTCAGAGTGCAAGCTGAGTTCGGCTTCTCAGACCATTCTTTTCAATCTCATGAGCTGATCGAGAAAATAACTAGAATTATAATTGCAAAAAGTTCGTAATATTCATGGGTGTGATGTATGAAGTCATCCATGACCTCTGCGGGACCAACGAAAATTCCAACAATGTTACAAGAACTAATAGGGTGAGTTCAAAAAGTTTCTCTTTCTTTTGCTTCTTGTAACAATGTCTGTCAGAGTCAGAACATTGGGTTAAAAATCCCCACTTTGTTTTACTATCCGTTAATCACAACGAAGCAATGAGGACACTATCTGGGAGAACAAAAAGGGGGGGATTTGAAAAAGTTTGAAAAAGTCTTATAATTTGGAATGTCCAATAGATTTGTTTAAATATATTAAAGGCTGATATTTGGACATCAGCTGAAGAATAATGTTTAACTTGAGGTTGGAAGGCTCCAATGTAATGTACGCTATATTTAGAAAATGTTCCCCTCTTTACCAAACAAACACAGAAGGAGTGCTGTCATACAACTTCCTGCCGAAATGATCAACCTCATTTCTGCCAAATGAATATGCCAGCAACAAATCCTCCAAAAGGAATAATGACTTGACACAAATTGACACATATTCAAAATCTAAATTGTCCACCCAGAGCTGATCCTAAAGTGTCGTCCAAGTGATGATGTTTCACAACTCTATGAATCGCAGACCAGAACGCAAATAGAAATGACCTAATGTATCCGCAATTTCAAGGATTTGTCCAGAACTGCCTTCTGCCAAATGCCTGCTGGGATTGGGTAACCCACCCACTTCATCTCCCATGATCGAAGAGAAGAATACTGGGTGATTTGGCGGATTGAAAGCAAAGCATGTGTCCATGATCCCGCAGAGCTGTTCAAAGATAAACATGTGTATTCTTTGTCTGAATAACGCCTTGTGGCCTTTAGATTCTAAGAATTGCACTTATTTTCTAAAGTGTATTCCCGCAGAGCCACTGACAGTTTGAATGGTCATCCATTCATTGTTTTAGCTGGAGAATAATGGATCCTATCTATAATTCAATCATTGTTCATGTTTGTTATATTGGAGGAAGAACTTACACAATAATTCCTCCATTTGGACTGATGAATATATCTCTTGTCCGGACTGAATGTGGAAAACAAGTAATCTAATGTTTTGATATAAAGAAAAAATCCATATTTTGTGTACTTACTTAATTTGATTTAAAAACAATTATTTCATTTGAAGTGTAATTCTATATTTTGTTCATTTATCATTAATGCTTTATGCTTTTATATATAAAAAAAGAAGTGCCGCTGAAAGTACCTTCTCAGCAGGCTGAGAAGCCAGCACAAAATGGCCACCTATATGCAAACTGTGCTGAATATAAGACATAGCTGGATATTAAATAATGTTAATAAAACAGACAGACAGCTCCTATAAAACAAGATTATAGTTGTCAGGAGGCGAATCCGAGCAGAGCGGACAAAAAATGACTACTGCACCTCCGGCTGCTCGGTGCACCGGACGGATTCTCGTCCATGTGTGATTTAACCAGATAGAAAATACAAAGAGTATGGAGAAGAGATCCAGTGAAGGTCTGTGGTGCAGCAGAAATTAGAAGCAGTCTGCTGAGTCATGCATCTTCACATAAGGAAAGAGCTGATGTTGGTGATCTTAATGCATTATAAATGTTTAACATTACAAGAACTTCCTTTGTTTTGTCTTAAAATATTGATGACCGGATTTACTTAAAATAGTCAAGCAAGTCCAGAAGGGTGTGTACATAAGAAGGCATGCAGGCCTTTTACCTCATTCACACCAACGCAACTCCGGTTCAAGCTCCGTGCTAGAGCTTTTTAGGTTCAGAACCAGTTCTTCGGTTTAGCTCTGGCTCTTTTCACACCGCCCAGAGTCCGACTGGTAATGCGTCGTTGCGTCATCGTTTGCGTCATGACGTAACCGTTTGTGTGCCTGCTTCATAAAGCCAAACCGCGCGGATTAAATCAGTTGCATTTGTCACTACCCGATCTGCAGCTCTGCCCGATCTGCAGTGCGCATGTACGAGATGGTCCGCCATATTGGACAACGCCGGACAGCAACCCAAGTAGGACAACATTGACACAGTGGCTTTTGGCAAAGCTCTAAAGGAAAACTCGAGAGAGATGAGTTATTGTTATTACAACGTGACTTCACTATTATTTAACAACTCTTTTTATTGGGTTCTTTTATTTGGGGTTAAGTACATTGTCAGAATAAGTGAGAAATGAATTTAACTTCTGTTAGACAGCTATATGCCATACATTTTTGCACACATTCACAGTAAATATGTATTCAGTATGATAGCTGTCTAACAGAAGTTAAATCTTCCCCAGAGTTTGCCGCTTGGTTCAAACTGGCTTCACTCGCGTTAATTGCTCCTTTGAATGTAATGTTCCTCTGGTTTCCTTCTCAACACATGTTTGTATTGTAATGCCACTCATATTTTATTTGTTATTGTATTTTAAGGTGACATTGAATGCTTTGAAAGGTGCCCTAAAATAAAGTGTATTATTGATCTTATATCTGTGCCTATATCACACTATTAATGTTCCTTATTTCAGACTAGGTTCATCATGGTGTCCATAGGGATGATGTGCACTGTCAGTGTTCTCGATAACATGTTCAGCAGAGCAGGTATTTCTCCTGCCAGATATGGTGCTGCTCAGATATGAGTGAAATGCTTTGGTGAGCATAAACTAGAGGGGAACAGGCAACACCAGTGTGATTTTGGTGACGTTGTGACTATCCTGGCCAAAATTACAGGGGGCGCTTCAAAATCCGGCAGCACCAACACCTGATCTGCCGGATTTTGAAGCCCCTCTTTAGTTTTTCACCTGCAGGGCCCAGAGTAAAATGCTTTTGTGAGCACAAACTAGAGGGGGGCAGCAAACACCAGTGTGATTTTGGTGAAGTTGTGACTATCCTGGACAAAGATATAGGGGGGGTTCCAAATCCGGCAGGAGAAATACCTGCTCTGAACATGTTAGAGAACAGTGCAGATCTTCCCTATTGACACCAGGATTAACCTAGTCTAAAATAAGGAACTTTAATAGTGTGATAGAAAATGAAATGTAATGTAATAGAGGCACAGATATAAGATCAATAATACACTTTATTTTAGGGCACCTTTCAAAGCATTCAATGTCACCTTAAAATACAATTAAAAAAAAATATGAGTGGCATTACAATACAAACATGTGTTGAGTAGCAATATATAAAAATGATATTCAAAGGAGCAATTCAAGTGAGTGAAGCCAGTTTGAACACATTATCTTTTAGGCTTGATTGAAAATAACACAGTGTCTGATATGATCATATATGTGATATCATTGCTTACTATTCGTGGTTATCAGACACTTAAACAACAGAGAAGGTTTTAAGAAATAGGACTATACTGACAAATCACATATTATCCTGTCATTGTCTGTTCTGTAGGAAGGAGGAATATAACAGAGTGGGACTATACACTCAAAAACTGAAGTTTATTCCAATACAAAGATTGTGACAGATCTGAAAAACGTGTCCTTAAAACGAGCCTCCTCGCAATTGTATGCACATTATTTATTCAGCCGTTTGCTGTTTAATCTGATATATCATTCAAAAGAGAGAAAAAAGCTTAGAAAAGGGTGAAAAAAGCTTAGAAAACGGCGAACGCTCAATACAGGCGATGACGTCACCTTTGTGCGTCCCCGCGAACAGGGCTTCAATCCACGGCAAGAGGAAGTGGGGATGCAATGGATGTTAGCCAAAAGCCGGTCAGGGACGGTGTGGTGGGTCGATGTTGTTGGATGACAGGGCGTGTCGGGGCTCCGCCCACTGTACCCATAGAGTACAGTAGCCTGTGTGAAATATAACAGGGGGTTACGTATTGTAACCCTAGTTATATAAGCACAGGCGGAGCCTTCTACCTGGGGGCCCTGTCTTTCCTAGTCCGCTCGCTGAAGAGTGTATAGGATAGTGAGCGGCGGGTGTAGCCGCCTTTATATACTGTGGGCCTGCGCGCGCATTCAGGTAGGCTCGCCCCGATTGGTCGGCTACGTTTACGTAAACTCAGTAGGTGAAAGCACGCACAGCATTATAGAGAGTAGTACCCATTGAGTCCAGTAGAGGGCTCCGCCTGTGCTTATATAACTAGGGTTACAATACGTAACCCCCTGTTTTGTTTACCGTGCCCTAAAACGCAATTCATTCCTGATTACATTGGCTTATGTCCATCCTCTGACTCTACACTCCATAGGGATGTAATAGTCAAGTTGAGAACTTAGCCCCTCACAAACATAGATGCAACACACCAACGGACAGTCGACACAGAAACAAACAATGTTCAAGTCATTCAAGCTCGAAGCAAAAACTACTAGGCACCCAACCGCCGCCAAGCCTTAATGATTCAATTTAAGTGTTAAAAGTTTGACAGATTTATAAAAGAAAAAAGTATCCAGGGTGTGTCCCACGTATTGTTTCTCCTCAAGGTGGAACACAAAGTCTCTAAAACAGTGAAGCCCAGTGTAATAAAACTCTTCAGAGCAGATGTGTAATATTGCTTCATCTATTAGACAGAAATAGGAACTCTGTGAAACATTATCCCTAGAAATAAAGTGCTAAACCATTCTTGAGCCCATTTGGAATTAAATAAATCACAAGGGCATGTGTAAAATGCTTCTTTTCACTAGCTGCACCAAAAGGGTCTAACTGTCAAATTGTAACAGTGAAGCTGATCGACATTAAACAGCCGCCCTGATCAAAGATTCAAACTAATGACATTAAAGCCTTAACATTGCAATTGTAACCTTCAGACAACAGCTAACCCCCTCAATCAAAGTTCAAATTGTGTTGGCTACTGTCCTGCACAACGCAAAGTGTTAACGGTGCAATGGATTTAATCAAAATGTCATGTCAAAAAAGATGCATTATGGCTGACTTCCATTTAGTGATGCTGTAGGCTGTCGCGTATTGAGCATATTCAAAGGTCAACTTCATTTCCCACCTTTATTCGATGAAGAGATGAACATTTCTTGAAACTATCATAATCTCATGAATATTATAAATGAGAAATTGTCTGTTTCTGCATAACCAGATGTTAAGTGTGTTTGTCTTGTCTTTTATAAGGAGCAGATATTGATTTGACCCCGGAGAAATTGAAAGAAAAATGTAATATAGATTTTTGGACACACACACACACACACACACACACACACACTGCACTAAAGCAATGACAAGATACAATCGCACTAAACATGAAATGAAAGCCAGCTAATATCCCACAAGGGAGACATAATTAGACATGTGAGGGAAATATTCAGGCTGTTGCTTATTGTTCAGCACTAATGAAACCAAACATTAGCCAGCAAAAACTCACCAAACAGGAATTATGTGGAATTATTAAAAGATAACAAGGTAAAGAATCCCTTATGTCTGCATCCTCATTGAAAATACCGTTCATGGAGCAATAACCATGATGGGTTTTTAACACCGCTAGGTATTTGCATGCGTCTCTGCATTCTGCTGACTTACACGCTAATGCTCTATTTTTATGATTACCGTTACATTGGGGCATAATGTACAGTGCGACACATTATTCTATTATTCACAACCTATGTGGAACACAGCTTTCAGTCCCTAATGCATATAGAATTAGTGGAGCAGATTGAAGCTTACCTTCACCCTTAAGGGCTAACTATCAACCTAAAGCAACTTGCGAGGCATTATTGTCAAAGCACTCCTGACCCATAAGTACATTGAAGCTGCTAAACTTTCTCGCTTAGCGCTCTCAAAGTGTGATTAATGACACTTGATGAAACATTAGCAGCCTATCAGAGCCCAAGTAGATGTTTTTCCTGTTGAGTACGCTGCAATTTAATGAGCACTGGGGAAGGAACACAACGGGAGAGAGATGATCGAGATGGAGCCAATTTGCACGTCAATGGTGGCAAGCCTGTAACGAGGAAAAATAAATAAAACAGACATAGATGAAGAGGTGTAGAGGAACAGGAAGCCGTTGCAATCTCCATGTTTAATTAATTATGTTTGTGATTGGAGACAGATTGTGACCACATTGCAAAAGCAAAGAGTTGACAAATTGACTGACCTATTGATCAGCGAATGAACAGTTAAACAACAGTAGTGAAACAGAGCCCAGTCGCTGTTCATTATCTTTGCCAGTGCTGTGCTGCAGGCCTCACTGAGCATGGGGTCCCAGATTCATTTTGACAGGGATTTCAGGGCTAGTCTCAAAGGGGCCAGTGCATATCTATGCAGCATGTGTCTACCTGCGCTCCCATGCTTCAGTAACACAGTTAATGGGAGATGTAGCCTTGCCAGATGGGAAGTGATGTGTAAAAGAGAGTGTGGTCATGCTAAAGCAAACAGGCCTGACTCATCACTGGACTGACTGCTGGGCGCATCCCTCTGCTGTCGATTTTTCTGACTTTCAATTTGGAAGAAAATGGTTCACGGTTATGCTGACACCATGTGGTGCTTGTTTAGACGGTGATTGTTTATTCCATGCATTTTTCTTTATCTTATCTACTTCACTAGATACGGAATAACAACAGAAAATCCACCACAGTTTATATAATAATGTTACAATAAAATCTGCTGTGGGGAGCCAAACACAGTACGTAATGACTTGTGAGGTTACTTTCACTCCCCTAGTAAGAAACACAAAAATATATACATTGTTTAATTTTAATTCTGGTTCTGGCTTTTTCCCAGTAGGCCTACAATTGGATGTTCTGCATCTCTCTGACTCAAAGTGTGGATATATGTGTCTTCGAGAGCACATATTGTAAATAGAAATACATAAAAGAGGCATACAGTATTGTCAGAAATGCCAGAATACATGGAATAGGAAATATACATTTACCTTATACCAGAGTTCCCGTTAGAATATTTTTTCGCCGGTCAACATGTCCGTTAAAGTGAGAAAAGTGCCGGTCAAAGGACTTCTTTGTTATTTATTGAGCTTTAAAACAAATTGATATGATTCGATAAACAAACTAATGATAGTAGATTAACTACATTATTCAAAAGTGAACAGTAACTTACAATAACACGGGAATAATAAACGGAGCGCTCTCCCTCTCCTGACAGCTCATCAGTATCAAATCAAAATCAAATCAAATCAAGTTTTATTTATAAAGCACATTTAAAAGCGATTTTTGGTCGAGCCAAAGTGCTGTACATGCATTAAAAACACATATAATCACAATAAAAGACAATAATTTACAACAGATATAAAACAAACACAGGGAATAATCAGGAGTCGTGCTCCGCTCTGACTAGAAGGCCTGAGAGAAGAAGTGAGTCTTAAGTGTGGATTTAAAAACCCCTAGGGTCTGGGCCGACCTCACGTGGAGGGGCAGAGTGTTCCAGAGCCTGGGGCCAGCTGCTGCGAAGGCTCGGTGCCCTCGGGTTTTGAGCCTGGTCTTGGGCACTACCAGCAGCAGATGGTCAGCAGACCTTAAAGCTCTGGCTGGGGTGTAGCGCTGGAGGAGTTCAGCTATATAGGCCGGAGCCAGCCCATTTAGTGCTTTAAAAACAAATAAAAGGATTTTAAAATCAATTCTGTACCGAACTGGAAGCCAGTGCAGTGAGGCCAGAATTGGGGTGATGTGGTCACGCTTTTTATGGCCAGTCAGCAAACGTGCAGCTGCGTTCTGGACTAGCTGCAGGCGTTTAATTGATGCCTGGTCCATACCCATGTACAGAGCGTTGCAGTAGTCGAGTCTCGAGGTCACAAAGGCGTTAATAACCCTTTCCAGGTCTTTAAAAGATAAATACGACTTGGTTTTGGCCAAAAGTCTTATTTTAAAAAAGCAGGATTTGACTACGCTGCTGACCTGCTTGTCGAATTTAAAAGTACTGGAGAAGGTCACCCCAAGGTTCGTGACTGAGGGGAGGATGTTTTGTTGGAGGGAGCCTAGAATATCAACCTGGGTTGCTGGAGGTTGGGTTCCAAAAAAGATGACCTCAGTCTTGCTTTCGTTGAGGTTAAGAAAGTTTTTGCTCAGCCAGGATTTTATCTCAGTTAAGCAGTCCATCAACTGTTGTAATGAGTGTGTGACACTTGCTTCGAGAGGGAGATATATCTGTACATCGTCGGCGTAGCAGTGGAAGGGAATATTATGTTTAGTGAGAATTGAGCCTAGGGGCAGTAAGTACAGTAAGAAAAGGATGGGGCCCAGAATCGAGCCTTGGGGAACCCCACAGGTAAGAGGGGCTTTTGCAGAGGAGAAGGCACCTAGCTGCACAGCGAAGCTACGGTCTGTCAGGTAGGACCTGACCATGCAAGGGCAGAGCCTGTGATGCCAGCGGACTGTTCAAGCCGTGACAACAGGATGCTATGGTCCACAGTGTCAAAAGCAGCTGTCAGGTCTAACAGCACCAAGACAGCTGGGCTACCTGAGTCGGCGGCTAGGAGCAGATCATTAAAAACTCTTAAAAGGGCTGTTTCAGTGCTGTGCATGGGTTTGAAGCCAGACTGAAACTTTTCGTGGATTCCATGCGTGGTTAAAAAAGACTGCAGCTGGGCGTAGACCACTCTCTCCAGGGCTTTTGATAAAAAAGGTAGCTGGGAAATGGGCCTAAAATTTTCGAGAAAGGAGGGGTCGAGATGTTTCTTTTTAAGTAATGGCTTAACCACGGCATGTTTGAAGGCAGCAGGGACACATCCTGAGCTAAGGGAGGTGTTTACAATTAATAAAATACTTGCTCCAACTGAATCTAAAACGTCTCTGAGAAGGCGAGAGGGAATGCTATCTGAGGTGCAGTTTGTCGGCCGCAGGTGCTTGATCACATCCGAGAGAGAAGAGAAGGATACAGGCTCAAAGTGGTCGAGGACAGCAGGGCACAGAAAGGGAGCAGGATCTGGGGTAGCACTAGTGTGAGCTAGCCTAAGAGCAGATACCTTTTCAATAAAAAATTTAAGAAACTTATCACAGAGAGTAGTCGATGGCACAATAGAAGAAACATCACAGGGATTAATGATCGAGTTGAGGACATTAAAAAGAACCTGAGGTTTGTGGCTGTTTTTGGAGATTAACAGAGAGATGTGCTCTGTTTTGGCTGCTTTGACTGCCGTCTGGTAGTCAGACAGGGAAGCACGAAGGATTTCTAGGGAGACATGGAGTTTATCCTTTTTCCATTTTCTCTCTGCACGCCTGCAAGCGCGTCTGAGAGCACGAGTACAGTCATTGAGCCACGGCTCTGAGAGCACTTTTGTGCGTCTAAGCGTAAAAGGAGCAACAGAATCCAGTGTTAGTGTGCATGTAGAGTCAAACATGGAGATAAGCTCATCAGCATTAAAAGCACAATCCACATCTAATTTACAGATAGGAGAAGCATTAAAAACAACAGAGAACTGTGAGGCAGTCAAGGGGTTAATCGAACGCACACGACGCGCAGGGGCACGTGATTCGACTCCTGCGGAAGGGATGGAGGTTGTAAACAGAACCGGTAAATGGTCTGAGATACGCGTTGCTGCACATATTTCATCCACAGATACAGACAGTCCAAACGATAATACTAAGTCCAAAGTGTGTCCTTTTTCGTGTGTTGGGCCAGCCACGGACTGAACGAGACCAAAAGAGTCAAGGAGATTTAAAAAGTCTCTAACCAGAGGTTTGGACTCACAACACACATGGACATTGAAGTCTCCGGAGATCAAAACACGATCATAATTCACCATGATCCCGGACAGAAAGTCAGAAAAGTCATTTATGAAATCCTTATTGCACTTTGGCGGACGATACACAACTGCGCAGAGTATAGGCGAGGCCGGGGTTAGTTCAAAGAGCTGCAACTCAAAGCTAGCATAGGTAGTTACAGGGTGAAGCAATCGGCATTGGAGGCTAGCTCTAAACACTGAAGCTATGCCCCCGCCATGGCCGGTGGCACGGGGGGAGCTGAAGAATGTACAGTCAGGAGGAAGAAGATCAAAGAATGATGTGTACTCGCCAGCGTGGACCCAGGTCTCCGTCAGGAACATAAAATCCAGCTCACGGGAGGTGAAGAAGTCATTTAGCAGGAACGTTTTGTTAGCTATCGACCTAGCATTTAGCAAAGCCATACAAAGTTTTTGCTCCGGGCTTGCCGACGGTGGAGTGCGTCTCAGCTGACGAAGAAGTGCGTGTTGAACGCCGCGTGGGCCGGGAGCAGTCAGTCGGGCAGGGGGGGCTGCCAGCGGGCCCAGCAGAGTCCGTAGCTCCGGAAAAACAGGGCGAATCCACCGATTCCGCACATGACGTGCAGCGGGAGGGCCATGACATCCGAGGCGTGGATAGGTCCCGGAAGAAGCCGTCAGGTATGCCTTCAGATGGACGAGTGCACCACCACGCTTTCCCCGTCGTCTGAAGCGCTTTCGGCGAGGCGGGATGCGGGGGCAACCGGCACAGGTAGGTGGGTATATCCAACAGAAGAGGGGGGGGGGGACGATTTATAGTTGCCAGATGTAAGTTTGGGCAGCAGTATCAACTCCAGTGAGGGTCTGAGGTGGAGGAGGGCTTGGCGATCATAGACGAGCAGAGCAGAGACATTCTGACAAACATAAAACAGAAACAGGAAAGCTAAAGGTAGACAGCTGAGCGAGCGGCGGGCCGACACAGGCGCCATCTTGAATCACGTCACGTCACGTATCATGCAGCTCGCGGATCAGTAATGAGTGACCCGACAGTAAAACTAAACATATCTATAACTAGTTACGGTAGTTTGAGAGGTCATTAGCTACGTGTGATATTCTAACCTGGTGTGTGTTTGCTCCGCTCACCGCTGCAGGTGATTATGCAGAGCTGCGTGTCGACTCGTCAGCAGCAGCTGATCTCTCTCTCCTGTCAGATTAGACTTCACTCGCGTTTATGTCCATATCGATCAGATCCAGCTAGTTCTAGTTAATGATAGGACTACCTGCTTATTAAAAGACACCTAAACAATAAGTGTCGCTATGCAACCGGGTGAGGCCACAAAGTATAGCGCAGCATTATGCATTTGTTTACATGCCCACCGGAACCCCGAGGCATTACCAACAGATCAACGCACAATCAACCCATCCAGGACATCTCTTTCTCCACATTAAGTGTTAGACATTAGAATTGACTATTCTTGTCTGTCACATACTCTTTTGTCTGTTACATAAATGGTGCAAGTTGCGCAACTGATGTGGTATTGCGCTAAACGGAAATTATTTTGAACGGACACTTTGACCAGAGAGATTTAGATTTGCTGGTCTTCAGCATATTTTACCGGTCGTAGTCCGGTAATAACAGGAACTCTGCCTTATACGTGAGCTTAAGTGCATACATGTTGCTAAGGTAACCAAATCATCATGCACAGACATGGACCTTTGCACCACTTATTCAGATTAGACTGACAATAATTTCCTGAATTGTTCACAGCCGCAATCAGCCATGTGATTTTCTTTCGTTTAGCTTCCACATTTTAAGCGACAAACCCTCATCCACTTTAATTCAAACTGCCAACGAGACTTAGTGAATGGAACAAAACAGGTAAAGGCACTTGAGGTTGTTTGAACGCCTCCAGACAGGTTATCTGTTAAAGTGGCAAAGTGCTATTTCTAAGCAGCCTAGTTGACTTCTACTACAGTTCCACTGTTAACGTGTCAAAACGCTTCAACCAAAGTAAAATGTGATCTTTTGTAACTTTCCAGCAAGAACTCATAGTGCCTTCAAGTGTGGCCATTTGGAACAGCTATAAACACTTTGCCTTCAGGTAGAGATGGAACAGAAGTTGTAAAAAACAGTTGTATTGTACAGTGAAAAAGTAGGAGAACACACATGAGAAATAACTTATCCTGCAGTGGGCAAAGTTTTTGATTCAATTGGTATTGTCCTAAGAAATAAACGTTGTATTGGGGTTCAATCTCACATGACAATATCTTCTGGGTCCTTTGTGAAATGCAGAGACAATACCAGTAATGGAATTTTAGGCAAAGTGTACAGTCTGGTTAGAAAATAAGTTTCAGTTCCCCATGTTACGTAACTTCAAATGAGTAATTGTTGAGTTTTGTTTTGATTCTTGACATGGGCAGGGTTTCCCTTGGTTAAAGTCCTGCATAACCCTAACCCTAACACATCTCCATCCACCCTATCGTCCCTACGCAAACTTTGTTAGTCTTCAGGAGCATTTGAGTGTTTAATATAGCCCCTGATGGGTACACACCGGAGTACTTTTCCCAGGAATAGAATCTGGAACTAGACATTTTTTTTGCAAACCTGTTCACCCATTTTTAGTGCCTGCTAGAGAGCAGGGACTTTCCTGGGGAGAAAAAGGTTCCAATTTCTGACCAAACCACGCCCCATAAAACTCGGAGATGAGGAGGTGTCGGCGTTCTGGCGATTTACTCGGAAGGCTTCAGTAGAAGCTGCTGGGAGTCCCAGCAGCTTCTACTGAAGCCAGTCCCCAACTCCGGGGACTTCTGGCCGGGGACTTCGGGGGCAGTATACGCCGTGAAGTTGTTTGTAGCCTGCCAGTAAACCCAAAGCAGAAGAAGACGAAGTGACGTCAGCGGCTTCAGTTGCCTCATCCTCCCTCAGGGAACTAAAGAGTTCCGATGAACTAAGTACTGGGAACTAAGTACGGCAAAGTGCTTGGTGTGAAAGCGCCTATTGGAGGAAAACCTCTTCAAACAGACACTAAAGGTTGACCTGTGTGCCATGACAGAACGTCAATATTTAACACCCTGGGAAAGAACAGTTTTTTCAAATGTTTGAAGTTCTTTATCTTGATACTCATACTGGTGAATCATGTTATCAATACCTTTAGTGCTTAGGATGCTATCAAGAGACAGGAGTATTCAAAATGAAAGACTTCAAAAAGAAGAAGAACTTTGAGGGATGCTGAACTGAACCAATGTGTTCAATCATAACTCATTCCTCAAAATCTCACCTCAAATTAGCTCACTCGGGAAAACCTGAAGAACTCCAACAACCCTGAAGTATGTTTCTCACTACCTTAACTCTACTGGCACAACCTTGTGGATGGTGAACAGACATGGAAGTAAACCGCGAAAAGACGAGGTAAGGAATGGATAAAGGGGATCCAATGAGGACAGGAAGTGTTGCAAGCAATCTGTCATTGGAGATGTTTGAGATAGCAAGGGGATGATTGCATGGAGTAGTGAGAAAGGGAGATGGCATACGAATCGCCCTCTGTCTTTTCATTCCTGACACATTGCTTAACCAGAGTTGACAAGCTTGAAAGTAGAGAGAGCATTAGGTGGGGGAGAGAGCTGAGAATGCCTCAAAAAACACGACTGGTTTTGCATAATTGGAGAAACAGAACCCTTTTTTGGGAAGAAATACAATTAATGAGTTTGAGAAAATGTGCTTGGCTGCATCTGTATTTGTGTATTCCAAGCTCAGGTGTGTGTTATAGTTCTTTATCTGCCCTGAGGCCCAGAGCCAAACTCCAGCTCATAAATGAGACGCTCTAACAAGACTGGTAATATATAAAGTGAAGCCTCAACAAACCTGGGCTGTTTCTAGGAAGCAGTTGCATTGAGGGGTGCTGCCGCCTTAACATCAAATGTACGCCTTATCAGTGTTGGGGTAGCTATTTAAAAAAAATACATTACACATTACTAGTTACTTTTAAAGAAAGTAATACCTTACTTTACTTAGTTACTCACTGCTGACAGTTAGTTACATTTCTTTTGGATTACTCTGTAACGTCACCTGAGATGCACCATAAATCAAATGACAAATAACAATATAAATGTAAACCTGTATGCCCAGTTCAGAACAAATCCTTTATCTAATAAGGAATATACTGAACAAAAGTAATATACATTTTTCTGTCCTCCTGGTAGTCAAAGACCTTGAAGTAACGCACGTAGCAAGTGCTTAGTAACTGTAATGTAATTACTGCTTAACCAACATATATACATTTCATTTAGCTGGCGCTTTTATCCAAAGCAACTTACAATTACCGATTACAGGGACATTCTCCCTGGAGTAACTGAGGGCTTACTCAAGGGCACACTAGTGGTGGTGTTCCTGGCGGGATTTGAACTCACAACCTTCCGATCTTCAGCCCACCTCACTATCCATTAGACCACCACTACCCTTAACATTAACGTGTTACATTACTGCGTTACAGACAAATGTAATCTGATTATTGTAACGAGTAACTTTGTAGCGCGTTACCCCCATCACTGCGCCTGATCCATATGCATTAAAGTAGTATTCATTCAGAATTTGACTTTGCAAAGATAGAAGAAAACTGATTAGCAACCAAAGAGTGGAGCTGCTGCCACATTGAAAGACCAGGACACATGCAGATGGTCATTCGACCCAATGTAAGGACCTGTCGGCTGAACAGCCTTGAGAAAAGGCAAGAAATGCAGAGCCCAAAATGGAGTTCTGTGAACATGCTTTGACTTCTTGAACAATCTGGGTGCTCTGACGGCTTCCAGCATCCATCAGATGGCAACGTTTGTGCCCATGATTGATTTGAAAATGTTTCAGTTGAGGGCTATTGGCATGGAGTGTTGGCCAGCAGAGATTGTGCAATCAATGAACTTGCTTTGAAGAAGACAGAAAATGCTTTGGCATAATTTAACTGCTGGATTGACTGGGGAAAGGAAGAGCTTTAGAGGCCAAAAGGTTTGCCCTTGTGTTTGACATGAGCAGAGATCAGCACAAATAAACATGGAGAGCCTGTCGGATAGCAATGTACTTGTGTTATATCGTTTTCTGTATATGTAAATGGTCTGCAAAGGCATCCCAAAGATTCCTCCAGAGGGAGTTTCTCTCCCATAAATAATATAATATCTAGTTCAATCTATTTATTTCAAACCCTTATATGTGGGAGTGAAATGACACACAGTGAACTTTCACTGCATTGCTA
The DNA here is from genome assembly GCA_902827135.1 of Harpagifer antarcticus. NCBI lineage: Eukaryota > Metazoa > Chordata > Actinopteri > Perciformes > Harpagiferidae > Harpagifer > Harpagifer antarcticus. The sequence continues at coordinate 1,363,622 of CADEHL010001065.1, forward strand.
AACAACTTCATGATTCAACTCTCACCAGTTACCATATTCCAGCAGAGTGTTGCAAAACAATAGATAATTGCAATGGACACAAAAGTGCCCTTACCACACTTTCAAACAATGTTCCTATAGATAGTTGTTCTGAAATTGAGGTTGAAAAGCAAATATATGATTGCACCATATGAAAATAATGTATTCCTGCACAGTATGTACTATGTAGGGGATACATCAATATTTCATTGGAATTTGCCTTCAACCCTGACTGAAGCCTAGTTATAAATATGTTTATTTTTACTGTCGGGTCACGCATTACTGGATCAGCCAGCTGCATGAGACCACGGATACTGACGGGCTGTCAGGAGAGGGGGAAGAAAAGAGAGGCTCCATCCTCCATGTATTATTCTTATATAATTAATTTGTTTTAAAGCTCAATAAATAGCACTTTCCTAATTTTGTCCGGAAGATTTAAACTGTAACGGACATGTTGACCGGCGAAACCCCATCTCTGCTTCTAAATCCAGCGTGGAGAATAAACAGAAGGGCAACCATGGCAACCATGCATGCGCTAGAAGTCTTCTTTGCTGCTTTCGGTGTATTTTGTGGCAGAAGTACAGCGCCACTTACAGGCCCGGCATATGTACTACAGCGTCTCCAGCGGTTCGAGCGGTCTCGTGTGGACGCACACGTGGTGCCTATTGCGTGTAGACGGAAGACTGTTTTGATAACGATTTCGGTTCGTTTCCGTTATCGTCCTCGTGTGGCTGCAGCCTTACACACTGCACAAAGTACAGAGACAGTATGAGATTACATTGTTTGTGTTAGAGTATAACTGCAAAATAGGCTTATCTAGAGATATTGATTCCTTAAAGGTAATACAAAACAATTGTGATGTTATAAGGTTTATCACCCAATTCTAGAAGCTTTAATGTTCCCATTTCCTTCGTTTGAATGGAGCATTGCATTTAGGTCACAGATGTCTTTATAGCCAAAACCAGTTCAGTTAATCTGCAGGGGCAGAGGGGAGAGAAATCCCCAAAAGAGAAGGGTTACGGCTGTGCAAAGGATTTGATTCGGGTTCCCTCTCTTGTCGAAAGTAGCCTCGATTGCCATGCTGCTTTTTATAACTCCGACTTATGTTGAGCCAATGTTGAAAAAGCCTTTTTGTCAGCGATTTCCTGTGTTTGAGCATTCAAAAGCTGAGCGGTCACAACACGAGCGTGACTGCGGGGCTGATCTGCAAAGACATGACTTCGTGTCGGTGACAGCAACATGTCAGCTTCCACTTTCACTGTACACCTTTCAAAGCGAGGTACAACAGCGGGGATGGCACATTTCTTGTGCTCCGTGTCCTACTATGCCATCATCAGGACGCAGAGCTCAGCCGAGATGAGTAAACACACGCCAGCTTCAGCCACGGAATTCAAAAGTCAAAGGGATAGGAAGAAAAACAGATTTAAAAGAGTGTGTCGGCGAAGTGTTCATTCACATCTCACATCTCAGAAAAGAAGAACTGTGTTGGTGTGTATAAAGAGAAGGCTATGGTAGATAAGGCTACCTAGGGGAGCATCATTAATCATATACAAAAAGACGCCTTTGCAACTGGTGTGCAAACTAGTCAATCAGAGCAAGGATACGAGAAAAGTGAAGAATTGGCGATGCTGGCGGGATTTTAATTTACTGTTTTTTTCCTCACTCCCAGAATAGACAATATATATGAGTTTGATCTTTCTTCGGTGCTGCAGAGTAACAAGAGCGCCTGGTAGGAAGTGTCGTGCCATAAATCCTCCTCTTTTTCTTTATAGCTGTTTGACATGTTGCACGCTATTCCAAATTCATCTTCGCCTGCTGCCGAGCCTGAATCCTGCTAGAGGTGAAGAGTTGAAGCCACAGCTGTTACAGCTACATGGACACATTCCAAATATGTGGCAGTAACTTATTATAGCAACGAGTGATGTCAATAAACGTGAGAAAACAGAGGAGCGGACTCGTGACTTGCTTCTATTTGCTTAGGTTTGATCAAGGAAGCAACACTGGAAGGCTCAGACGCAGTCTCAGGCACAAGAGTCTCGACTGCCCTCATTTGCATTCATTTAACTGTATAATAAGCAGAAGGAGGCCAGGTGGAGACAGAAAGGGAAAATGTTTAACCAAACCAAACGGCGGGAATCAGATTAAGATATCCGCGGAAAAAGGCTTGCATAATATAATACCCGGACAGATAATCTGTGCTATGGAATTATTGATGAGGATTTGCAACGTGGATGCAAATGTTTGCCTAACCTGACCTTGGGTTAATCTGAATTTGAGGGAATGCTCTGTGAGGGATGAGTCGATGTCCTTAGCGCTCAATGTGGGTGATGATTCACACTCTAGCATACCTGAAATACATCCAGTGCCGTCTTGTTATCGAGGAAATGCGCCAATGCTATTTAAATAGCAATAAAAGCCTGATTCATGCTGCTGTCTGAGGCAATGGAGAAAAGCCATCCGTTTATGCAGGAAACAGATTATCTTTTGGTATGATTTGATTAAAAACATAAAGTCTGTGTTTCAGAGAGAGAGGCATTCACTTGATCTCATTTTCTCCTCCATGCAAAGTTATTCTAGCTTGTTAAGGATCTTCGACAAAAGTCTCGAGCCTCCTTCATCAGAAACTAGGTCCTTTGGGCCCTTTTTACTCCATCATTTCTCTGGAAAGCAAGAGTAACCCAGAGTGAAGCAGGAACTGGCAAATATACTTCCACACGTCCACCCACTCTCACTCACGTGCACCTTCAAACACCCACAGATGGTGTGACATGCTCAGGCTTCAGGTTGACTCGCGCAGACTTTCTGATTTAACTAAAGAACACTTGACACCCTGTTCGCTCACAGTCCAAGCAAAAGTGCTGCAAAGGTTTTTCACACAAACCAACCATGTGAATATCAGCTGGGAGCAGAGATGGCAAAAGTACACACATCCTTTACTCAAGTAGAAGTAAAGAAGTATGGGCTTCAAAGTTAAAAGTACCCATAAGTAGCAGCTGTTTTAAAGAGTACCTGACCTCCCTTTATATCAATAGAACAATAATGTCATTGTTAGCTAATGAATGTTTCCATGCTGAACAACGGCAACATGACAACGTTTCCATTGTCCCTCTTCTTTAGAGAAGACCAGGAAATGATGGATACACGGATCGTGTTCAAATCAATAGGCACGCAATGACTCTAAAGAATAATGATCACGCATCAAACACACATTCAGACTAAAGGAACCAGCTGTTTGGAAAATGAGAGAAGTAGAAAGTACAGGTGTTTGAGTTAAAGTAAAACGTCGTCAGAAAAAGAAGTAGTGGAGTAAAGTACTGATACCAGACTTACTTAAGTACATTCACGAAGTATTTGTACTCCACTACTTCCCACCTCTAGCTGGGAGACTGTGGGATTGAGGAGGGGTTTTGCCAATAAAATAAATAATGTGACCAAACACAGAATATCACTGAGGAAGACAGAATGCACCCTGGTAATCCAGAGAAGTAGGATGTGATAAAGTAACAGCTGTTCCTAGCGCCGACCAAAAGAAGATGGCAGCCTTAAAGGGATAGTGGAGTCTGCAGAATCCCACTCCCCCAAACATAAAATATATTTCCACGGGGCAACTTTACCTCCTCCCCAGCAGCCCCTCAGGAGCCAACACTTCTGGTGCCACTACCTCTGAACAAACCGGGCATCACTTCAGGCAGAACCCACGCTTCAGCTCAGACTTTCTACGTTTGTCTGTCTCACAAAAGTATTTTTTCGTTTCCTGTGTCCCCGAGGCGGCGGGAGAGTGAATATGATCTGCTGAAATAGAATGAGGCCACACACTGCGAGAGACCAGATAGAGTGAGACGCACAATATGCATGTGAAGTGCTCGGAGCATTTTAATTTGATTCGGCTGGGAGAAAACAATAATTCAAGAATTGTATTACGATAGAAGGGAATGTGTAAATCAGCCTGAGCTAAACAGAAACTTGTTTTATCACACAGCTCTTGATTTAGTTAACTTGTCAGAAGTATAAACACGTACAGTACTTTCCAACTGCTTGGAATTGATCTGATATCTCTCAGGGGCAGAACACTTAGCCAAAATGCTGGTTATAGCCTCACTGAAAACAAGAAACATCTTAAGTGTGGTGCTTTAAAGTCAAGTGTTGTTAGAATGCACAAACAATTTCAAAAAAATGTAAGTGGTGTTTTAAGATTATGTTTCTGAACTAAATATTCAAGTTGCATTTATTATTTCATTTGTATATCAAACTCCTTCTACTGTGTGATTTAATAATATTACAGTATAAAAATAGATAAACCATCGATTGGTATTAATAAACATGTTGCAACTCAGAGTAGAATGTTTTTTCCTTTCATTAAATTAGCACTGTGTTTGAGTTTTAACATTTCATTGTGCTGGCATTCTGAACAGATTGGTTTCCTCTCTTTCCAGCTAATTAAACACTTTGTGGAAACATCTGATATTCTAGTACCAATTATGTGTTTATAGGCATTATTAAATGAAAAGGAACTTTTTTTGAGAGTTTCAGTCTTTAACTGGTTTTCAAATCTGATAACCATGTACTTCACAAACAAAAATACAATATGATTTCCAGCAAGGCCAACAGAGCGTAATCTTGGCACCGTGTGCACTTCCCAGTAGATTGGGCCAGTTCATTTTATCACAGAAGTGGAATAATAAACCTTTGGCCAATACTTTTATTTGATATTACTTTCAAAACCTTTCCTTCTACTCCACCAAAAGTGTACAGTATGTTCTCTGTCTCTTGTCTCACCAGAGACACTTAATAAAAAAATGAATAAAATCCAATTACCTAATAATCTCCTAGACTAGAAATGAAGGAACTCTGTATCAGGTAGAACCACATACAAAATACTTAGGGAAATACAAAAAGTCCTCACTCCTACCTGGCTAATTACGGTTCTAAGAATAAATCTTGATAGACACGCAACGTCAAACCCTGTGCCAACAGCTCTGTATATTCTGTGGGCGCAAGAGTAAAGACAGAGGCTTTTAAAGTTGAATTAAGAGGCAATTTGTCTGTTTAAACTCCAATGGAGCCCCGGCCTTCAGAGCAGCCTTGAACACTCATACACTGCTGAGTCTAGCCAAAGATCAACAGTGAACTTGTTCCACTCCCGGAGCGCTGAGGCCCTGCATGCTGTCCCCTTCCCGTCAGGTGTGATCACTGGTATCTGCACCACAGCCTGCTGGGAGCATCAGAGCGGGGCACGGAGGGGTGATTGTGGCAGCACCAAAAGAAAAGAGACTCATATTGAGGTTTCTGTGTGCACTGCTTCTCTAAGCCGCTTTGGTCTGCAGCTTTGCACTTTTTCAAAGTGCTGGCTTGTGCCATGGATGCTAAGCTTGCCACTCGGGGCCAACAGGCAGTAGCATAGTGACAAAGAGAGAGACAGACAGACATTCAAAGAGGTAGGTATAAAGGGAATGACATCAAAAAGATCACATACTGTACCTTTATCAGCCAAGGGGCATTGGTATGCCTGTGAAACTCTGAGCTCTACATACATACAGAATATAGACACTCGCACACATGCCTGACTTTCTCATCTCCCAGAACCCCCCTGGCAAAATATCCTAGTGTTCATAACGTAACGTCATCTCCAGCAGTCACAGTGTATAGGAGTGAGGGAGAAAAAGGCAGAACTTCTAGCCCTTCTCCCCATGTTCCGTCCGTCCAACATCGCTCACATTTCCCTGTCTTCACTCTCCTGATGCCGATGAGATTCAAAAGAATAGCAGGCCTATCCTCATTTTGTCAGGGAGCTCTCACCCGCTTTCTCAAAGGATTAGACCATACTGAGTGTCGAGGGCCTTTGCATACAAAACAGCAGGGCATAAGAAGAAAGAGACCTTGGTGTGGACTCCAGGGCAGCGATTGGATACTGAATACAACACATAGGAAACAGTTCGTTGTGACAGCTGCTCATTAAATGAATCTGGAACAATTAAGATTAACTGAAAAATAGCAACATTTTGGCAGTGTATTTTCATAAATCAAATCGCAGTAGTGGAATCACCTAAACCCTGACTTTATATTTGAACTGTATACTTTACAGTTATATTTATAAAAACTGGACTAATATACAATATTTATTATGTAACGCTCAAACAGCTTAGTGTGATCTAGACATAAACACTAAGCTGGTCCAGTTCAAGGAGAGCCTCCACCACAGTGCTGAATCATCCTGAATAGCCTCCAGCATTACTGATCTACAGCAGATCAATGCTGGGGGAAAGGGAGAGGCCTGACAATAACACAGGGAAGATATTGAGACCCTGAACACACCGCTTCATTTCCCCCACCATTTTTATAACTTACCTGCACAGGATGGTCAAAAAATGTATTAAAAAAAGCTTCAAGTTGCCAGGAGTAGTTGACGGACTCCTGCCCAATGGCCTCAGTATTAAAGGATATTTGAGAATAAAATGAATAAGCTATGCTCTGCAAAACACCGCGGGTCCTTGCTGTTTACAGGCAGGCCTTTTACAACCTTTTTTATCCTGAACGTTCAACCGGAGGGACACGAAGACACATGAAAGCTTGCTGTTGATATCCTTTTTCTCATAACCTGACACCCAATCATGTCAATCTGGATGTCAGTCGACCAGATGTCTGCAGGGCTTTCTACTGTAAATCTGAAACATGCCGAGACCATTACAAGGGCAGACGTATCGTTAGGATCCCCGGTGACACGGATGCGCGCACCCCCCGTGGGATGTAACACAGACTTTGTTGATTGGTGCGGGGATTGTTTTTCTCCAGCTTAATACCTTAAAAAGCAATGATGAAGCAAAATACTTTAGGAGGACTTGACCTCCCTCTGCTGTCACTGCAGTCATAGCAATCAGTCAGTAACAATATAAAGGCATGCCCTGGGGCTACTGTTGACAACAGACTCACCTTTGAAGCTAACACTGAGCAGAGTATAACAGAGGCAGAATGGTACATGGGAGTTGCATTATAGAAGTTATTACACAGCTCAGTTGAATTCTCTATTCTGATTGGTCCAATTGGACATTTCAGCAGTTGTTAATACTCGTTAAGCATCCACCCTTTGCTAAGGAGGATAAGAGACTAAGTGCAGCCATATCAATCCGCGGAAAGAAGTATTCGTGTGTCCATCGGGTGTCAATTTCGGGACAGTGTGATAGGGGTTTTATGGATATTTTACAAATCACCATTTTAAACTTTATTCTTTTTTTACTGTCATATAGTATTTCATACCTGTTTTTCATTTATTCTCTTATTTTTGTATAACTATAATGATCATATAAATTATTGTTTACATTAATGGTGACCAAAACGTTTGAGACCCACTGAGATAACACTGAGAGAGTCCTTTAGCTCACTGAGCCTCTCAGTCTGACAGGAGAGGACTCTCCTCCACTTTGTTGTTGAAAAACTCCTTATATCCGTTAGCGTAGCTCGCTAGCACCAGAAGCTAACAACAACGATCTATAGTACCGGTGCGCTCTCTCTCTCTCTCGCTCGCGCACACAAAATGGCTCGTTCCACCCACACACACACAAGTGAGTCAAGTTTTTAATGAAACACAGAGACCCAGACGTAATAGTACTGTACTGCATCATATTATTTTCGAATCAATCATTTTTCAAATTATTATTTTTTTTTTTTTTTTTACAAACCATTTTTCCTCCTGGTCTCTCGCGCCCCCCACTTTGAGAACCACTGCTTTAAAAGACTTGTTAATGGAAAAGAAAATGTGAACAACAGACTCGGAAAAAGTTAATAAAAACCTTTGAGAAGTGCTGCGGTCATTTAACATTTAACATTGCTGTTCAGCCGTTGGCATGCCTTGCAACTGACTATGTTCTTCCTAAGCAGAGGCAATACGATGACTTTGTAATCAATAAGTCAAGTCGTTGCTTTATTTAGTATATGGCTGTGTAGTAAACAGGATTATTTGCAGCTAGGCCATCATTAACGATTACATCCACCTAATCCCTTACATATGCCCATGTTCATTGAATGTAGTGTGCATGAACTGACCCTAAGCCCAAAGTAGAGTTTGCATACAATGGGTGATTTCTCAGTCTCTTACAAGCAGTCAATATTTTAGGAAGTATTGGCATGGGTTTAGAAGGTTTGCTAAGTGCTCATTTCTCATCCCAAATATTTGAAGTTCGCAGCGGAGACCCCCCACTGCTCACACACTGGGTTTATTGCCTCGGGGTAACATTCATTCCAACCCAAAACATGATTATTTTTCACATAATTCAAAGTCTTACTGTGTGCTCATGGGGGCTGTGTGACGGAGGAGTTTTGTGCTGTGGGCTTAATGAATTAATGTTGCGTCTGTCAGGTACAGCACACTGTTCATTTCAGTTTGAATGAGTAGGAGTATGTAAAGTGACACCGGAAGAGCTGATGGAGCCATTACAAAATCCAAATGCTCGTTCATTTCCTATGTAAATTACAGTAGGTGGTATATATCTGATGGCTAATCTGATTTAGGAAATGAGATGTACATAACCTTCACTCCTGCAGAGAATCAACATATACACACCTGCATGTGGCAGTTTTCTTTCTTGGTAGTGTTAGAACACAATTGCCATGAGTGCTTAAAAACAATTCTAATAATCATGAATGGAAGGGAAGAGTGACAGTATGGGCATTTGGTCAGCATTTGACTTCAGTTACTTTTCAAACAAATGCAGTAGTGGGAGATTTGAGTATGCACAACCACGTCATGTACTACAACATCACATATATGTCAGACAACTATTATAACAACGCTATGGCAGGAGGTTGGGCCCACAGTTAAAGAGGGTGGGCATGAATAGACAACAGAAACCAGGCTTTATATTAAGAAAAGCTGAATGAAAAGACAAAACAGGGGTACCAGGCAAGAGATTTGGAAACAAAGTACAGAGCACAGAGGGAACAAGGGCAGGAGCGGGAGCAGGAACACTGGGAATACACCGCACGTCAGGAGCAGGCACCAACACAGACGACGAACCGACAGAGAACACAAGGGAAGACGGGCATATATTCACACAAGACTAATCACAAAGACGAGAAACAGCTGGAGGAGGCAAGGAAAACACAGGGGCAGCAGGTGAACACAAGAGAGGAGCTACATCAAGACAGGATCAAATGCATTTCAAAGGAACTTAAAAACAAAGCTTTGAAAATGACACTCACGTTGGAAATTTTGTTAACAGCAGCAAACAGTAAGAGTCGGGCATCTAGGCAATGCATTTATGTAGCTCCATTTGACCGACTGATCTAGCGTGATACTCTAAATATGAGCAAGTACACTTCACATCGTTTTGGGGGTCATCTGCAAACCACCTTAATTTTCATTTAGATATTAGGTATGTGTTGTTTAGTCCGTGTCCACATGACGCATTTTTCTGAGCAACAGAGCCTTTTTGCAGTACATTCCAAGGAGACCAGAGCACATTGCTTCACACGGGTCGCTCAAAGAAAGCTCTGCCTTTTTGGTTTGGTTGCTTTGAAGGCTTCAAGTTGGCAATATTTCAACTTTTCAGAAAGATGTCACTGCAGGAGTTGGCGAAGACGCTTGTTTTTGACTGTGTTTTTCAGACGAAAACTAGTCCAAAAAGTGTGTTTGTTGGAGCAGATCAGATAAAGTGTGAGAGAAATAATCTTCCGGTTAGTTGCAATGGTGGAAAAACAATGTGAAAGAAATAAACAGTACAAACAGAAGATGAAATCCAAGGCTTTGTTTGTCCAAATCAATCCTCACTGAGCTGTGCACCTGCACGTCTTGTAGTTCTTCACCAGGTGCAACTCAAAACCTGCAGATGCACACATTCACACCGACGCCAATTCAATTACCATGAATAAGTAAGAAGCAATTATGTTTTGGCATTGCTACAAAAGCGTAGCTCGTGGGGCGACTTGAAATCTGGAGAAAGAAAGTGGAGAAGAGTTCCTGGTTATACTGTATTATTTAGTTGACATATTTGATTCAAACAGAGATTGTAAACTAGTTTGTAACATATTCAGGATTTTGTACAATTCTGATGCCCTAATTTCATCATGTTCCACTTTAGTTCAAACAGTATGTACTCAGTACTCAGTACATTCTGCATACTGTACAGTACTGGGACATGTAATGGCTCTCAAATGCCAAAGTGAATTAGCCCTTTTGTCTAAACGTTCAGCACATTTTTCGCACATCCATCTGTTCTTTTTCCCGACACAATTTCCAATTATCTCTGCTTAATGCGTCATAACAGCTTTCTTTGATTGGTACTCCAACCCCCATGCTTAAATCATTCCATTCAGCTCAGGCTTCAGCATTTTAAATAATAACACTCGTGTTTAATTCCTCCCTGCAGTTATTAAAAGTCAAAACGGGCAAAGGAGTAGGTGGAATTAAAAGAAAATGTATACTAATGTTATCCTTATTGGTGTATTGTTTGTAATGCAATGCCAAATGCTTTCTCTGATGCACCTCATGCAGCGCTGTTTTTTGTGAAGATTCTTGGCCTTGTATCTTGTGTGTCAGAGGCTTTAAAGCAGCTAAGGAGATTATGGAGCACGCCGCCTTGAGCCTCTAGTAAAAACCTCAGACTGTACCCACACAAAGACACAGCCGTTCTAATGATATCAGAGCTCTGAGGGATATGGTAGATCGGTATCAAAACAGCAGCTATATGCTTTTCATGTTGTATACGTATTAAACAGCCTTAATGGAAAAACTAATGTGAGCATTAAACGACAAAAAGAGTCCTTTACATTGCTATCGCTAATTTGCTCATATAAACAATCTCATGGCACTGAGGTCACAACGTACCCTTTATTTCATTTCAATCATCCATGTCTGATATTACATGTGACATATGGAGGGATGTTTGAGTATTGTAGAACTCCCTTGGCTTCATGACTGAAAGCTAATGGTGATATCAACTGATCAGATGAATGATCAAAATTGTCCAACGTCCATGTTGCAAAAGAAATCTTCAAGTTCACAAAGACACATGGACTGCATGGCAGATGTGTTCCATTGTCAACATGTTGGCTGTTAGACACCTGAGATAAAGTCTACGGTCAACTCAAATGAGAGATTGTACGTTTTGTTCCACGCTTTGTGCCGAAAGTGGTTAATATATGGAGATGATCTTGATGAGCATAAGCATTATAAAAGTGAGTCTGGGTTATTTTCTCTAATGATCCGATATCCAATGGTAAAGCCCCATTGGTTGTTGTCAAGGGAGCCCTTACGATGCTTATGTCAGGTTCGGTACAAGAGTATGTCATCAATGCATGATTAGTCTATTAAGATGGTTGACTAAATCCGTTCTTCCTTACTGCGTCGCTGCTGACAGAGGCTTTGCCTTATTATACAAAAAGCGCATGACTTGAGCACGGTACTTCAAAATGAGGACCATCCATCTCACAAAAGGTGAACCAGTGGCTGTACCAACAATATATTTATGGACATCTTAGAAGCAATCATTAATTTATTGATCAAAAGCCTTTTCACGGTGTCCTTGACAAAGTTCGACCACAGCAGGGGACTTCCTCCTTGACCTTCACATTCTGCTGGTAGACAGTAAGTGCTCAGGGAGTCTGAGAGCTAGTTTCAGTATCAACACGCCGCTCCCTGCAAGTCATATTATACCGACCACATGCACCATGCGGAGGTTGTGAATCGATTGAAGGAGCCAGATATTTATAAGCCGTTGCTGTAGGCACAATTTACAAGCCATGCAGGCAGTCTCAAACAAAGCCCCAGTAATGAGCTCATACCGAACAAATGGAGGGAGGTAATGGTGGAGCAGGCCAGACAGCATACAAAACATCATCCCATTTAATGGGAGATGAATTGTTATTTTCACGGAATCTAAAAAGTAATGTTGTTAGTAATTGAATGCAGTGTAAACAAAGGGCTGCACCACTGGTTAGTGTGTTGGAAGTTTTAACCACCACATTCTATGCTAATGCAAAATCAAAGAAGCTTGCAGCAGCCAAAAAAACTAAAAAGCCTAATTGTGTTACCAGTTTATTAGAGCAGACCCCTAAGCCACGGTCGTCTAGGAGACACTTTCTCTGCTTTTAAAAGCCCATTGATCCTCTGACCATCTCTTATAATGCAGAAGCGATTTCCCACACAGCCAGACCATAATACCACTATCTAGTAACAGGTGTCTGTGTTGTGTCTGTGACAAGGTCTCCAAAGACAGTAGACTGAATAATGTAACACTGCTGCAGCCATTTATTCTCACACCAGCAACGTCAACACTTTTGCAAAATATGACATTTATAAAAGGTAATGATGCCACTTTGTTACTCAGTTGGAAAACATTTGAGTTGTTATGGTTAGCAGGGAGAACACGGACTGCTTGCTCTGCAGATGGCTGTTAATATTAAGCGGCCGACATGGACAATTACCAAATTAGATTCAAATCAGCTCCTGGGTTTTGGAACTAGATTCACTGTTGCATGTGATTGGTTATAATGAAATGCACTTGATTGTAATGTAATCCCTGAAAACGTTATCATTATTTCTTGCACCTTGACCAACCACTGCTGTCAATCCAGGATTTTCCCCCCATAAGATAAAAGAGGTGAAATCTGATTTCTGGGTTTAGCGCTGGTGATTTCTCCTCTCATTGTGTGTAATTCGGGGCTGAATGCATGACGTGCACACTGGGTATGGTAATAAGGAATGAAATGTTCAATTTAGAGTCAAAGAGTGTCCATTCAAAATGCTCCTAACAACTCCAAATTGCAATCAGATAGTCGTCAAAATCAACCTTCATCATCAAACGATTAACACCCGCCATCATCTGAAGCTTCAACAACAAAATGGCTTTTATATGTTGAAAGAATAAAAAGGCTTTGTCGCTGTGATTGACTCGCACAGCTAATCACTGTGTTGTATGTTCACCTCTCACCTCAGAAGAATGCAAATCACTCAGGACTTCTGAGACTGATTTGTTTACTGGCAATAAGTGAAGGACAACATCTGAGAAATCATCTTGGTGCTTTGTCAGTAGACGGGGTTCTTTTCACATGTAGCATCTACATCAGCTTGTCGGAAATGCTAATCAAAATAGTTTGCAGTTGTTTGATCTGCCACTCATCTGTCAAACTCATGTGTACGATCATTTATTTGTGTATCTGCCTGTTTGACTTTTGACTTTTCATCTAAGCTAAAATGATAAAAAAGTACCAAAATATTGTTGACATGTGCTGATGTGTCTTTTAAATCTTTTTTTAATCTTCACTACATCTCCAAAAAGATGCTGAAGATAGCATTAACGCGCCTCTTCTCTTTGTATGTGTCAAATCAAAAGTAAGGCATTAAACACAATTAAAACAGTGAGAGCAATCAAAGTGCTAACACTATTGGACATTGATTGACAGATAGCACCTTACCCTGCTCCTACACTGGCACTGATGAAGGCGCGATTGGTTCAGATGACATTCCTCCAACACCTCCACAGAATTAGATATGACAGTCGCATTTCTGTGGAACTGGAAAAATGGGTCAATTTAATCCCACCCTGTTGCCCACAACGCCAGTCCCAAACTAAGTGATTTATCCTGAGAACATTTATAAAGCCACATTCAGTTCCCTTGAGAACACGTATCCCGCACTAAACCAAACCGTATGGCTATTTCCCAGAAGAAAACATTTTAACTCTCGTTCAGCTTTTTTACTCAGTCAAAGCACAGCTATGAGATTATGTGTGAATCAGAAAGGCTATAATTAAGGCTAAATGGCTGATTGTGAAACCAAGTCACACTCTAAATGACTTTCAGAGGCTTTTGTGCTCATGGGAATGAGGCCGCAGCCTCAGTAAAAGCAACAGAGTAAAAGCTTCCATTGTCCATGCAGTGCAGGACAGGAAATTAGGTATCAAATCCTTCATGTTAGCATGTTAATTGTCTCTCCCAACACTCAAACACACATGCTGATTTTCAGAGGATTAGTGGCCTTGTTAGTGGTCACATATCCAACCTTTTATTAAATGAGGATTGGATACAGTGGCAGGGTTCCCAGGCTGCGCTGAACAGGACAGGGTTGCCTAGGCGCCAAGCCAGCATAGTCATTTGTCTGGTATGGGGACACGGGGAGGACATGTCCTACCTGTAACATTCAGTTTAATTAAATCACCCCCTGGATTCCATTGAGCAAAGTGGTGTTTATTTCTATTGTTGCACTTGTTCTCACACTTTATGGAGCAGATAAGTCAAAATGAGGTTTCTAGTTGCCAAGACATTCCCCACCGGTGTACAGTACGTGCTGCTCTTATCGTGTCTTTGCAATCTGTTTCATTTGCTGCGGGACTGAAAGTTGGATGTTTGCTGACTTTTATTTTAAATGTGAAGTAGGACGTTTGCAGATCAATCTGGTTTAAGAATAGCTCCTTCACAGCTAAATTGAGTAGTGTTTGACTGCGGTCATTTCAACGCCCTGCATCACGGAGAAAAGGGAGGCAAGGCAAGACACGACAAAACCATCTTCCCAAACAGATGACAAACAAGGATTTGACAGGGCGAAGAGAGAGAGGGGGGCGAAAAGGATCAGGGCGGTGCAGACAATCACACAAGAAGTAAAAACAGACAACACAGAGGGTTTCAAAATAAAACATGACACACAAAGACAGAACATGCACCCTCACGTTTTCAAGTAGTCAAGCATCCACCATGCATTTACAGTCAAAACCACATTGCCACATTAAGTTTACTTTTTTACAAATCTGAAAAATATATGTATTGGTGCCTGGAAACATTTCCCCCCACTTCTTTAAATCTATGAAGTCGTTTTTGAGAGATATTGCCACTAGCATATAAACATAATTTATAAGGTAATAGTGTCCATTAAATCAAATATTGGAGGCTTCCCAACTTTTTTACACTAAATCAATCGATATATGATTTGTGTCAAACGACATGTCGAGGCAGTGGATTTATTAATGATTATTACTGTATTAATTGTTTAGAATATGACAATTAATCTGATAGGGGTTGTGGAAACAGGATAATCATTATGAATATCCCAAAGTAGACCTTAGCCTGAATGTAGCATCTTAAATGGGATATGTTGATATTAATCAGGCTTTAGGAGCATTTGTTTGACACATAATACACATCTGGATGTGCATGTCGATTGGGGTTTTTACCCCAGTTTGTAGCACAAAGCATCTTACTGGTTTCACTTACATATGTCCAATATATACAAACCATCTAGCCAACCGTTTGTAAAGCTGGGCTAAAGTTACAGGGCCTGCCACTGTTTTCCATTTCAGCGTTCCACAAAAAGCCCAATAGTCAAAACAAATTCCCATTTGTACGACTGCCTGGTCCAATGGGACCTTGGTGGTTTAAGAATAATGGGCCTTGGGAACAACAGCATGACAGCAGAGGTGCATGCCAAGAAGAAAAGCCAAGCTTTTTCTTTGGTAGTAGAATCACACCTCATTTTAAACATTTTCTTTTTTCTCAATAGGGGGCACAAATCTGAATATCATGTTGGGTTACACACACACCACACACACCACACACACACACGCGCGCACACACACGCACACACACACACACACACACACACACACACACACACACACACACCACACACAGCTTCTTTTAAATGTTGATAAAACCAAGGTAATGCTCTTTTCAAAAGCTAAAAAGACACCAGAGCCTGTTTCAGATATTGTAACTACGCAAGGAACAAAACTTGAAGTGTTGCCTGTTACAAATACCTTGGTATCTGGCTGATGATTGTCTCTCTTTTAAACTTCATGTCAATAACCTGCTTAAAAACTGAGGGTTAGGCTAGGGTTCTTTTACAGAAACAAGTCCTGTTTCTCGCTTGAGGCCAGGAAAAGGCTCTGTGACCTTTTTACCTGTGCTGGACTATGGTGATTTGTTGCATATGAATGCACCTGCCAATTACCTGAGCAAATTGGATGCTGCGTATCACAGCGCTCTGAGATTTGTCACAAATTGTAAAACGCTTACACATCACTGTACACTGTATACCAAGGCAGGTTTACCATCACTCTCTGTACGGAGGCTCAGTCACTGGTACACTTTTATTTATAAAGCTATGTTGGGCAAACTCCCGTATTACATCTGTTCTCTGGTAAAGCAGAAAGTTGCAAGCAGCTATTGTCTGAGATCACAGGATGTAGTCTTATTAGATGTACCAAGAGTGAGGACTGTCTTAGGTAAGACAGCTTTTATGTGCGCAGCTCCACTTGCTTGGAACAGCCTACAGTCCAAATTGAAATTGTTCACCTTTGTTTCTCTGAATTTTAAGGCACGTCTGCACGAAATGCTTTATGACACTATGGGTGTTTGTAAGTGTTGGTGTATGTAAATATGATGTCCTCTATTGTTTGTTTTTATGTTGTTTTATGTTTCATTTGGAACTAAATTGATGCAGGTCTCCCTTGTAAAAGAGATCCATGATCTCAAGGGACCTATCTGTCTAAATAAAGGTTTGAAATGAAATGAAATGACACACACACACACTTTAAATTGCACCTGTCTGTTATAGTGTGACCTTTTCTTTCTTACAGTGCAGACGCTTTTCTGCTTGCTCCTGCTTGCTCCTGCCTCTGCTTACTTTTTATGCTGATTTTCCTATTCTTATTCCAGGGTTGCCAACTCACGCATCTGGCGTGTGACACACGCTTTCACTCGCAATCTCACGCTCTCATGTTGGCCAAACTATTCTCACGCCCAAAACAAGATGAACCGGCGATCGTTTTTGGTTGGTTATTTACAATGTTGAGTTGACAGTTGATCAAGCTGTCGATCCGCTCCCTCCCCTCCCCCACCGCTCTTAACAACGTTAACAGACAGCAGAGCAGTGGGAGACGGTTGGTCAATCCCCGACCCGTATTGCGCATGCGCAGATCTAAGATAGTAGAATGATAATAAAGTAAAAGTCTGCTGCTTATTGTTCGACTAGGCCAAAATAGAGTCAAAGAGTATGTGAGAGTGTGTTAATTAATATATTTGGCAGTTTGAAGTAAGTCTGTAGATTTGTTTGTGTGTGTGTGTGTTTTTCATGTACAGGACTGTCTCAGAAAATTAGAATATTGTGATAAAGTTCTTTATTTTCTGTAATGCAATTAAAAAAACAAAAATGTCATACATTCTGGATTCATTACAAATCAACTGAAAATTGCAAGCCTTTTATTATTTTAATATTGCTGATTATGGCATACAGCTTAAGAAAACTCAAAAATCCTATTTCAAAAAATTAGAATAGTTCCTCAGACCAAGTAAAAAAAAAAGATTTATAACAGCAAAACACAATCAAACATTTGAAAATGTCCATTAATGCACTCAGTACTTGGTTGGGAATCCTTTTGCACGGATTACTGCATCAATGCGGCGTGGCATGGAGGCAATCAGCCTGTGGCATTGCTGAGGTGTTATGGATGCCCAGGATGCTTCAATAGCGGCCTTTAGCTCATTAGCATTGTTGGGTCTGGTGTCTTTCAGCTTCTTCACAATACCCACATATTCTCTATGGGGTTCAGGTCAGGGGAATTTGCAGGCCAATCGAGGACAGTAATGCCATGGTCAGTACACCAGTTACTGGTGGTTTTGGCACTGTGGGCAGGTGCCAGATCATGCTGGAAAATGAATTCCTCATCTCCATAGAGCTTTTCAGCAGACGGAAGCATGTTGCTCTAAAATCTCTTGGTACACAGCTGCATTTACTCTGGGCTTGATGAAACACAGTGGACCAACACCAGCAGCTGACATGGCTCCCCAAACCATCGCTGACTGTGGGAACTTCACACTGGATTTCAAGCAACTTGGATTTTGCTCCTCTCCAGCCTTTCTCCAGACTCTGGCGCCTTGACTTCCAAATGAAATACAAAACTTGCTTTCGTCTGAAAAGAGGACTTTGGACCACTGTGCAACTGTCCAGTGCTTTTTCCTTAGCCCAAGTCAGACGCCTCTTCCGTTGTCTTGAGTTCAGAAGTGGCTTGACCATGGGAATACGGCTATTGTAGCCCATTTCCCGGATACGTCTGTGAACAGTGACTTTTGATACCTGGACTCCAGCTTCAGTCCACTGTCTTCGAAGCCCCCAAATTCTGGAAGCGACTCTTCTTCACAATGCTGTTAAGGCTGCGGTCATCTCTCTTGGTTGTGCAGCGTTTCCTGCCACATTTCCCCCTTCCAACAGACTTTTTGTAGATGTGCTTTGAAACTGCACTCTGTGAACAGCTTGCTCTTTGAGAAATTTCTTTTGTGTCTTACCCTCCTGATGGAGGGTGTCAATGACGGTCCTCTGGACAGCAGTCAGATCAGCAGTCTTCCCCATACTTGTGATTTAGTTTACTGAACCAAGCTGAGTGTTTTTCAAGGCTCAGGAAACCCTTGCAGGTGTTTCGAGTTAATTAGACGATTCAAGTGATTCGTTGAACACCCTACTAGTATACTTTTTCATGATATTCTAATATTTAGAGATAGGATATTTGAGTTTTCTTAAGCTGTATGCCATAATCAGCAATATAAAAATAAAAGGCTTGCAATATTTCAGTTGATTTGTAATGAATCCAGAATGTATGACGTTTTGTTTTTTTAATTGCATTACAGAAAATAAAGAACTTTATCACAATATTCTAATTTTCTGAGACAGTCCTGTATAGCTCTCAATAATTAATTTTGTTGGATACATTTTCCCGGAAATTATTGCGATAAACGATAATATTGTCGGCACCGTTGTAACTTGTATGACCATTTTAGACCACTGACATAATGATAATAATAATAATATAATAATAATAATTCAAGTACATCCTTTCAAACTGAGTCACATCCTCATGTAAATGGAAATGTATCGAGTTCATTTTTATTATCGTACGATAAATCAATTAATTGCTTATCGCGACAGGCCTATGCAGACAATAAAACAGTGGAAACAAACATGTGTTTGACTTTCATTAGTGAATGAAACTGTGTGCACTTTAGTCTGTATCCAATATTGTGTATATATCCTATAATGCTAAGGTCCCGCTACTGACACGATAGCAGTCATTTAGTGCGCATATGTGTAATTAACCATGAAATCAACATCTCACTCCAGCCAGGTACCCAAAGTTGGCAACCCTGTTTATTCTCTGAAAACTTCGAGCAGCGGCTCCTGGACATTAATTATCACTGGGACAGTTCATCTTCGTAAATAGACGGAGGGTTTCAGCCATATTCAACATTTTACGACGACCTCAGTCTTACAGTAGTGTGGCCTAGTAACAGCTAAAGCCTGGTAGGCACTGCATTAGCTTAAGCTAGTTGGTAGCAAAATGCCTCCGTTTCTACAGATGACTTCCACAAACTTATACAGAAGATGGCTGTGTTGGAAATGAAATGCAACGGTTGGAAGTTAACGGGAAGTGAATGGACTATGTCGTGGGAATGACACCACTTTACCAGTGTTGCAAATAATGGAGAAGGGTATGCTAACTCACAGCTAGTTAGCAGCTCCAAGGATTCCAAGGAAAAGGAGGGCTGTGTACTGGGTAATAAATCTACAATTGGTAGTCCTCCCTGGAACTCTGGGTGCAAAGCCGAAGAGTAAATAATTTCCATGGGATTTGGGAGGACGGATAACAGGCAGAGCCCACCGCTCTGAAATCTGTGATGGACCGGCTGGCCTGCATTGTTATCACCCAGGAAGAGCGCCTCTTCAACCCCTGTTCCTACTAGGAAACAGCAGTGGACAGCTGCTAAAGAGAATTACATACAATCCTCCTAAACCACCAAGTGTGCCAATCCAGAACAGATACGCTCCGCTGACCGAGAACGGAGATCTCTTTCTGACGACCTGGATAACCCGTCCTCTTCACAGCAGGGTAAGGACCAATAGCTACTCCAAAAGTAAAAGGCTAGAGGGAAAGCTAACGACTGGGCCTGAAACTCTGATTGTGGGTGACTCTGCTGTAAGAGATGTAACAGGTCGTGTAAAAGAACAGCACCAAAGTACTCTGGACTTTGTAAAGGATATGGTCTCTGACTTGGCTGAGAAGATCCTGCATTGGGGCTGAACATCCGACTGTGAAGAATGTGATACTACACATGGAACAATTATGTTCCGTCACCTCACGCCTAGACTACTGCAACTCCTGCTGGTCTACCTGCATGTGCCATCCGACCTCTGCAGCTCATCCAGAATGCAGCGGCTCGTCTGGTCTTCAACCTTCCAAAATGTTCCCACACCATGGGAGTGGGAGCTCCTCCGCTCCCTTCACTGGCTCCCGGTAACTGCTAGAATCCACTTCAAGACACTGGTACTTGCATACCATGCTGCGAATGGATCTGGCCTTTCCTACATCCAGGACATGGTTAAACTGTACACCCCCGCGCGTGCACTACGCTCTGCATCAGCCAAACGACTGCACACCCTCGCTGCGAGGGGGACCCAAGTTCTCATCAGCAAAAACACGTGGGTTTGCTATCCTGGCTCCAAAATGGTGGAATGAGCTCCCATTGACATCAGGACAGCAGAAAGCCTGCACATCTTCCGGCGCAGACTGAAAACTCATCTCTTTCGACTCCACCTCGAGCGATAGAATTACTAACAAAGAACTGCTAACAGAGCACTTATATACTAATAAAGGACTGGCTTATCTATAGCCAGTTGAGTAGCACTTGAAATGTTTGGCTCTATAGGCGCATTCACACCGCAGTACTTTCCCACAAAGGTTCATGCGAACTTAGTTCATGCGAACTCTTGAAATGAAGCCGCTGACGACACTTCTTCTTCTTCTGCTTTGGGTTTACTGGCAGGTTACAAACAATTCACGGCGGATACTGCCGCCCACAGTCCCCGGCCGGAAGTCCCCGAGTTGTAAGAGGACTTCAGTAGTTTTTTGTGTTGCCATAAGTTAGTCTCTCTGCGTTTCTGCGCTGGGCTAATGCTAATGCTAATAATGCTAATGCGAGGATAATAAAATGGTGGCTTCAAAAACTTTTTGGGAGTTTGACGGGGCGTGGTTTGCAATCCGCCAGCCAATCAGAAATATAGCTCTTTTCTCACAAAAGAGCCGCTCGAAAGTCCCTCTCTAGCAGGGACTTTCGAGGGGGTAAAAAGGTTCTCATGAACTAATTTTAGTACCGGCTCTTTTTGGTGTGAATGCGATAAAGGAGTTCTCATGAACTAAGTTCGCATGAACCTTTGTGGGAAAAGTACCGCAGTGTGAATGCGCCTCTTGATACCTGATGTACTTATATGATTCTGTTTTCTTCAAGGTTGTGTCTTCCTGGTCGAATGTACTTATTGTAAGTCGCTTTGGATAAAAGTGTCAGCTAAATGCAATGTAATGATGTTGTGAACAAGAGTCAGAAGTGCTGAAAGAAGACTTTAAATGTTTGTGGAAACTGTCAGCTCTCTAAATGTGGAGGTGTTCATCAGTGGCCCTCTACCGCCAGTCAGAAGAGGAGTGGAGAGATTCAGCAGATTGTTTGCACTGAACACCTGGCTTTCAACTGCCTGTACTGACCATTCTGTCCATTTTATTGACAATTTTAACTTTTTCTGGGATCGCAGACATCTTTTCAAGGCAAATAGAGTTTGCCTGAACAAGTCAGGAATGAAATTGTTTATCTCTAACATATTCAACTGCCTGCGTCATCAATCTGTTCCCTCTGCCACGGACAAGCGGCAAGAGGAATCAAAACAGGAGAAAGACACAACACATCACACAGAAAACCCTGAAGAATTATCACTGCACCCGCCTGAGGAATGTTCTGATTATGGGAGACACATGGAGGAGTCTCCACTGCCCGTCACCCCACCCTCTGTCAACGCCTTTGAGGATACTCCGTTCACCCTTTCAGCCTCGCCCACCCTCCTGGAGATCGTTGAACACATGAAGGCGATACAGTGGGTTGGCACCGATTCCTTCCTGGAGTTCAATAACCAAACTAAGGCGATACGCAGGGCTGCCAGCATGTCCTTTACCCCCGCTCCTCAACGACGCCCACCAAAATCACAGCGGAGACGCACACCATCTCCCCCGTCTTCATCACCGTGCCTACGTCAACCACCCCCCCCCTGGCAGCATGTCTTCTACCCCCGCACCATCTCCCCCGTCTCCATCACCATGCCTACGTCAACCACCTCCCCTCCCTTCAAGAAAGCATCTGCAGTCTCCGAAGCCTGATAAGGATGTGTGTGTACAAAATGCAACAAACTCTTACTGATATGTGCTGGGTCCAGGCTCAAGGGCGTATGGCACTCTCAACTCTTTCCAGGACATGCCAGGGCCCTGCCTGCCTATAGCTTTGCCGTTATCTTGTTGATAGGTAATAGATTAAGAGCGGTGAATCATCTTAGATACAGGAAGCGCTCAAACGTTTGTGTGAGTTTATCTAATTTAGCAGTGATTCCATGTCAGCCACAGCTTGTTACAAAAAACATGACTGATAGTGTATCTAACAAACTTAAACTAGCTTTATTAAATGTCAGGTCTTTGGCAGGAAAAACATTTTAATCATTGATTTTATCACTGAGCACAATCTCGATTTTATGTTTTTAACAGAAACTTGGATTGAACAAAAATAACAGTGCAGCTGTTCTTATCGATTCTTTTGAATATGTGGCCCTTCAGCTGAAATCCTCTCGAGCTCTGTTCCTAAATATCTATAGACCACCCAAATACTGTGCAAGCTTTTATGAAGACTTTACTGAACTGCTGTCTATAGTGTGTATTGACTTTGACCGTCTAGTCATGTGTTGATTTAACATCCATGTTGACAACCCCCAGGACAGAGGGGCAAAATAACTGTTTTGTGTTCTTGATAGCTATGGACTGACTCAGCATGTGACGGAGCCCACGCACAATAAGGGGGACACTCTGGACTTAATTATCTCAAAGGGTCTGAATATCTCTAAGGTTGTGGTGAATGATGTTGCGCTCTCTGATCATTCCTGTGTTTTCTTGGAGAGCTCTATTTCTGTTCACAATTTTTTTCAAAAAGAGGTAACCACAAAGCGATATTTAACTGAAAATACTAGGGAAATGTTTACTCATAATTTTTCTTCCACACTTGCCCCTGCTAACATCTCAGTAAATGAGCTAGTAGATCATTTTAATTCAAAAATTAAAAATGTTATAGATGCCATTGCTCCAACTAAGGTAAAGGAAGTGTCTGGCAAGAAAATATCTCCATGGAGAAAGGCCATGACCGTGAAAACAGAAAAAAGAGAATGTCGAAAAATCCAGGTTCACTTTGAAATCTATAAAGAGAGACTTGGCCTTTATCATTTGGAATTGAAAAACGCACGACAATCGTTCTTCTCTGACATCATTACCAAAAAAAAACAACGCACGTGCCTTGTTTGCTACCGTCGACAGACTAACTAACCCCCCGTGTCAGCAGCCTCTGAATTTCCATCCACCAGGGCGTGCAAAGATTTTGCCTCCTTTTTCACTGCCAAAATTCAGAAAATCAGACAAGCAGTCAGTGCTCTGCATCTGGAACAGCAAATGTGTTGTCTCTGTGTCCACTTAACATCAATTCAAACACCATGACACAATTCCATCAGATTAATGAAAAACCTAGAGGACATAATACAACTTCTGAAATCCTCCTCCTGCTGCCTTGATATTATTCCAATGGGATTGTTTCAAAGATGTTTTGCCTTGCATGGCCTCAGATCTACTTCATATAGTAAACAAATCTCTTCACTCAGGTATTTTTCCACAGTCCCTGAAAACTGCAGTCATTAAACCGCTCTTAAAAAAGAATATCTAGATGCTTCAGTAATGAACAATTATAGGCCCATATCAAACCTCCCATTTCTAGGTAAAATCATTGAAAAGTGTTTTTCAACAGTTGAGTAATTTCTTGCATTTAAATAACTGTTTCGATGTGTTCCAGTCAAGCTTACTAAAGGACAGAAACAACTTTGTTTCTATAGGTAAATACATCTGAGTTGACAAATTGACATGTGGGGTTCCTCAAGGCTCCATCTTGGGGCCTCTTCTCTTAACATCTACATGCTACCACTGGCTCAGATAATGAAAAACAACAAATAAGTTACCATAGCTATGCAGATGACACACACATTTACGTAACAATTTCTCTAGGAGACTATGCCCAATTCAAACACTGAGTAAGTGCATTGAACAAATCAATGACTGGATGTGTCAGAACTTTCTCCAATTAAACAAAGATAAAACTGAGGTAATGGTTTTTGGAGCCAAGGCAGAACGTATAAAAGTTAGCGCTGAGCTTCAGCCTGCAATGTTCAAAACAACAGATAAAGCCAGAAATCTAGGTAGTCATGGACTCTGACCTGAGTTTCAACAGTCACATTCAAACAGTTACTAAATCAGCCTACTATCACCTAAAGAAGATATCTAGGATTAAAAGACTAATGTCACAGCAGGATTTGGACAAACTTGTCCATGCTTTTATCTTCAGTAGACTCGACTACTGCAATGGTGTCTTCACAGGTCTCACTAAAAAATCTATTAGGAAGTTGCAGCTGATTCAGAATGCCGCTGCTCGAGTCCTCACTAACACTAAGAAAGTGGATCACATCGCTCCTGTTCTGAAGTCTTTACACTGGCTTCCTGTGTGTCAAAGAATATATTTCAAAATACTGCTATGGTTTATAAAGCTTTGAATGGTTTAGGCCCAAAATACATTTCTGATCTACTGCTAAATTATGAACCATCCAGATCTCTCAGGTCTTCAGGGACTGGTCAGCTTTCTGTCCCCAGAGTCAGAACTAAACATGGTAAAGCAGCGTTCAGTTATTATGCTCCAAATATCTGGAACAAACTCCCAGAAACTGCAGGTCCGCTGCAACTCTGACTACTTTTAAATCCAGGCTGAAGACTTCTTTTTGCCGCTGCTTTTAATTGAACTATTCATATCTTAGACTGCACTGAACTTTTATCCATGTATTTTTTTTAATGTTTATCCATGTATTTTTTCTTTTAATGTTCTTTTATTAGCTTTTCTTTTTAATGACTGATTTTAAATGCCATTTTCTTAATGTCTTTCATTTTTTGTAAAGCACTTTGAATTGCCTCGTGTTGAAAAGTGCTATATAAATAAACTTGCCTTGCCTTGCCTTACCTTTCCAACTTCACTGATTGGCCCTTTTAATTTGGAGCATTCTGCTTTGCAATGACTGAGGGGAATAAAACGAGCCCTATATAATCACAGAAAATAATAACCCGGGGTTTCATGAGTGTGTGCGCACGTGCTTCTCATGTTTTTGTGTGTTGCTTCATTTGTAGGCATTTGTTTGTGTGCGGGTGCATGTGTGTGTCCAGGCATTACAGAGGGAAGAGAAGTGTTCTCCCTCCAGAGAGCCTCTGACTGACATCAAAGCCATGCAAACAGAATCGGTGCGGTTGATATTGATTTGGCCCCTCGCTGGGAGAAAAAGATTTGTGTGTCTCAGTGTGCGTGTGTCCGTGCAATGTTTGTAATAAGCGCATCACCGCTTCTCTCTTTTTGCATTGCTGAGAAGGCGAGAGGGGAATGCTACTGAGGTGCAGTTTGTCGGCCGAAGGTGCTTGATCACATCCGAGAGAGAAGAGAAGGATACAGGCTCAAAGTGGTCGAGGACAGCAGGGCACAGAAAGGGAGCAGGATCTGGGGTAGCACTAGTGTGAGCTAGCCTAAGAGCAGATACCTTTTCAATAAAAAATTTAAGAAACTTATCACAGAGTAGTCGATGGCACAATAGAAGAAACATCACAGGGATAATGATCGAGTTGAGGACATTAAAAAGAACCTGAGGTTTGTGGCTGTTTTTGGAGATTAACAGAGAGAGTGCTCTGTTTTGGCTGCTTTGACTGCCGTCTGGTAGTCAGACAGGGAAGCACGAAGGATTTCTAGGGAGACATGGAGTTATCCTTTTTCCATTTTCTCTCTGCACGCCTGCAAGCGCGTCTGAGAGCACGAGTACAGTCATTGAGCCACGGCTCTGAGAGCACTTTTGTGCGTCTAAGCGTAAAAGGAGCAACAGAATCCAGTGTTAGTGTGCATGTAGAGTCAAAATGGAGATAAGCTCATCAGCATTAAAAGCACAATCCACATCTAATTTACAGATAGGAGAAGCATTAAAAACAACAGAGAACTGTGAGGCAGTCAAGGGGTTAATCGAACGCACACGACGCGCAGGGGCACGTGATTCGACTCCTGCGGAAGGGATGGAGGTTGTAAACAGAACCGGTAAATGGTCTGAGATACGCGTTGCTGCACATATTTCATCCACAGATACAGACAGTCCAAACGATAATACTAAGTCCAAAGTGTGTCCTTTTCGTGTGTTGGGCCAGCCACGGACTGAACGAGACCAAAAGAGTCAAGGAGATTTAAAAAGTCTCTAACCAGAGGTTTGGACTCACAACACACATGGACATTGAAGTCTCCGGAGATCAAAACACGATCATAATTCACCATGATCCCGGACAGAAAGTCAGAAAAGTCATTTATGAAATCCTTATTGCACTTTGGCGGACGATACACAACTGCGCAGAGTATAGGCGAGGCCGGGGTTAGTTCAAAGAGCTGCAACTCAAAGCTAGCATAGGTAGTTACAGGGTGAAGCAATCGGCATTGGAGGCTAGCTCTAAACACTGAAGCTATGCCCCCGCCATGGCCGGTGGCACGGGGGGAGCTGAAGAATGTACAGTCAGGAGGAAGAAGATCAAAGAATGATGTGTACTCGCCAGCGTGGACCCAGGTCTCCGTCAGGAACATAAAATCCAGCTCACGGGAGGTGAAGAAGTCATTTAGCAGGAACGTTTTGTTAGCTATCGACCTAGCATTTAGCAAAGCCATACAAAGTTTTTGCTCCGGGCTTGCCGACGGTGGAGTGCGTCTCAGCTGACGAAGAAGTGCGTGTTGAACGCCGCGTGGGCCGGGAGCAGTCAGTCGGGCAGGGGGGGCTGCCAGCGGGCCCAGCAGAGTCCGTAGCTCCGGAAAAACAGGGCGAATCCACCGATTCCGCACATGACGTGCAGCGGGAGGGCCATGACATCCGAGGCGTGGATAGGTCCCGGAAGAAGCCGTCAGGTATGCCTTCAGATGGACGAGTGCACCACCACGCTTTCCCCGTCGTCTGAAGCGCTTTCGGCGAGGGGGATGCGGGGCAACCGGCACAGGTAGGTGGGTATATCCAACAGAAGAGGGGGGGGGGACGATTTTATAGTTGCCAGATGTAAGTTTGGGCAGCAGTATCAACTCCAGTGAGGGTCTGAGGGGAGGAGGGCTTGGCGATCATAGACGAGCAGAGCAGAGACATTCTGACAAACATAAAACAGAAACAGGAAAGCTAAAGGTAGACAGCTGAGCGAGCGGCGGGCCGACACAGGCGCCATCTTGAATCACGTCACGTCACGTATCATGCAGCTCGCGGATCAGTAATGAGTGACCCGACAGTAAAACTAAACATATCTATAACTAGTTACGGTAGTTTGAGAGGTCATTAGCTACGTGTGATATTCTAACCTGGTGTGTGTTTTGCTCCGCTCACCGCTGCAGGTGATTATGCAGAGCTGCGTGTCGACTCGTCAGCAGCAGCTGATCTCTCTCTCCTGTCAGATTAGACTTCACTCGCGTTTATGTCCATATCGATCAGATCCAGCTAGTTCTAGTTAATGATAGGACTACCTGCTTATTAAAAGACACCTAAACAATAAGTGTCGCTATGCAACCGGGTGAGGCCACAAAGTATAGCGCAGCATTATGCATTTGTTTACATGCCCACCGGAACCCCGAGGCATTACCAACAGATCAACGCACAATCAACCCATCCAGGACATCTCTTTCTCCACATTAAGTGTTAGACATTAGAATTGACTATTCTTGTCTGTCACATACTCTTTTGTCTGTTACATAAATGGTGCAAGTTGCGCAACTGATGTGGTATTGCGCTAAACGGAAATTATTTTGAACGGACACTTTGACCAGAGAGATTTAGATTTGCTGGTCTTCAGCATATTTTACCGGTCGTAGTCCGGTAATAACAGGAACTCTGCCTTATACGTGAGCTTAAGTGCATACATGTTGCTAAGGTAACCAAATCATCATGCACAGACATGGACCTTTGCACCACTTATTCAGATTAGACTGACAATAATTTCCTGAATTGTTCACAGCCGCAATCAGCCATGTGATTTTCTTTCGTTTAGCTTCCACATTTTAAGCGACAAACCCTCATCCACTTTAATTCAAACTGCCAACGAGACTTAGTGAATGGAACAAAACAGGTAAAGGCACTTGAGGTTGTTTGAACGCCTCCAGACAGGTTATCTGTTAAAGTGGCAAAGTGCTATTTCTAAGCAGCCTAGTTGACTTCTACTACAGTTCCACTGTTAACGTGTCAAAACGCTTCAACCAAAGTAAAATGTGATCTTTTGTAACTTTCCAGCAAGAACTCATAGTGCCTTCAAGTGTGGCCATTTGGAACAGCTATAAACACTTTGCCTTCAGGTAGAGATGGAACAGAAGTTGTAAAAAACAGTTGTATTGTACAGTGAAAAAGTAGGAGAACACACATGAGAAATAACTTATCCTGCAGTGGGCAAAGTTTTTGATTCAATTGGTATTGTCCTAAGAAATAAACGTTGTATTGGGGTTCAATCTCACATGACAATATCTTCTGGGTCCTTTGTGAAATGCAGAGACAATACCAGTAATGGAATTTTAGGCAAAGTGTACAGTCTGGTTAGAAAATAAGTTTCAGTTCCCCATGTTACGTAACTTCAAATGAGTAATTGTTGAGTTTTGTTTTGATTCTTGACATGGGCAGGGTTTCCCTTGGTTAAAGTCCTGCATAACCCTAACCCTAACACATCTCCATCCACCCTATCGTCCCTACGCAAACTTTGTTAGTCTTCAGGAGCATTTGAGTGTTTAATATAGCCCCTGATGGGTACACACCGGAGTACTTTTCCCAGGAATAGAATCTGAACTGGAACTAGACATTTTTTTTGCAAACCTGTTCACCCATTTTTAGTGCCTGCTAGAGAGCAGGGACTTTCCTGGGGAGAAAAAGGTTCCAATTTCTGACCAAACCACGCCCCATAAAACTCGGAGATGAGGAGGTGTCGGCGTTCTGGCGATTTACTCGGAAGGCTTCAGTAGAAGCTGCTGGGAGTCCCAGCAGCTTCTACTGAAGCCAGTCCCCAACTCCGGGGACTTCTGGCCGGGGACTTCGGGGGGCAGTATACGCCGTGAAGTTGTTTGTAGCCTGCCAGTAAACCCAAAGCAGAAGAAGACGAAGTGACGTCAGCGGCTTCAGTTGCCTCATCCTCCCTCAGGGAACTAAAGAGTTCCGATGAACTAAGTACTGGGAACTAAGTACGGCAAAGTGCTTGGTGTGTGAAAGCGCCTATTGGAGGAAAACCTCTTCAAACAGACACTAAAGGTTGACCTGTGTGCCATGACAGAACGTCAATATTTAACACCCTGGGAAAGAACAGTTTTTTCAAATGTTTGAAGTTCTTTATCTTGATACTCATACTGGTGAATCATGTTATCAATACCTTTAGTGCTTAGGATGCTATCAAGAGACAGGAGTATTCAAAATGAAAGACTTCAAAAAGAAGAAGAACTTTGAGGGATGCTGAACTGAACCAATGTGTTCAATCATAACTCATTCCTCAAAATCTCACCTCAAATTAGCTCACTCGGGAAAACCTGAAGAACTCCAACAACCCTGAAGTATGTTTCTCACTACCTTAACTCTACTGGCACAACCTTGTGGATGGTGAACAGACATGGAAGTAAACCGCGAAAAGAGAGGTAAGGAATGGATAAAGGGGATCCAATGAGGACAGGAAGTGTTGCAAGCAATCTGTCATTGGAGATGTTTGAGATAGCAAGGGGATGATTGCATGGAGTAGTGAGAAAGGGAGATGGCATACGAATCGCCCTCTGTCTTTCATTCCTGACACATTGCTTAACCAGAGTTGACAAGCTTGAAAGTAGAGAGAGCATTAGGGGGGGGAGAGAGCTGAGAATGCCTCAAAAAACACGACTGGTTTTGCATAATTGGAGAAAACAGAACCCTTTTTGGGAAGAAATACAATTAATGAGTTTGAGAAAATGTGTTGGCTGCATCTGTATTTGTGTATTCCAAGCTCAGGTGTGTTTATAGTTCTTTATCTGCCCTGAGGCCCAGAGCCAAACTCCAGCTCATAAATGAGACGCTCTAACAAGACTGGTAATATATAAAGTGAAGCCTCAACAAACCTGGGCTGTTTCTAGGAAGCAGTTGCATTGAGGGGTGCTGCCCGCCTTAACATCAAATGTACGCCTTATCAGTGTTGGGGTAGCTATTTAAAAAAAATACATTACACATTACTAGTTACTTTTAAAGAAAGTAATACCTTACTTTACTTAGTTACTCACTGCTGACAGTTAGTTACATTTCTTTTGGATTACTCTGTAACGTCACCTGAGATGCACCATAAATCAAATGACAAATAACAATATAAATGTAAACCTGTATGCCCAGTTCAGAACAAATCCTTTATCTAATAAGGAATATACTGAACAAAAGTAATATACATTTTCTGTCCTCCTGGTAGTCAAAGACCTTGAAGTAACGCACGTAGCAAGTGCTTAGTAACTGTAATGTAATTACTGCTTAACCAACATATATACATTTCATTTAGCTGGCGCTTTTATCCAAAGCAACTTACAATTACCGATTACAGGGACATTCTCCCTGGAGTAACTGAGGGCTTACTCAAGGGCACACTAGTGGTGGTGTTCCTGCGGGATTTGAACTCACAACCTTCCGATCTTCAGCCCACCTCACTATCCATTAGACCACTACCCTTAACATTAACGTGTTACATTACTGCGTTACAGACAAATGTAATCTGATTATTGTAACGAGTAACTTTGTAGCGCGTTACCCCATCACTGCGCCTGATCCATATGCATTAAAGTAGTATTCATTCAGAATTTGACTTTGCAAGATAGAAGAAAACTGATTAGCAACCAAAGAGTGGAGCTGCTGCCACATTGAAAGACCAGGACACATGCAGATGGTCATTCGACCCAATGTAAGGACCTGTCGGCTGAACAGCCTTGAGAAAAGGCAAGAAATGCAGAGCCCAAAATGGAGTTCTGTGAACATGCTTTGACTTCTTGAACAATCTGGGTGCTCTGACGGCTTCCAGCATCCATCAGATGGCAACGTTTGTGCCCATGATTGATTTGAAAATGTTTCAGTTGAGGGCTATTGGGAGTGTTGGCCAGCAGAGATTGTGCAATCAATGAACTTGCTTTGAAGAAGACAGAAAATGCTTTGGCATAATTTAACTGCTGGATTGACTGGGGAAAGGAAGAGCTTTAGAGGCCAAAAGGTTTGCCCTTGTGTTTGACATGAGCAGAGATCAGCACAAATAAACATGGAGAGCCTGTCGGATAGCAATGTACTTGTGTTAATCGTTTTCTGTATATGTAAATGGTCTGCAAAGGCATCCCAAAGATTCCTCCAGAGGGAGTTTCTCTCCCATAAATAATATAATATCTAGTTCAATCTATTTATTTCAAACCCTTATATGTGGAGTGAATGACACACAGTGAACTTTCACTGCATTGCTAAACAACTTCATGATTCAACTCTCCAGTTACCATATTCCAGCAGAGTGTTGCAAAACAATAGATAATTGCAATGGACAAAAGTGCCCTTACCACACTTTCAACAATGTTCCTATAGATAGTTGTTCTGAAATTGAGGTTGAAAAGCAAATATATGATTGCACCATATGAAAATAATGTATTCCTGCACAGTATGTACTATGTAGGGGATACATCAATATTTCATTGGAATTTGCCTTCAACCCTGACTGAAGCCTAGTTAAAATATGTTTATTTTTTACTGTCGGGTCACGCATTACTGGATCAGCCAGCTGCATGAGACCACGGATACTGACGGGCTGTCAGGAGAGGGGGAAAGAAAAGAGAGGCTCCATCCTCCATGTATTATTCTTATATAATTAATTTGTTTAAAGCTCAATAAATAGCACTTTCCTAATTTGTCCGGAAGAGTTAAACTGTAACGGACATGTTGACCGGCGAAACCCCATCTCTGCTTCTAAATCCAGCGTGGAGAATAAACAGAAGGGCAACCATGGCAACCATGCATGCGCTAGAAGTCGTCTTTGCTGCTTTCGGTGTATTTTGTGGCAGAAGTACAGCGCCACTTTACAGGGGCCCGGCATATGTACTACAGCGTCTCCAGCGGTTCGAGCCGGTCTCGTGTGGACGCACACGTGGTGCCTATTGCGTGTAGACGGAAGACTGTTTTGATAACGATTTCGGTTCGTTTCCGTTATCGTCCTCGTGTGGCTGCAGCCTTACACACTGCACAAAGTACAGAGACGTATGAGATTACATTGTGTGTGTTAGAGTATAACTGCAAATAGGCTTATCTAGAGATATTGATTCCTTAAAGGTAATACAAAACAATTGTGATGTTATAAGGTTTATCACCCAATTCTAGAAGCTTGTAATGTTCCCATTTCCTTCGTTTGAAATGGAGCATTGCATTTAGGCACAGATGTCTTTATAGCCAAAACCAGTTCAGTTAATCTGCAGTGGGCAGAGGGGGAGAGAAATCCCCAAAAGAGAAGGGTTACGCTGTGCAAAGGATTGATTCGGGTTCCCCCTCTCTTGTCGAAAGTAGCCTCGATTGCCATGCTGCTTTTTATAAACTCCGACTTATGTTGAGCCAATGTTGAAAAAGCCTTTTTGTCAGCGATTTCTGTGTTTGAGCATTCAAAGCTGAGCGGTTCACAACACGATCGTGACTGCGGGGGCTGATCGCAAAGACATGACTTCGTGTCGGTGACAGCAACATGTCAGCTTCCACTTTCACTGTACACCTTTCAAAGCGAGGTACAACAGCGGGATGGCACATTTCTTGTGCTCCGTGTCCTACTATGCCATCATCAGGACGCAGAGCTCAGCCGAGATGAGTAAACACACGCCAGCTTCAGCCACGGAATTCAAAAGTCAAAGGGATAGGAAGAAAAACAGATTTAAAAGAGTGTTGTCGGCGAAGTGTTCATTCACATCTCACATCTCAGAAAAGAAGAACTGTGTTGGTGTGTATAAAGAGAAGGCTATGGTAGATAAGGCTACCTAGGGGAGCATCATTAATCATATACAAAAAGACGCCTTTGCAACTGGTGTGCAACTAGTCAATCAGAGCAAGGATAACGAGAAAAGTGAAGAATTGGCGATGCTGGCGGGATTTTAATTTACTGTTTTTTTCCTCACTCCCAGAATAGACAATATATATGAGTTTGATCTTTCTTCGGTGCTGCAGAGTAACAAGAGCGCCTGTAGGAAGTGTCGTGCCATAAATCCTTCCTCCTTTTCTTTATAGCTGTTTGACATGTTGCACGCTATTCCAAATTCATCTTCGCCTGCTGCCGAGGCCTTGAATCCTGCTAGAGGTGAAGAGTTGAAGCCACAGCTGTTACAGCTACATGGAACATTCCAAATATGTGGCAAGTAACTTATTATAGCAACGAGTGATGTCAATAAACGTGAGAAAACAGAGGAGCGGACTCGTGACTTGCTTCTATTTGCTTAGGTTTGATCAATGGAAGCAACCACTGGAAGGCTCAGACGCTAGTCTCAGGCACAAGAGTCTCGACTGCCCTCATTGCATTCATTTAACTGTATAATAAGCAGAAGGAGGCCAGGTGGAGACAGAAAGGGAAAATGTTTAACCAAACCAAACGGCGGGAATCAGATTAAGATATCCGCGGAAAAAGGCTTGCATAATATAATACCCCGGACAGATAATCTGTGCTATGGAATTATTGTATGAGGATTTGCAACGTGGATGCAAATGTTTGCCTAACCTGACCTTGGGTTAATCTTAATTTGAGGGAATGCTCTGTGAGGGATGAGTCGATGTCCTTAGCGCTCAATGTGGGTGATGATCACACTCTAGCATACCTGAAATACATCCAGTGCCGTCTTGTTATCGAGGAAATGCGCCAATGCTATTTAAATAGCAATAAAAGCCTGATTCATGCTGCTGTCTGAGGCAATGGAGAAAGCCATCCGTTTATGCAGGAAACAGATTATCTTTTGGTATGATTGATTTAAAAACATAAAGTCTGTGTTTCAGAGAGAGAGGCATTCACTTGATCTCATTTTCTCCTCCATGCAAAGTTATTCTAGCTTGTTAAGGATCTTCGACAAAAGTCTCGGAGCCTCCTTCATCAGAAACTAGGTCCTTTGGGCCCTTTTTTACTCCATCATTTCTCTGGAAAGCAAGAGTAAACCCAGAGTGAAGCAGGAACTGGCAAATATACTTCCACACGTCCACCCACTCTCACTCACGTGCACCTTCAAACACCCACAGATGGTGTGTGACATGCTCAGGCTTCAGGTTGACTATCGCGCAGACTTTCTGATTTAACTAAAGAACACTTGACACCCTGTTCGCTCACAGTCCAAGCAAAAGTGCTGCAAGGTTTTTCACACAAACCAACCATGGAATATCAGCTGGGAGCAGAGATGGCAAAAGTACACACATCCTTTACTCAAGTAGAAGTAAAGAAGTATGGGCTTCAAAAGTTAAAAGTACCCATAAGTAGCAGCTGTTTTAAAGAGTACCTGACCTCCCTTTATATCAATAGAACAATAATGTCATTGTTAGCTAATGAATGTTTCCAGGCTGAACAACGGCAACATGACAACGTTTCCATTGGTCCCTTCTTCTTTAGAGAAGACCAGGAAATGATGGATACACGGATCGTGTTCAAATCAATAGGCAACGCAATGACTCTAAAGAATAATGATCACGCATCAAACACACATTCAGACTAAAGGAACCAGCTGTTTGGAAAATGAGAGAAGTAGAAAGTACAGGTGTTTGAGTTAAAGTAAAACGTCGTCAGAAAAAGAAGTAGTGGAGTAAAGTACTGATACCAGACTTACTTAAGTACATTCACGAAGTATTTGTACTCCACTACTTCCCACCTCTAGCTGGGAGACTGTGGGATTGAGGAGGGGTTTTGCCAATAAAATAAATAATGTGACCAAACACAGAATATCACTGAGGAAGACAGAATGCACCCTGGTAATCCAGAGAAGTAGGATGTGATAAAGTAACAGCTGTTCCTAGCGCCGACCAAAGAAGATGGCAGCCTTAAAGGGATAGTGAGTCTGCAGAATCCCACTCCCCCAAACATAAAATATATTTCCACGGGGCAACTTTACCTCCTCCCCCAGCAGCCCCTCAGGAGCCAACACTTCTGGTGCCACTACCTCTGAACAAACCGGGCATCACTTCAGGCAGAACCCACGCTTCAGCTCAGACTTTCTTACGTTGGTCTGTCTCAACAAAAGTATTTTTTTCGTTTCCTGTGTCCCCGAGGCGGCGGGAGAGTGAATATGATCTGCTGAAATAGAATTGAGGCCACACACTGCGAGAGACCAGATAGAGTGAGACGCACAATATGCATGTGAAGTGCTCGGAGCATTTAATTTGATTCGGCTGGGAGAAAAACAATAATTCAAGAATTGTATTACGATAGAAGGAATGTGTAAATCAGCCTGAGCTAAACAGAAACTGTTTTATCACACAGCTCTTGATTTAGTTAACTTGTCAGAAGTATAAACACGTACAGTACTTTCCAACTGCTTGGAATTGATCTGATATCTCTCAGGGGCAGAACACTTAGCCAAAATGCTGGTTATAGCCTCACTGAAAACAAGAAACATCTTAAGTGTGGTGCTTTAAAGTCAAGTGTTGTTAGAATGCACAAACAATTTCACAAAAAATGTAAGTGGTGTTTTAAGATTATGTTTCTGAACTAAATATTCAAGTTGCATTTATTATTTCATTTGTATATCAAACTCCTTCTACTGTGTGATTTAATAATATTACAGTATAAAAATAGATAAACCATCGATTGGGTATTAATAAACATGTTTGCAACTCAGAGTAGAATGTTTTTTCCTTTCATTAAATTAGCACTGTGGTTTGAGTTTTAACATTTCATTGTGCTGGCATTCTGAACAGATTGGTTTCCTCTCTTTCCAGCTAATTAAACACTTTGTGGAAACATCTGATATTCTAGTACCAATTATGTGTTTATAGGCATTATTAAATGAAAAGGAACTTTTTTTGAGAGTTTTCAGTCTTTAACTGGTTTTCAAAATCTGATAACCATGTACTTCACAAACAAAATACAATATGATTCCAGCAAGGCCAACAGAGCGTAATCTTTGGCACCGTGTGCACTTCCCAGTAGATTGGGCCAGTTCATTTTATCACAGAAGTGGAATAATAAACCTTTGGCCAATACTTTTATTTGATATTACTTTCAAAACCTTTCCTTCTACTCCACCAAAAGTGTACAGTATGTTCTCTGTCTCTTGTCTCACCAGAGACACTTAATAAAAAAATGAATAAAATCCAATTACCCTAATAATCTCCTAGACTAGAAATGAAGGAACTCTGTATCAGTAGAACCACATACAAAATACTTAGGGAAATACAAAAAGTCCTCACTCCTACCTGGCTAATTACGGTTCTAAGAATAAATCTTGATAGACAACGCAACGTCAAACCCTGTGCCAACAGCTCTGTATATTCTGTGGGCGCAAGAGTAAAGACAGAGGCTTTTAAAGTTGAATTAAGAGGCAATTTGTCTGTTTTTAAACTCCAATGGAGCCCCGGCCTTCAGAGCAGCCGTTGAACACTCATACACTGCTGAGTCTAGCCAAGATCAACAGTGAACTTGTTTCCACTCCCGGAGCGCTGAGGCCCTGCATGCTGTCCCCTTCCCGTCAGGTGGTGATCACTGGTATCTGCACCACAGCCTGCTGGGAGCATCAGAGCGGGGCACGGAGGGGTGATTGTTGGCAGCACCAAAAGAAAAGAGACTCATATTGAGGTTTCTGTGTGCACTGCTTCTCTAAGCCGCTTTGGTCTGCAGCTTTGCACTTTTTCAAAGTGCTGGCTTGTGCCATGGATGCTAAGCTTGCCACTCGGGGCCAACAGGCAGTAGCATAGTGACAAAGAGAGAGACAGACAGACATTCAAAGAGGTAGGTATAAAGGGAATGACATCAAAAAGATCACATACTGTACCTTTATCAGCCAAGGGGCATTGGTATGCCTGTGAAACTCTGAGCTCTACATACATACAGAATATAGACACTCGCACACATGCCTGACTTTCTCATCTCCCAGAACCCCCCTGGCAAAATATCCCTAGTGTTCATAACGTAACGTCATCTCCAGCAGTCACAGTGTATAGGAGTGAGGGAGAAAAAGGCAGAACTTCTAGCCCTTCTCCCCATGTTCCGTCCGTCCACATCGCTCACATTTCCCTGTCTTCACTCTCCTGATGCCGATGAGATTCAAAAGAATAGCAGGCCTATCCTCATTTTGTCAGGGAGCTCTCACCCGCTTTTCTCAAAGGATTAGACATACTGAGTGTCGAGGGCCTTTGCATACAAAACAGCAGGGCATAAGAAGAAAGAGACCTTGGTGTGGACTCCAGGGCAGCGATTGGATACTGAATACAACACATAGGAAACAGTTCGTTGTGACAGCTGCTCATTAAATGAATCTGGAACAATTAAGATTAACTGAAAAATAGCAACATTTTGGCAGTGTATTTTCATAAATCAAATCGCAGTAGTGGAATCACCTAAACCCTGACTTTATATTTGAACTGTATACTTTACAGTTATATTTATAAAAACTGGACTAATATACAATATTTATTATGTAACGCTCAAACAGCTTAGTGTGATCTAGACATAAACACTAAGCTGGTCCAGTTCAAGGAGAGCCTCCACCACAGTGCTGAATCATCCTGAATAGCCTCCAGCATTACTGATCTACAGCAGATCAATGCTGGGGGAAAGGGAGAGGCCTGACAATAACACAGGGAAGATATTGAGACCCTGAACACACCGCTTCATTTCCCCCACCATTTTTATAAACTTACCTGCACAGGATGGTCAAAAATGTATTAAAAAAAGCTTCAAGTTGCCAGGAGTAGTTGACGGACTCCTGCCCAATGGCCTCAGTATTAAAGGATATTTGAGAATAAAATGAATAAGCTAT
The DNA here is from genome assembly GCA_902827135.1 of Harpagifer antarcticus. Taxonomy (NCBI): domain Eukaryota; kingdom Metazoa; phylum Chordata; class Actinopteri; order Perciformes; family Harpagiferidae; genus Harpagifer; species Harpagifer antarcticus. Next base: position 1,401,746 of record CADEHL010001065.1, read on the forward strand.
GCTCTGCAAAACACCGCGGGTCCCTTGCTGTTTACAGGCAGGCCTTTTACAACCTTTTTTATCCTGAACGTTCAACCGGAGGGACACGAAGACACATGAAAGCTTGCTGTTTGATATCCTTTTTCTCATAACCTGACACCAAATCATGTCAATCTGGATGTCAGTCGACCAGATGTCTGCAGGGCTTTCTACTGTAAATCTGAAACATGCCGAGACCATTACAAGGGCAGACGTATCGTTAGGATCCCCGGTGACACGGATGCGCGCACCCCCGTGGGATGTAAACACAGACTTTGTTGATTGGTGCGGGGATTGTTTTTCTCCAGCTTAATACCTTAAAAAGCAATGATGAAGCAAAATACTTTAGGAGGACTTGACCTCCCTCTGCTGTCACTGCAGTCAATAGCAATCAGTCAGTAACAATATAAAGGCATGCCCTGGGGCTACTGTTGACAACAGACTCACCTCTGAAGCTAACACTGAGCAGAGTATAACAGAGGCAGAATGGTACATGGGAGTTGCATTATAGAAGTTATTACACAGCTCAGTTGAATTCTCTATTCTGATTGGTCCAATTGGACATTTCAGCAGTTGTTAATACTCGTTAAGCATCCACCTTTGCTAAGGAGGATAAAGAGACTAAGTGCAGCCATATCAATCCGCGGAAAGAAGTATTCGTGTGTCCATCGGGTGTCAATTTCGGGACAGTGTGATAGGGGTTTTATGGATATTTTACAAATCACCATTTTAAACTTTATTCTTTTTTTTACTGTCCTATAGTATTTCATACCTGTTTTTCATTTATTCTCTTATTTTTGTATAACTATAATGATCATATAAATTATTGTTTACATTAATGGTGACCAAAACGTTTGAGACCCACTGAGATAACACTGAGAGAGTCCTTTAGCTCACTGAGCCTCTCAGTCTGACAGGAGAGGACTCTCCTCCACTTTGTTGTTGAAAAACTCCTTATATCCGTTAGCGTAGCTCGCTAGCACCAGAAGCTAACAACAACGATCTATAGTACCGGTGCGCTCTCTCTCTCTCTCGCTCGCGCACACAAAATGGCTCGTTCCACCCACACACACACAAGTGAGTCAAGTTTTAATGAAACACAGAGACCCAGACGTAATAGTACTGTACTGCATCATATTATTTTCGAATCAATCATTTTTCAAATTATTATTTTTTTTTTTTTTTTTTACAACCATTTTTCCTCCTGGTCTCTCGCGCCCCCCACTTTGAGAACCACTGCTTTAAAGACTTGTTAATGGAAAAGAAAATGTGAACAACAGACTCGGAAAAAGTTATAAAAACCTTTGAGAAGTGCTGCGGTCATTTTAACATTTAACATTGCTGTTCCAGCCGTTGGCATGCCTTGCAACTGACTATGTTCTTCCTAAGCAGAGGCAATACGATGACTTTGTAATCAATAAGTCAAGTCGTTGCTTTATTTAGTATATGGCTGTGTAGTAAACAGGATTATTTGCAGCTAGGCCATCATTAACGATTACATCCACCTAATCCCTTACATATGCCCATGTTCATTGAATGTAGTGTGCATGAACTGACCCTAAGCCCAAAGTAGAGTTTGCATACAATGGGTGATTTCTCAGTCTCTTACAAGCAGTCAATATTTTAGGAAGTATTGGCATGGGTTTAGAAGGTTTGCTAAGTGCTCATTTCTCATCCCAAATATTTGAAGTTCGCAGCGGAGACCCCCCACTGCTCACACACTGGGTTTTATTGCCTCGGGGTAACATTCATTCCAACCAAAACATGATTATTTTTCACATAATTCAAAGTCTTACTGTGTGCTCATGGGGGCTGTGTGACGGAGGAGTTTTGTGCTGTGGGCTTAATGAATTAATGTTGCGTCTGTCAGGTACAGCACACTGTTCATTTCAGTTTGAATGAGTAGGAGTATGTAAAGTGACACCGGAAGAGCTGATGGAGCCATTACAAAATCCAAATGCTCGTTCATTTCCTATGTAAATTACAGTAGGTGGTATATATCTGATGGCTAATCTGATTTAGGAAATGAGATGTACATAACCTTCACTCCTGCAGAGAATACAACATATACACACCTGCATGTGGCAGTTTTCTTTCTTGGTAGTGTTAGAACACAATTGCCATGAGTGCTTAAAACAATTCTAATAATCATGAATGGAAGGGAAGAGTGACAGTATGGGCATTTGGTCAGCATTTGACTTCAGTTACTTTTCAAACAAATGCAGTAAGTGGGAGATTTGAGTATGCACAACCACGTCATGTACTACATCACATATATGTCAGACAACTATTAATAACAACGCTATGGCAGGAGGTTGGGCCCACAGTTAAAAGAGGGTGGCATGAATAGACAACAGAAACCAGGCTTTATATTAAGAAAAGCTGATGAAAGACAAAAACAGGGGTACCAGGCAAGAGATTTGGAAACAAAGTACAGAGCACAGAGGGAACAAGGGCAGGAGCGGGAGCAGGAACACTGGGAATACACCGCACGTCAGGAGCAGGCACCAACACAGACGACGAACCGACAGAGAACACAAGGGAAGACGGGCATATATTCACACAAGACTAATCACAAAGACGAGAAACAGCTGGAGGAGGCAAGGAAAACACAGGGGCAGCAGGTGAACACAAAGAGAGGAGCTACATCAAGACAGGATCAAATGCATTTCAAAGGAACTTAAAAACAAAGCTTTGAAAATGACACTCACGTTGGAAATGTTTGTTAACAGCAGCAAACAGTAAGAGTCGGGCATCTAGGCAATGCATTTATGTAGCTCCATTTGACCGACTGATCTAGCGTGATACTCTAAATATGAGCAAGTACACTTCACATCGTTTTGGGGGTCATCTGCAAACCACCTTAATTTTCATTTAGATATTAGGTATGTGTTGTTTAGTCCGTGTCCACATGACGCATTTTTCTGAGCAACAGAGCCTTTTTGCAGTACATTCCAAGGAGACCAGAGCACATTGCTTCACACGGGTCGCCTCAAAGAAAGCTCTGCCTTTTTGGTTTGGTTGCTTTGAAGGCTTCAAGTTGGCAATATTTCAACTTTTCAGAAAGATGTCACTGCAGGAGTTGGCGAAGACGCTTGTTTTTGACTGTGTTTTTCAGACGAAAACTAGTCCAAAAAGTGTGTTTGTTGGAGCAGATCAGATAAAGTGTGAGAGAAATAATCTTCCGGTTAGTTGCAATGGTGGAAAAACAATGTGAAAGAAATAAACAGTACAAACAGAAGATGAAATCCAAGGCTTTGTTTGTCCAAATCAATCCTCACTGAGCTGTGCACCTGCACGTCTTGTAGTTCTTCACCAGGTGCAACTCAAAACCTGCAGATGCACACATTCACACCGACGCCAATTCAATTACCATGAATAAGTAAGAAGCAATTATGTTTTGGCATTGCTACAAAAGCGTAGCTCGTGGGGCGACTTGAAATCTGGAGAAAGAAAGTGGAGAAGAGTTCCTGGTTATACTGTATTATTTAGTTGACATATTTGATTCAAACAGAGATTGTAAACTAGTTTGTAACATATTCAGGATTTTGTACAATTCTGATGCCCTAATTTCATCATGTTCCACTTTAGTTCAATACAGTATGTACTCAGTACTCAGTACATTCTGCATACTGTACAGTACTGGGACATGTAATGGCTCTCAAAATGCCAAAGTGAATTAGCCCTTTTGTCTAAACGTTCAGCACATTTTTCGCACATCCATCTGTTCTTTTTCCCGACACAATTTCCAATTATCTCTGCTTAATGCGTCATAACAGCTTTCTATTGATTGGTACTCCAACCCCCATGCTTAAATCATTCCATTCAGCTCAGGCTTCAGCATTTTAAATAATAACACTCGTGTTTAATTCCTCCCTGCAGTTATTAAAAGTCAAAACGGGCAAAGGAGTAGGTGGAATTAAAAGAAAATGTATACTAATGTTATCCTTATTGGTGTATTGTTTGTAATGCAATGCCAAATGCTTTCTCTGATGCACCTCATGCAGCGCTGTTTTTTGTGAAGATTCTTGGCCTTGTATCTTGTGTGTCAGAGGCTTTAAAGCAGCTAAGGAGATTATGGAGCACGCCGCCTTGAGCCTCTAGTAAAAACCTCAGACTGTACCCACACAAAGACACAGCCGTTCTAATGATATCAGAGCTCTGAGGGATATGGTAGATCGGTATCAAAACAGCAGCTATATGCTTTTCATGTTGTATACGTATTAAACAGCCTTAATGGAAAAACTAATGTGAGCATTAAACGACAAAAAGAGTCCTTTACATTGCTATCGCTAATTTGCTCATATAAACAATCTCATGGCACTGAGGTCACAACGTACCCTTTATTTCATTTCAATCATCCATGTCTGATATTACATGTGACATATGGAGGGATGTTTGAGTATTGTAGAACTCCCTTGGCTTCATGACTGAAAAGCTAATGGTGATATCAACTGATCAGATGAATGATCAAAATTGTCCAACGTCCATGTTGCAAAGAAATCTTCAAGTTCACAAAGACACATGGACTGCATGGCAGATGTGTTCCATTGTCAACATGTTGGCTGTTAGACACCTGAGATAAAGTCTACGGTCAACTCAAATGAGAGATTGTCACGTTTTGTTCCACGCTTTGTGCCGAAAGTGGTTAATATATGGAGATGATCTTGATGAGCATAAGCATTATAAAAGTGAGTCTGGGGTTATTTTCTCTAATGATCCGATATCCAATGGTAAAGCCCCATTGGTTGTTGTCAAGGGAGCCCTTACGATGCTTATGTCAGGTTCGGCTTACAAGAGTATGTCATCAATGCATGATTAGTCTATTAAGATGGTTGACTAAATCCGTTCTTCCTTACTGCGTCGCTGCTGACAGAGGCTTTGCCTTTATTATACAAAGAAGCGCATGACTTGAGCACGGTACTTCAAAATGAGGACCATCCATCATCACAAAAGGTGAACCAGTGGCTGTACCAACAATAATATTTATGGACATCTTAGAAGCAATCATTAATTTATTGAGCATAAAAGCCTTTTCACGGTGTCCTTGACAAAGTTCGACCACAGCAGGGGACTTCCTCCTTGACCTTCACATTCTGCTGGTAGACAGTAAGTGCTCAGGGAGTCTGAGAGCTAGTTTCAGTATCAACACGCCGCTCCCCTGCAAAGTCATATTCATACCGACCACATGCACCATGCGGAGGTTGTGAAATCGATTGAAGGAGCCAGATATTTTATAAGCCGTTGCTGTAGGCACAATTTACAAGCCATGCAGGCAGTCTCAAACAAAGCCCCAGTAATGAGCTCATACCGAACAAATGGAGGGAGGTAATGGTGGAGCAGGCCAGACAGCATACAAAACATCATCCCATTTAATGGGAGATGAATTGTTATTTTCACGGAATCTAAAAAGTAATGTTGTTAGTAATTGAATGGCAGTGTAAACAAAGGGCTGCACCACTGGTTAGTGTGTTGGAAGTTTTAACCACCACATTCTATGCTAATGCAAAATCAAAGAAGCTTGCAGCAGCCAAAAAAACTAAAAAGCCTAATTGTGTTACCAGTTTTATTAGAGCAGACCCCTAAGCCACGGTCGTCTAGGAGACACTTTCTCTGCTTTTAAAAGCCCATTGATCCTCTGACCATCTCTTATAATGCAGAAGCGATTTCCCACACAGCCAGACCATAATACCACTATCTAGTAACAGGTGTCTGTGTTGTGTCTGTGACAAGGTCTCCAAAGACAGTAGACTGAATAATGTAACACTGCTGCAGCCATTTATTCTCACACCAGCAACGTCAACACTTTTGCAAAATATGACATTTATAAAAGGTAATGATGCCACTTTGTTACTCAGTTGGAAAACATTTGAGTTGTTATGGTTAGCAGGGAGAACACGGACTGCTAGCTCTGCAGGATGGCTGTTAATATTAAGCGGCCGACATGGACAATTACCAAATTAGATTCAAATCAGCTCCTGGGTTTTGGAACTAGATTCACTGTTGCATGTGATTGGTTATAATGAAATGCACTTGATTGTAATGTAATCCCTGAAAACGTTATTCATTATTTCTTGCACCTTGAACCAACACTGCTGTCAATCCAGGATTTTCCCCCCATAAAAGATAAAAGAGGTGAAATCTGATTTCTCATGGGTTTAGCGCTGGTGATTTCTCCTCTCATTGTGTGTAATTCGGGGCTGAATGCATGACGTGCACACTGGGTATGGTAATAAGGAATGAAATGTTCAATTTAGAGTCAAAGAGTGTCCATTCAAAATGCTCCTAACAACTCCAAATTGCAATCAGATAGTCGTCAAAATCAACCTTCATCATCAAACGATTAACACCCGCCATCATCTGAAGCTTCAACAACAAAATGGCTTTTATATGTTGAAAGAATAAAAAGGCTTTGTCGCTGTGATTGACTCGCACAGCTAATCACTGTGTTGTATGTTCACCTCTCACCTCAGAAGAATGCAAATCACTCAGGACTTCTGAGACTGATTTGTTTACTGGCAATAAGTGAAGGACAACATCTGAGAAATCATCTTGGTGCTTTGTCAGTAGACGGGGTTCTTTTCACATGTAGCATCTACATCAGCTTGTCGGAAATGCTAATCAAATAGTTTGCAGTTGTTTGATCTGCCACTCATCTGTCAAACTCATGTGTACGATCATTTATTTGTGTATCTGCCTGTTTGACTTTTGACTTTTCATCTAAGCTAAAATGATAAAAAGTACCAAAATATTGTTGACATGTGCTGATGTGTCTTTTAAATCTTTTTTTAATCTTCACTACATCTCCAAAAAGATGCTGAAGATAGCATTAACGCGCCTCTTCTCTTTGTATGTGTCAAATCAAAAGTAAGGCATTAAACACAATTAAAACAGTGAGAGCAATCAAAGTGCTAACACTATTGGACATTGATTGACAGATAGCACCTTACCCTGCTCCTACACTGGCACTGATGAAGGCGCGATTGGTTCAGATGACATTCCTCCAACACCTCCACAGAATTAGATATGACAGTCGCATTTCTGTGGAACTGGAAAAATGGGTCAATTTAATCCCACCCTGTTGCCCACAACGCCAGTCCCAAACTAAGTGATTTATCCTGAGAACATTTATAAAGCCACATTCAGTTCCCTTGAGAACACGTATCCCGCACTAAACCAAACCGTATGGCTATTTCCCAGAAGAATAACATTTTAACTCTCGTTCAGCTTTTTTACTCAGTCAAAGCACAGCTATGAGATTATGTGTGAATCAGAAAGGCTATAATTAAGGCTAAAATGGCTGATTGTGAAACCAAGTCACACTCTAAATGACTTTCAGAGGCTTTTGTGCTCATGGGAATGAGGCCGCAGCCTCAGTAAAAGCAACAGAGTAAAAGCTTCCATTGTCCATGCAGTGCAGGACAGGAAATTAGGTATCAAATCCTTCATGTTAGCATGTTAATTGTCTCTCCCAACACTCAAACACACATGCTGATTTTCAGAGGATTAGTGGCCTTGTTAGTGGTCACATATCCAACCTTTTATTAAATGAGGATTGGATACAGTGGCAGGGTTCCCAGGCTGCGCTGAACAGGACAGGGTTGCCTAGGCGCCAAGCCAGCATAGTCATTTGTCTGGTATGGGGACACGGGGAGGACATGTCCTACCTGTAACATTCAGTTTAATTAAATCACCTCCCTGGATTCCATTGAGCAAAGTGGTGTTTATTTCTATTGTTGCACTTGTTCTCACACTTTATGGAGCAGATAAGTCAAAATGAGGTTTCTAGTTGCCAAGACATTCCCCACCGGTGTACAGTACGTGCTGCTCTCTTATCGTGTCTTTGCAATCTGTTTCATTTGCTGCGGGACTGAAAGTTGGATGTTTGCTGACTTTTATTTTAAATGTGAAGTAGGACGTTTGCAGATCAATCTGGTTTACGAATAGCTCCTTCACAGCTAAATTGAGTAGTGTTTGACTGCGGTCATTTCAACGCCCTGCATCACGGAGAAAAGGGAGGCAAGGCAAGACACGACAAAACCATCTTCCCAAACAGATGACAAACAAGGATTTGACAGGGCGAAGAGAGAGAGGGTGGGCGAAAAGGATCAGGGCGGTGCAGACAATCACACAAGAAGTAAAAACAGACAACACAGAGGGTTTCAAAATAAAACATGACACACAAAGACAGAACATGCACCCTCACGTTTTCAAGTAGTCAAGCATCCACCATGCATTTACAGTCAAAACCACATTGCCACATTAAGTTTACTTTTTTACAAATCTGAAAAATATATGTATTGGTGCCTGGAAACATTTCCCCCCACTTCTTTAAATCTATGAAGTCGTTTTTGAGAGATATTGCCACTAGCATATAAACATAATTTATAAGGTAATAGTGTCCATTAAATCAAATATTGGAGGCTTCCCAACTTTTTTACACTAAATCAATCGATATATGATTTGTGTCAAACGACATGTCGAGGCAGTGGATTTATTAATGATTATTACTGTATTAATTGTTTAGAATATGACAATTAATCTGATAGGGGTTGTGGAAACAGGATAATCATTATGAATATCCCAAAGTAGACCTTAGCCTGAATGTAGCATCTTAAATGGGATATGTTGATATTAATCAGGCTTTAGGAGCATTTGTTTGACACATAATACACATCTGGATGTGCATGTCGATTGGGGTTTTTACCCCAGTTTGTAGCACAAAGCATCTTACTGGTTTCACTTACATATGTCCAATATATACAAACCATCTAGCCAACCGTTTGTAAAGCTGGGCTAAAGTTACAGGGCCTGCCACTGTTTTCCATTTCAGCGTTCCACAAAAAGCCCAATAGTCAAAACAAATTCCCATTTGTACGACTGCCTGGTCCAATGGGACCTTGGTGGTTTAAGAATAATGGGCCTTGGGAACAACAGCATGACAGCAGAGGTGCATGCCAAGAAGAAAAGCCAAGCTTTTTCTTTGGTAGTAGAATCACACCTCATTTTAAACATTTTCTTTTTTCTCAATAGGGGGCACAAATCTGAATATCATGTTGGGTTACACACTCACACACACACACACACACACACACACACGCGCGCACACACACGCACACGCACACACACACACACACACACACACACACACACACACACACACACACACACACACACACACAGCTTCTTTTAAATGTTGATAAAACCAAGGTAATGCTCTTTTCAAAAGCTAAAAAGACACCAGAGCCTGTTTCAGATATTGTAACTACGCAAGGAACAAAACTTGAAGTTGTTGCCTGTTACAAATACCTTGGTATCTGGCTTGATGATTGTCTCTCTTTTAAACTTCATGTCAATAACCTGCTTAAAAAACTGAGGGTTAGGCTAGGGTTCTTTTACAGAAACAAGTCCTGTTTCTCGCTTGAGGCCAGGAAAAGGCTCTGTGACCTTTTTACCTGTGCTGGACTATGGTGATTTGTTGCATATGAATGCACCTGCCAATTACCTGAGCAAATTGGATGCTGCGTATCACAGCGCTCTGAGATTTGTCACAAATTGTAAAACGCTTACACATCACTGTACACTGTATACCAAGGCAGGTTTACCATCACTCTCTGTACGGAGGCTCAGTCACTGGTACACTTTTATTTATAAAGCTATGTTGGGCAAACTCCCGTATTACATCTGTTCTCTGGTAAAGCAGAAAGTTGCAAGCAGCTATTGTCTGAGATCACAGGATGTAGTCTTATTAGATGTACCAAGAGTGAGGACTGTCTTAGGTAAGACAGCTTTTATGTGCGCAGCTCCACTTGCTTGGAACAGCCTACAGTCCAAATTGAAATTGTTCACCTTTGTTTCTCTGAATGTTTTTAAGGCACGTCTGCACGAAATGCTTTATGACACTATGGGTGTTTGTAAGTGTTGGTGAATATGTAAATATGATGTCCTCTATTGTTTGTTTTTATGTTGTTTTTATGTTTCATTTGGAACTAAATTGATGCAGGTCTCCCTTGTAAAAGAGATCCATGATCTCAAGGGACCTATCTGTCTAAATAAAGGTTTGAAATGAAATGAAATGACACACACACACACACTTTAAATTGCACCTGTCTGTTATAGTGTGACCTTTTCTTTCTTACAGTGCAGACGCTTTTCTGCTTGCTCCTGCTTGCTCCTGCCTCTGCTTACTTTTTATGCTGATTTTCCTATTCTTATTCCAGGGTTGCCAACTATCACGCATCTGGCGTGTGACACACGCTTTCACTCGCAATCTCACGCTCTCATGTTGGCCAAACTATTCTCACGCCCAAAACAAGATGAACCGGCGATCGTTTTTGGTTGGTTATTTACAATGTTGAGTTGACAGTTGATCAAGCTGTCGATCCGCTCCCTCCCCTCCCCCACCGCTCTTAACAACGTTAACAGACAGCAGAGCAGTGGGAGACGGTTGGTCAATCCCCGACCCGTATTGCGCATGCGCAGATCTAAGATCCAGTAGAAATGATAATAAAGTAAAAGTCTGCTGCTTATTGTTCGACTAGGCCAAAATAGAGTCAAAGAGTATGTGAGAGTGTGTTAATTAATATATTTGGCAGTTTGAAGTAAGTCTGTAGATTTGTTTGTGTGTGTGTGTGTGTTTTTCATGTACAGGACTGTCTCAGAAAATTAGAATATTGTGATAAAGTTCTTTATTTTCTGTAATGCAATTAAAAAAACAAAAATGTCATACATTCTGGATTCATTACAAATCAACTGAAATATTGCAAGCCTTTTATTATTTTAATATTGCTGATTATGGCATACAGCTTAAGAAAACTCAAAAATCCTATTTCAAAAAATTAGAATAGTTCCTCAGACCAAGTAAAAAAAAAAGATTTATAACAGCAAAACACAATCAAACATTTGAAAATGTCCATTAATGCACTCAGTACTTGGTTGGGAATCCTTTTGCACGGATTACTGCATCAATGCGGCGTGGCATGGAGGCAATCAGCCTGTGGCATTGCTGAGGTGTTATGGATGCCCAGGATGCTTCAATAGCGGCCTTTAGCTCATTAGCATTGTTGGGTCTGGTGTCTTTCAGCTTCTTCTTCACAATACCCCACATATTCTCTATTGGGTTCAGGTCAGGGGAATTTGCAGGCCAATCGAGGACAGTAATGCCATGGTCAGTACACCAGTTACTGGTGGTTTTGGCACTGTGGGCAGGTGCCAGATCATGCTGGAAAATGAATTCCTCATCTCCATAGAGCTTTTCAGCAGACGGAAGCATGTAGTGCTCTAAAATCTCTTGGTACACAGCTGCATTTACTCTGGGCTTGATGAAACACAGTGGACCAACACCAGCAGCTGACATGGCTCCCCAAACCATCGCTGACTGTGGGAACTTCACACTGGATTTCAAGCAACTTGGATTTTGCTCCTCTCCAGCCTTTCTCCAGACTCTGGCGCCTTGACTTCCAAATGAAATACAAAACTTGCTTTCGTCTGAAAAGAGGACTTTGGACCACTGTGCAACTGTCCAGTGCTTCTTTTCCTTAGCCCAAGTCAGACGCCTCTTCCGTTGTCTTGAGTTCAGAAGTGGCTTGACCATGGGAATACGGCTATTGTAGCCCATTTCCCGGATACGTCTGTGAACAGTGACTTTTGATACCTGGACTCCAGCTTCAGTCCACTGTCTTTGAAGCTCCCCCAAATTCTGGAAGCGACTCTTCTTCACAATGCTGTTAAGGCTGCGGTCATCTCTCTTGGTTGTGCAGCGTTTCCTGCCACATTTCCCCCTTCCAACAGACTTTTTGTAGATGTGCTTTGAAACTGCACTCTGTGAACAGCTTGCTCTTTGAGAAATTTCTTTTTGTGTCTTACCCTCCTGATGGAGGGTGTCAATGACGGTCCTCTGGACAGCAGTCAGATCAGCAGTCTTCCCCATACTTGTGATTTAGTTTACTGAACCAAGCTGAGTGTTTTTCAAGGCTCAGGAAACCCTTGCAGGTGTTTCGAGTTAATTAGACGATTCAAGTGATTCGTTGAACACCCTACTAGTATACTTTTTCATGATATTCTAATATTTAGAGATAGGATATTTGAGTTTTCTTAAGCTGTATGCCATAATCAGCAATATTAAAATAATAAAAGGCTTGCAATATTTCAGTTGATTTGTAATGAATCCAGAATGTATGACGTTTTTGTTTTTTTAATTGCATTACAGAAAATAAAGAACTTTATCACAATATTCTAATTTTCTGAGACAGTCCTGTATAGCTCTCACAATAATTAATTTTGTTGGATACATTTTCCCGGAAATTATTGCGATAAACGATAATATTGTCGGCACCGTTGTAACTTGTATGACCATTTTAGACCACTGACATAATGATAATATATAATAATATAATAATAATAATTCAAGTACATCCTTTCAAACTGCTAGTCACATCCTCATGTAAATGGAAATGTATCGAGTTCATTTTTATTTATCGTACGATAAATCAATTAATTGCTTATCGCGACAGGCCTATGCAGACAATAAAACAGTGGAAACAAACATGTGTTTGACTTTCATTAGTGAATGAAACTGTGTGCACTTTATAGTCTGTATCCAATATTGTGTATATATCCTATATATGCTAAGGTCCCGCTACTGACACGATAGCAGTCATTTAGTGCGCATATGTGTAATTAAACCCATGAAATCAACATCTCACTCCAGCCAGGTACCCAAAGTTGGCAACCCTGTCTTATTCTCTGAAAACTTCGAGCAGCGGCTCCTGGACATTAACTTATCACTGGGACAGTTCACCTTCGTAAATAGACGGAGGGTTTCAGCCATATTTCAACATTTTTACGACGACCTCAGTCTTACAGTAGTGTGGCCTAGTAACAGCTAAAGCCTGGTAGGCTACTGCATGCTATTTAGCTTAAGCTAGTTGGTAGCAAAATGCCTCCGTTCTCTACAGATGACTTCCACAAACTTATACAGAAGATGGCTGTGTTGGAAATGAAAATGCAACGGTTGGAAGTTAACGTGGAAGTGAATGGACTATGTCGTGGGAATGACACCACTTTACCAGTGTTGCAAAATAATGGAGAAGGGTATGCTAACTCACAGCTAGTTAGCAGCTCCAAGGATTCCAAGGAAAAGGAGGGCTGTGTACTGGGTAATAAATCTACAATTGGTAGTCCTCCCTGGAACTCTCTGGGTGCAAAGCCGAAGAGTAAATAATTTCCATGGGATTTGGGAGGACGGATAACAGGCAGAGCCCACCGCTCTGAAATCTGTGATGCGACCGGCTGGCCTGCATTGTTATCACCCAGGAAGAGCGCCTCTTCAACCCCTGTTCCTACTAGGAAACAGCAGTGGACAGCTGCTAAAGGGAGAATTACATACAATCCTCCTAAACCACCAAGTGTGCCAATCCAGAACAGATACGCTCCGCTGACCGAGAACCGGAGATCTCTTTCTGACGACCTGGATAACCCGTCCTCTTCACACAGCAGGGTAAGGACCAATAGCTACTCCAAAAGTAAAAGGCTAGAGGGAAAGCTAACGACTGGGCCTGAAACTCTGATTGTGGGTGACTCTGCTGTAAGAGATGTAACAGGTCTGTGTAATAAGAACAGCACCAAAGTACTCTGGACTTTGTACCAAGGATATGGTCTCTGACTTGGCTGAGAAGATCCTGCATATTGGGGCTGAACATCCGACTGTGAAGAATGTGATACTACACATTGGAACAAATTATGTTCCGTCACCTCACGCCTAGACTACTGCAACTCCCTCCTGGCTGGTCTACCTGCATGTGCCATCCGACCTCTGCAGCTCATCCAGAATGCAGCGGCTCGTCTGGTCTTCAACCTTCCAAAATGTTCCCACACCACTCTGGGAGTGGGAGCTCCTCCGCTCCCTTCACTGGCTCCCGGTAACTGCTAGAATCCACTTCAAGACACTGGTACTTGCATACCATGCTGCGAATGGATCTGGCCTTTCCTACATCCAGGACATGGTTAAACTGTACACCCCCGCGCGTGCACTACGCTCTGCATCAGCCAAACGACTCGCTGCACCCTCGCTGCGAGGGGGACCCAAGTTCTCATCAGCAAAAACACGTGGGTTTGCTATCCTGGCTCCAAAATGGTGGAATGAGCTCCCCATTGACATCAGGACAGCAGAAAGCCTGCACATCTTCCGGCGCAGACTGAAAACTCATCTCTTTCGACTCCACCTCGAGCGATAGAATTACTAACAAAGAACTGCTAACAGAGCACTTATATACTAATAAAGGACTGGCTTATCTATAGCCAGTTGAGTAGCACTTGAAATGTTTGGCTCTATAGGCGCATTCACACCGCAGTACTTTTCCCACAAAGGTTCATGCGAACTTAGTTCATGCGAACTCTTGAAATGAAGCCGCTGACGACACTTCTTCTTCTTCTGCTTTGGGTTTACTGGCAGGTTACAAACAACTTCACGGCGGATACTGCCGCCCACAGTCCCCGGCCGGAAGTCCCCGGAGTTGTAAGAGGACTTCAGTAGTTTATTTTGTGTTGCCATAAGTTAGTCTCTCTGCGTTTCTGCGCTGGGCTAATGCTAATGCTAATAATGCTAATGCGAGGATAATAAAATGGTGGCTTCACAAAACTTTTTGGGAGTTTGACGGGGCGTGGTTTGCAATCCGCCCAGCCAATCAGAAATATAGCTCTTTTCTCACAAAAGAGCCGCTCGAAAGTCCCTGCTCTCTAGCAGGGACTTTCGAGGGGGTAAAAAGGTTCTCATGAACTAATTTTAGTACCGGCTCTTTTTGGTGTGAATGCGATAAAGGAGTTCTCATGAACTAAGTTCGCATGAACCTTTGTGGGAAAAGTACCGCAGTGTGAATGCGCCTCTTGATACCTGATGTACTTATATGATTCTGTTTTCTTCAAGGTTGTGTCTTCCTGGTCGAATGTACTTATTGTAAGTCGCTTTGGATAAAAGTGTCAGCTAAATGCAATGTAATGATGTTGTGAAACAAGAGTCAGAAGTGCTGAAAGAAGACTTTAAATGTTTGTGGGAAACTGTCAGCTCTCTAAATGTGGAGGTGTTCATCAGTGGCCCTCTACCGCCAGTCAGAAGAGGAGTGGAGAGATTCAGCAGATTGTTTGCACTGAACACCTGGCTTTCAACTGCCTGTACTGACCATTCTGTCCATTTTATTGACAATTTTAACTTTTTCTGGGATCGCAGACATCTTTTCAAGGCAAATAGAGTTTGCCTGAACAAGTCAGGAATGAAATTGTTTATCTCTAACATATTCAACTGCCTGCGTCATCAATCTGTTCCCTCTGCCACGGACAAGCGGCAAGAGGAATCAAAACAGGAGAAAGACACAACACATCACACAGAAAACCCTGAAGAATTATCACTGCACCCGCCTGAGGAATGTTCTGATTATGGGAGACACATGGAGGAGTCTCCACTGCCCGTCACCCCACCCTCTGTCAACGCCTTTGAGGATACTCCGTTCACCCTTTCAGCCTCGCCCACCCTCCTGGAGATCGTTGAACACATGAAGGCGATACAGTGGGTTGGCACCGATTCCTTCCTGGAGTTCAATAACCAAACTAAGGCGATACGCAGGGCTGCCAGCATGTCCTTTACCCCCGCTCCTCAACGACGCCCACCAAAATCACAGCGGAGACGCACACCATCTCCCCCGTCTTCATCACCGTGCCTACGTCAACCACCTCCCCCCCCTGGCAGCATGTCTTCTACCCCCGCACCATCTCCCCCGTCTCCATCACCATGCCTACGTCAACCACCTCCCCTCCCTTCAAGAAAGCATCTGCAGTCTCCGAAGCCTGATAAGGATGTGTGTGTACAAAATGCAACAAACTCTTACTGATATGTGCTGGGTCCAGGCTCAAGGGCGTATGGCACTCTCAACTCTTTCCAGGACATGCCAGGGCCCTGCCTGCCTATAGCTTTGCCGTTATCTGTGTTGATAGGTAATAGATTAAGAGCGGTGAATCATCTTAGATACAGGAAGCGCTCAAACGTTTGTGTGAGTTTATCTAATTTAGCAGTGATTCCATGTCAGCCACAGCTTGTTACAAAAAACATGACTGATAGTGTATCTAACAAACTTAAACTAGCTTTATTAAATGTCAGGTCTTTGGCAGGAAAAACATTTTTAATCATTGATTTTATCACTGAGCACAATCTCGATTTTATGTTTTTAACAGAAACTTGGATTGAACAAAAATAACAGTGCAGCTGTTCTTATCGATTCTTTTGAATATGTGGCCCTTCAGCTGAAATGCTCCTCTCGAGCTCTGTTCCTAAATATCTATAGACCACCCAAATACTGTGCAAGCTTTTATGAAGACTTTACTGAACTGCTGTCTATAGTGTGTATTGACTTTGACCGTCTAGTCATTGTTGGTGATTTTAACATCCATGTTGACAACCCCCAGGACAGAGGGGCAAAATAACTGTTTTGTGTTCTTGATAGCTATGGACTGACTCAGCATGTGACGGAGCCCACGCACAATAAGGGGGACACTCTGGACTTAATTATCTCAAAGGGTCTGAATATCTCTAAGGTTGTGGTGAATGATGTTGCGCTCTCTGATCATTCCTGTGTTTTCTTGGAGAGCTCTATTTCTGTTCACAATTTTTTTCAAAAAGAGGTAACCACAAAGCGATATTTAACTGAAAATACTAGGGAAATGTTTACTCATAATTTTTCTTCCACACTTGCCCCTGCTAACATCTCAGTAAATGAGCTAGTAGATCATTTTAATTCAAAAATTAAAAATGTTATAGATGCCATTGCTCCAACTAAGGTAAAGGAAGTGTCTGGCAAGAAAATATCTCCATGGAGAAAGGCCATGACCGTGAAAACAGAAAAAAGAGAATGTCGAAAAATCTCCAGGTTCACTTTGAAATCTATAAAGAGAGACTTGGCCTTTATCATTTGGAATTGAAAAACGCACGACAATCGTTCTTCTCTGACATCATTACCAAAAACAAAAACAACGCACGTGCCTTGTTTGCTACCGTCGACAGACTAACTAACCCCCCAGTGTCAGCAGCCTCTGAATTTCCATCCACCAGGGCGTGCAAAGATTTTGCCTCCTTTTTCACTGCCAAAATTCAGAAAATCAGACAAGCAGTCAGTGCCTCTGCATCTGGAACAGCAAATGTGTTGTCTCTGTGTCCACTTAACATCAATTCAAACACCATGACACAATTCCATCAGATTAATGATAAAAACCTAGAGGACATAATACAACTTCTGAAATCCTCCTCCTGCTGCCTTGATATTATTCCAATGGGATTGTTCAAAGATGTTTTGCCTTGCATGGCCTCAGATCTACTTCATATAGTAAACAAATCTCTTCACTCAGGTATTTTTCCACAGTCCCTGAAAACTGCAGTCATTAAACCGCTCTTAAAAAAGAATAATCTAGATGCTTCAGTAATGAACAATTATAGGCCCATATCAAACCTCCCATTTCTAGGTAAAATCATTGAAAAAGTTGTTTTTCAACAGTTGAGTAATTTCTTGCATTTAAATAACTGTTTCGATGTGTTCCAGTCAAGCTTACTTAAAGGACAGAAACAACTTTGTTTCTATAGGTAAATACACATCTGAGTTGACAAATATGACATGTGGGGTTCCTCAAGGCTCCATCTTGGGGCCTCTTCTCTTTAACATCTACATGCTACCACTGGCTCAGATAATGAAAAACAACAAAATAAGTTACCATAGCTATGCAGATGACACACACATTTACGTAACAATTTCTCTAGGAGACTATGCTCCAATTCAAACACTGAGTAAGTGCATTGAACAAATCAATGACTGGATGTGTCAGAACTTTCTCCAATTAAACAAAGATAAAACTGAGGTAATGGTTTTTGGAGCCAAGGCAGAACGTATAAAAGTTAGCGCTGAGCTTCAGCCTGCAATGTTCAAAACAACAGATAAAGCCAGAAATCTAGGTGTAGTCATGGACTCTGACCTGAGTTTCAACAGTCACATTCAAACAGTTACTAAATCAGCCTACTATCACCTAAAGAATATATCTAGGATTAAAAGACTAATGTCACAGCAGGATTTGGACAAACTTGTCCATGCTTTTATCTTCAGTAGACTCGACTACTGCAATGGTGTCTTCACAGGTCTCACTAAAAAATCTATTAGGAAGTTGCAGCTGATTCAGAATGCCGCTGCTCGAGTCCTCACTAACACTAAGAAAGTGGATCACATCGCTCCTGTTCTGAAGTCTTTACACTGGCTTCCTGTGTGTCAAAGAATATATTTCAAAATACTGCTACTGGTTTATAAAGCTTTGAATGGTTTAGGCCCAAAATACATTTCTGATCTACTGCTAAATTATGAACCATCCAGATCTCTCAGGTCTTCAGGGACTGGTCAGCTTTCTGTCCCCAGAGTCAGAACTAAACATGGTAAAGCAGCGTTCAGTTATTATGCTCCAAATATCTGGAACAAACTCCCAGAAACCTGCAGGTCCGCTGCAACTCTGACTACTTTTAAATCCAGGCTGAAGACTTTTCTTTTTGCCGCTGCTTTTAATTGAACTATTCATATCTTAGACTGCACTGTAACTTTTATCCATGTATTTTTTCTTTTAATGTTTATCCATGTATTTTTTCTTTTAATGTTTCTTTTATTAGCTTTTCTTTTTAATGACTGATTTTAAATGCCATTTTCTTAATGTCTTTCATTTTTTGTAAAGCACTTTGAATTGCCTCGTGTTGAAAAGTGCTATATAAATAAACTTGCCTTGCCTTGCCTTACCTTTCCAAACTTCACTGATTGGCCCTTTTAATTTGGAGCATTCTGCTTTGCAATGACTGAGGGGAATAAACCGAGCCCTATATAATCACAGAAAATAATAACCCGGGGTTTCATGAGTGTGTGCGCACGTGCTTCTCATGTTTTGTGTGTGTGCTTCATTTGTAGGCATTTGTTTGTGTGCGGGTGCATGTGTGTGTCCAGGCATTACAGAGGGAAGAGAAGTGTTCTCCTCTCCAGAGAGCCTCTGACTGACATCAAAGCCATGCAAACAGAATCGGTGCGGTTGATATTGATTTGGCCCCTCGCTGGGAGAAAAAGATTTGTGTGTCTCAGTGTGCGTGTGTCCGTGCAATGTTTGTAATAAGCGGCATCACCGCTTCTCTCTTTTTTGCATTGCGTATAGATGAGTGGGTGTGAATGCATTTGTCTGCTCAACAGCGAGGCCCAGGCTAACTTAATGATGTTTAAAGGTCATGCAAGTTTAAACAAGCAGAGCGTAGGCACTCCAGAGATTACACAGAGCCCAGCGCACAGCTTGCTGTTCAGCATGTTGTCCCTCTTATCTTCCAGTCTTTCATGCAACGTAAACAACAACAAAATCATTTTGATCTCTGCAAAGATTTCAAGCAGATGCAGAAAAATAGAAAACAAGTCTTATTGGCATTCATTGGGCAATGCAGCAAACAAATCAAATGAAAATGAGGTACAAATCAACCCCCCAAATTGTCTGATAAAAACAAAAGGTACAATTTCAAAGTGAATAAATGTTCAGCTCAAACAGATTCAGTAGCTCATATCCGATTAGCGCTCCCAGTGATGCAGTCATGTTTATATATAAATCTGTTTATATTGATCTCTGTGTGGAAACATTTCATCTTTGCTAAAGGAATACAACATGTCTATGAAAGATTGAGGTGCTGACTTTGTTAGCATCACGTAGTTATTCTGCAAGAGAGGAAACAATGAGCATGTGATGATTTTATTTCTGACTGCCTGGTAGGTGGGAGGTTCTGAGGTGAGCAGTGTGACGATGTGTGAGTGCACAGGGAAGAAAGAAAGCTCTGGAGACCTCAGCAGCTTTAGTTCAGGGAATCTCGTCTATTTTGAACATGTGGATTGATCAATACAGGAAAAATAAAAAAACATCTGTGTTCCACAACAGATCATTTTCTTCTGGGTTTGGGATGTGGATATATAACTTGCCCTTTACAGTGAGTGAAAAGATCGTTTTCCTTTGAAATGCTGAACTGAGCCAGTCCATCATTTTCATTTTGCTGTAATTGTTACATTTCTGCTGTCGATACCTGCCTGCAGGACACTTCTTGAAAAACCCTCAATAGGAGGGCTTTTGGTATTCAGATCAATTTGACCTTTCGGAAAATTCAAACACCATTTCACCACAGATGTGCGGAACGGCGGGGTTATTAAACATGTTATCAGCACTTGCACAGGTTGAGAACATCCTGAGCATATCCAGCGAGGTAGGAAATAATTATAGGATTTATCTCCAATTTCCTCATTTCCTGCTCTGTTTGACTGGAGAGGAGTGAAAAGAACCCGGCATGACGTCTGATTCTGCGCAACACGGGGTTATTGAGTTGACTAAATGTGGCATTACAGCACACACGCTTGAAATGAAGCGTACACAGACACCAACATCCGTGCTTGTTCTGTGAAAATGCCAGCAAAGTGGATTTTTCAGTCTGGCATTTATACTCCACGGTGTTCTTCCGGGCACATTAGGAGGACATATGGGTACGTATGGCCGCTCTGAAGCCACAAAGTTAAAAGGATGTGACATGGTATTTGAAACAAATCTGTGCAGCATCCCTGAAGCCAGAGAAACTCAGACACACGGCCGTATGAGTGAGTCATGGTTCCTCTGAGGGGGTGAGCAGGTGGACAGTTAAGTGTCCTTAAAGGAACATGTTTTTGGGGGTTTCAACTCACATTAAGAGACAGTTCACAATAAACAGACTTTGTTAACTTAAAAAAACTAAATACATATTTCCTCTGTTACCTGGTGCTATGTATCAATCTGTATTGTTTGGGTGTGGGTTGCTGAGTGTTCAGGAGAAGATGAATGCTTTCTGCTGCACAGTGAAACAGTTATTGAGCAGTTTGGTACTTTCACAGGGGGTAGGGAAGGCAGGACCCCCATGCAGTGCAAAAGGAGGGGAGTCAGGTTTAAAAGCACAGCATGAACACAAATGTAGCTTTATTAAATGTAGGATGGTACCAACAAAAACACAAATAAAAGCTCCAGGAGCCGGCCAAGTAAAACAAAAGGAAAGTATAATTTCCTGTGAATATAGTGCATCAGGTTTTCTGTTATTTTTAGGAACTTTTTAGTACTCTGCTGTTTGCATAATCAACATTTCACATATTATATAACACTTGGCAGACAATAGACACCAACATGAAATGAACTGATTGGATTAACAATTATATTGGACATAATTGCAGGTTATTCAGTTCCATATTCTCGGTGCCGTCTCTTTCGCTTCCGTTCCTAAGACTTCTTCATTTTTTAAATAGGGAAACAGTCCAATCATATTTCATGTGGATTTTACCTCCCACACAAACTGCCAGGCTTGGCTATATATCATTTATGATGCCTTGCCATTTCGCATCAGAGCTGCTACAAAATTAATTTTTTCATCCTAAATTATGCTTACAATCACTCAACATAGTAGTGCAGATTTTGCCAGGAGCACCAGAGCAAACAACTGTGGACAGAATTTTTGTGTATGGTATAAATTATTATTACTCAACACGTACCACAATACATTTCACTTTTGGCAATAAGTCCCAATAACTCCATTAATTTCCTTTAGAGTAAAGTGTTGCCCTAACAACAGCTGACGTAATAAATTATCAATATTTAATGCTGTGCTAATCAATATTTCTATATTCACAGTAAATCAAATGTGTAATGTGAGCCACGCACTGAGTGAGGAGTATCACTTATCTTTGCAGTCACCCACAGCTCTACATAGCATTTAAACACTATTATAGTTTATGTTTAATGACATGGGCCATTTATGAAGTGTTGGAGTAATTGGAAAACTAGTTCCCCACTGGGAAAATACACATGAAAGCCCCCTAAAATCAGAACAACAACAACTTAGAAACACACCAAAATTGGACGATTGACTGCCGAACATGAACTGTAAGGAGGCAACTCGTTCAGATGACTTTACCCTCCATTGTATTTGCATGAAATGGAGGGTTTTTGAACAACGCCACTCGCCATATGCAGCACAATATATAGTTAACACACAATGCACAAACAATTTTACATTTTAAACTCTAAACGTATTCAATTGTACTAGGAGGGTTGTTCTTCCACTGGCGTGTATTCAAAATACCACAACATAGCATGATTATTAGTAATAATACCATCAAATGAATACATGGTAATGGTTTTGGTTGCAGAATGTCCCAAGAAGCATTTTTGAGGCTTCAACTAAAATTGTACAAGATTTCAGTATGTCAAAACGTGAATAGATTGCTACTAGCTTTAAAGGTCACCTCTTATGCAAAATCCACGCTTTCATGTCTTTTATACATGAACATGTGTCCCCTCTGTGTGAAGAGATTCTGAAGGTTTCAGGAAGAAAGATTCGCTCTCTTTTTGTCCTGATCCATTTATATAAAAACCTGTCTGAAAATGAGCTGATCAGATTTTTGCCACTTAATGATGTCATAACGATTTTTTGGCTTGTGTAATCATTAGCCAATCACCAACTAAGGTACCCCCCCCCCCCCCCCACACACACACACACACCTTATCACCTGAATCTCCTCCTAGAGCACCATTGTGTTATTTTTAACTAAATATCTCTCAGAGGGGCGTGGGTAAAAGTAACAGACACAGAATCAGCACTTTTGAAACAGGGCTGAAACAGAGGGGTTTATGGGATGCT
This sequence comes from Harpagifer antarcticus, assembly GCA_902827135.1. Taxonomy (NCBI): domain Eukaryota; kingdom Metazoa; phylum Chordata; class Actinopteri; order Perciformes; family Harpagiferidae; genus Harpagifer; species Harpagifer antarcticus. Next base: position 1,424,499 of record CADEHL010001065.1, read on the forward strand.
ACAATGATCTGTTTGGTATTTTGAGGCGTGTGGGAGAGAAACTCCCTCTGGAGGGATCTTTAGGATTTTATCCTTTGCAGACCATTTACATGCACACAAACCTATATAACGCACTACAGGAAAGGGAAAACCCTAAAAAAGCATAATAGGGCCTTTTAAACATCTAAAGCAATCAATATAGATGAATCCTGGTGTCCAAAGTAACTCAAGCCTGGTTTGAATAAAAAAAACGAAATTGTTCACTTTGATATTAGGAATTAAGTATCACTACATTTAATGACTCACATAAACTAAATCATTTTGTGTAAGTACAGAACTAGGTATTTTGTACAACAAAGAAGAGTTTTTTTTACTTAAACCAGAGATGTATTTTGTGTTGCTTAAAGCTTTCCACTGATTCACAAGATGTGATGGAAAAACATTTCAAATTCCTTTTGCCTGCGCCGGCACAGTCTGAAGTAATTTGAGGTGTGTTGTTGGATAATGCTGCCTAATTAGCGCTTGTCAGACAGAAACTCTGCTGACTCATTAAGTTGATGGGATGTTATGATGATTTTAAATACAAATGCAGAACATGTATAAGAAGGATTCTGTCTGCAGGAGACTATAACCGCTATGTGATGACAACCTGAATACCTCAAAAGCAGCCTGTCTTCCAATACAAACTCATTCATAGGGAGTTGGCATTTATAATATTCACAACTTCGATTTTACGACCTGAGTGAAATATTGTCATGCTACATACTTACGTCATGTTATGCATTGATGACAAGTCTCTGAGTTCAGTGCTGGTACAGACGTACTTAATTGAACCATTTCAGGTGAACTTGTTGTTAAATGTTGCCCATTTTTACAACATTAGCTTTGTTTTTGAAACACTCCTAGGGTAGGAACAAATGACCTGTCGACCTTTTGGTTGGAGGACATGTTGCCAATCTAATGTCACAAAAGAGCCGACCAGCTAACCAATCAGAGCAGACTGGGCTCTGGTGTCAGACAGAGGGTGAAAATAGGTGCTGCAGCACAGGCAGTATGAGAAAAATAGAGCTTTTTGAACATTAAAGTATGAGTATATATGTATATATATGTCACAGTAGTATCACAAAATACAAATATATACCTGACAAAGAGCATTATATGGACCCTTTAAGTAAAAAACATATTATTATTATATATATTGCTTTATACTTATATTGAGGTAATACAAAAGTAATAGAAAGTAATCAGGTTACATGTCTAGATTAGAAGATTAGGTTACTAATTACTAGGTCACAAATGATTGTAACAGAATACTTTTTTAGAGTAACCCTCCCAACTTTGACAATAAAGTATGAACCAATGAGTTCAGTATGAATTCTAGGTTGTGAAAACAGTGTATCAGCTACATCATTAAGAAGAAGAGGCTGGTGGGTCTGTTTGTCTTTGCTATTTCAGTATGTAGAGCATTCTGACGCAACGTTGTTTACATCCATCTTTCGAGCCTTGAGTCTCGCCTCGAGATGTATTGTTGGAAAGTGACATGGGAATAAAACAACTACAGCACGGAGCTTTATGACCACAGTTGGTTACACATGGGAAATGATTTATGTTGCTTGTAGCCGCTCATAAAAAAAAAAGATCTACTCTATGAGCAATCACTGTGGCAAGATTGCGTGGAAATGTAATGCATGTAAGTGGCTTAATGAAATGATTCTGATCATAATCAGTGTGGAAAATGCCGCTGTTGGGTTGCCTATTGTCTCTCTCTGGAGAGGCTAATATACGCCCTCCATCCGACACACATACTCATGCAGTGCCTGCTACTTTTTTTTAAGACTTTTAGCTCGGGCCATACATCACTGGATTGCACAGCTGTCCTCTGTCGCACCAGTAAATTGATGCTAATGCAATTAGCTCTGTTGCCTTCATCTCAACTCCACTGGGAGTGTGTGTGTGTGTGTGTGTGTGTGTGTGTGTGTGTGTGTGTGTGTGTGTGTGTGTGTGTGTGTGTGTGTGTGTGTGTGTGTGTGTGTGTGTGTGTGTGTGTGTGTGTGTGTGTGTGTGTGTGTGTGTGTGTGTGTGTGTGTGTGTGTGTGTGTGTGTGTGTGTGTGTGTGTGTGTGTGTGTGTGTGTGTGTGTGTGTGTGTGTGTGTGTGGGAAAAGATCTGGAGGAAAAGAGTAGACCTCCGGATCTAATTAGGGAAGAGGCGTTAGTGGGAAATGGGTTCGGAACACAGTCAAACTGCCCATATTTCAGTAGTAGTCTGGGGTCTAAGAGCCGTGTAAATACCATCAGGTGATGATATGGCGTCAATGAGTCACTGATGCAACCTCACAAAGTATTACACAGAGGATTAGCATGTCAGTGTGTATTTTAGGCCTGTTGGAAGCTTTCATGCCCTGCAGCTTTATACCAGCCTCAACACATTAATCATAATAGGCAAATATACGGAAACTATGGATGGTTACGATTGTCTTGCAGAGGAACAAGTCTATTTACCATGGTGTTGATACAGGATGTGTGAACATGTCAAAAGGCTGAGAGAATGTTTGTGTTTTCAACATAGAAAAAGTAAAAATGACAAGCTAGACGCTGAAACAGTTTAAAGTATTATTGTTATTACTGTTTCACTTCCAAAGCACAAGCTAAATGTTAGATCTACGATCCAGCTAAATGCCAGATTGTATAGGGAAAAGTGTGCCTGCACCATCCACCATGAAGTAGACTTAACTTCTGATAAAAAGAAAGATGTGAAATGTGATTGCAAGTCCTTATGTTCATTTCCGTCAATGCTGCAGCTTACCACAGCCATCCAATGGTGCATCATGATATGATCTGAGGTTTGCTTAATTCAATTAAATGCGGCATTACGAGCCAGGAATGCTCAACCAGCAAACCACTCATAAATTAAACTGCCTAATTCATCTTCGCTTTCCACACGCTACATCTAATTTATTCCAAACATTCTCGACAGTGGCAGCCAGAGCCAGCGAACAGTAAAGACATGGCAGTTTAATCATTCAAAAATATTAGGTGTCCCGGCTACTCATGATGGATTTTTTACACTAAGTAATTACATTTCCGACACAACTTCCCACCAAAACATGTTGTTTGCAAGCTCATGCTAAAGGTGTTCTTATCACTGTGCCACTTCCTCTCATTTGCCTCAAAATCAGCTAAACAAAACAAAGCTAATCCTTTGCAAAACTACCCACCGTATGTCAGAAAACTGCCATTGCCAATCCCAGAAATCTATTTGAAATGCGGGTTTAGGAAATAACACCCGCCATTTTCACAGACTGCCTCCGTCTCACTGAAAAATGTGGGCATCTGTTGAGGTAATGTCTTTATAGTAAGGCTGCGTGTCTGATTAAAACGCATGGCACTCCGCCAGGTGTCCTGAGCAAGTTTTTAATTAGTTACGATAAGAAACCTTTTTCCTCTATTCCCCTCCAGTTATTGAGCTAGATCACATCAACAGCGACAAAAGCGAGGCGAGAGCATTTGGGAGGATGCCCCCGTCTTTTTTAGATGTTTGCGGAAAAAAGTAAACCCCAGCTGTCTGCCGTGATGAATCAATGATGTCGCTGCTTTGGCAGGTTTCATCACTTTATCACCCTGTCTTCACCTGTTATCAAGTGGCACACTAATCCATACAACAAATGGAGCATCTTATCTACTCCATGCCATTATTATGTAGCAGCAACTAAGTATGATAAGCTCTGTGTTAAACTCTAATAGCGGGGTGTTGGTCAGTAGACATGCAGGGTTGTGAAAAGCAACCACTTCATTGGTGTTCTGGGTAGAACTGAATCTGTATGCATGTATGCATGTATGCAGGTGAATTATCCGTTTGATAATCTACTACTTGAACCGAACAGTTTAATAAGTGTGCTACTCAGAATTATCAAAGGGAGGTGATATCGACCAGTTAAATGTGAGAATTCATCGGTGGAGACTGTACTATTTTCTTTTCATCACTGCACTGCATTGGTCGATTAATGCCCTTCGGTAAGACGAGAACACCTTGTTGCTGTTTCTACGCCAGTCATGCCTTTATGTCCAGCATGGAACATATGCAATATACAGTGGTATGAGCAGCAGATTTACCTCTTGAAATGTGTAGATTTTTTAAACTATGAATTATTGGTTTCAGAGGGTTATCAGTTTCAGATGCCAGCTATTAAAATGACATCTTAAAGCTAACTGTATAATTGTTTTACTGTTACTGGATATTTAAATCCTGGAAATTCAGCCTTAAAGTAAATATATATGTTTTGTTACATGTCAGAATGCAGTTTATATGAACATTATTTTGTTCTATCCCCATGGAAACCACTTTTGCAAGTGCAAAAATCAGAAGCTTTGACAGTGTCTACTTTACGGTTGCTTTTGTTTGGATAATCCTAGTTGTTAGAGACATACACATGATAAATATATGCATTAACTGGTGCTCTTATCCAAGATGCTTTACACTACCCCTCTTTCACCTGGTCACACACATATACACTCACACTTGGACGGTAGCTGGATAATATGCAAAATGCTTGCCCAACCATCAGAAGCAATTAGATGGTTCAGAGAGAGAGTGAATACACAGACTCTACAGAGATGCTGTATGAGAAACCAAAGTGAGTTTAGAAAATTGCACAATATAAATCTATTCTAGTAGACCTCAACAATGGAATTATGATCAGTAGAAATGGCCATGACATGGGACCTTTAAGTGTAATTTGTCATGCTTTTATTTTGAAGGCGAGTTTACGCTGTTGACAGGAAGTTGTTGTTGCTATGGAAACAAGAAAAGTTTCACAGCGGGAGGAACTTGTCATAAAGTCCGCGATAATAAAACCCACCCATTTACAGGGAAGATATGATTGGTCAATTGTACTGTCATTTGACATGACTCTCTCGTTCAGTTACTATCTGTGAATGTACAGCAGGACCACCTGTCTTTAGTAACTCGCAGAGACGGCTAAAGGAGCTTCTTTCATTTAACCCTTCACATTCAAACAGAAACTCAATAGGCAGATTCGAAGGATTTATTTCTTTGGAAATGTTATTTTAAATACAATTAAATCAAGTTATTTTTGTAAAACTAATGAAAAATATAACAACAAATGTAAAACTAAATATATATTCAAAATGAATATATCTTTTTTTAATGTTTTTAATTATTATTTTGGAGAATATCTTAGGCCCTCAGAGAGGGAAAGATAAACTCTCACAACTCAGCAAAGACTGCCTGAGCACACGAGGTGTATCTTATAGACTCAGGAGGAGCAGTCAAAGACTTTGATTGGAAGGCCGGTACTCCATTATGTGAAGTGCTGTATTGACTGTTATAACTCGGTACCAAGAGGATTGAAAATTATTTAGTCAAACAACGGCTGAATTCAATCTATTATTTGGTTATCCAAATCTAAACAAAAAATACTATTTCATGGTTTGGCCCACTAGTGCAGGTGAGAAGTGTTGGTTACAACTGAGTGCTTCATTGCAAATGATTGTTGTTGAATGAAGTAGAAAAAGTAGTTATATATTGGTGGTGTTATCAATGTAATGGTAGTTGGAGTTAATAGTAAAGTATCGCTACTGGATTGTTATCTTTTGAACGATAACCAGCTCTACTCCTTGCCTTGCCTACTACCCAGACTTACCTATCATTTCATCTCCGAAAGCTGAGAACGGGTCTAGAGTACAAAGCAAAAACATTTGTATTTTGTACACGGAGCTAAAGTGAAAGAAGGCGAGAATCAGGAATACATTTTAAAGGAATGTCATGCACTTCTGATTATTGATTCCCAAATGTTCTGTTAATTAAGAAATATATTCAAATGAGCTTTTGGCAGGTGCACAGTGCTCTGCAGCCTGAAACAGTCTCCTTGTGTCACAGGTAAGTAGATGCATTGGGAGGATTACCAGACAGACGCCCGGGGGGAGAGGTACGGTGTTCGTAGGGGCCTGCCAATAGCTGTAAATACTCCTGCCCTGCCAAAACGTCACAGTTGACTCCTGCTCCACAGACAAATGGCTCCAACAAATGAGGGCCTCATGCAATATTTATCCCCCACTCCCCCCCCCGTTTTGACCCTGAGTCAAACCCCAGGAGCTTTAATAGTTTCTCACAAATTATACATTTTTCTCCATAGGTGGTTTAGTTCGCCTTGTACATTTGTGAAATGTCACCCTAGAGAGCCCACAGAGCCACAGAGCCACCCAAAGAGCAACAAGACTCTCTAATTGCCCTCCAACCAATTAAATAGTATATTTTCCTTTCTGCAGACTCCAATATTTTGCTCATGCACTATGTTTAGCTTTATACGTATTCTCTTGGTCTTCATCAGTAAGATAAGCGTTTGACAACAAACCTAACAGATTGTTTCACACAAACAATCACTGGCAAACAGCATGCACTTTTAAAAAGTAATTGGCAGGTGATTGGTTGCACCATCTGTCCATAACTGGCAAACTTCAACTAATCAGATCAATGGACCACATGGGTTTGGAAACGTTTGCTGAAGCCAGTGGGCAGAACAGATAACACAATATTTTCCACTGAGAAAGGCTTTAGTACCATTCTCTCTCCATGCTCTCCATTCAATAAAGAAATACTGGGTGGGAGCTCTTTACAGGCAATGATTGGTCGAGAAGATGTGTTAGTGTGACCTTGTGATATAATGAGGATCCAACTGCCATGAAAGATTATAGTTGTCATGAATGAAGTATGGAACTTGAAATGTGGAAAATAGTTAAAATGAAAGCTTTAGAAAAAAAGCCAGGAAGGACATCTTAATGTTGACCTTGTAGTTTTAATAAAAAGGATACCCTCCAAGTCATACAAAACAACAATGTTCTTCTTTGTATACCTTGTGTTTTACAATATATGTACAAAAAAATATAATCTATATAATGTCTCAATCTTTGATGATTTCATAATTGATTATACTTGTACAATGATGGGTTTTGTGATGCAGTAGTTCCAGTGAAAAGAACCAGTAACATTGTTTTGAAATGAATACCCTTTGAATATCTGCCAAAGTACCTCCTTGACATCAACATCAACACATTCAAGAAAAATCCATGATGGTTATGGTGCACTGTGGCTCTAAATGATATTTGGCATGTTTACCCTGGACACAGTCACCCTATAAACCCTTTCTTTGTCTTTCATTAATGTATCTCTCTCAAAAAGCAATAAAATGACAGAAGAGGCGCTGACTGTCCATTCTCTTTAATGCTATTTCCCCTGGTTTCCACTCCCTTGTATTGCTGTCTTCAGGAGCAGATGATTTCAGTCGATTTCAAACTAAGTGCACACAGTGTGTTTTATTGTCGTCTAGGGTGTGTGGTGATTGTGGTGATTGTGATGCTAAATGGCTGTTAAACCAGCCATTGTACCGTTGCCTTCTAGAGATCCCCAGATAGACAGGTGCTCAGAGAAGACCCCAAACATCAGCAGCCAATGCTTATCTGACTCCCAATTAGGAGAACACATGCATTCAGAGTTTACTAGTGGCTCTATTCAGAGGGGGTATCAGTGGTCAGTGCTGCACTCTGGCAACAAAGGAACAACACATATCAATAAACCCTACTTAATTTGATCAATCCAGATGCCATGATATGTCTCCTTACTCAGATGCTCTGCCAGTAATGGGGGAGGAAAGATTTCTAATGCGCGACACAACAAATGCCATTCTTCTTTTGTACCCTTCATTGTTTATCACCAGTTCCAGCTTGAGATGGAAGGGGAAGCATCATTTGAAATGCATGATGATGTAAGGTTTCAGGAATATGGGTCACTATGTGTTGGTAGCGCTGTGTGGAAATACAGAATATTCCTAAAAGAACAGGATTAGGATGTATTTTTAGCAATTAGTGTAGAATTAGCCCTTAAATAGCCAAGGAGGAGCTTCTAATAGTGCCAAATAATCCTAACCTATGAAATGTAGTTATTAAAGCACTATAAAGGATTAGCCAAAACTCAGCAGACCTTCTCTGCACTGTGCTGATTGATCTTCTACAGAAATGCCTCCAGACGAACCCTTCTGTTTATCTCCACCCCTGTGCTTGGTCACTGGGGAACAGGGAGTGATGGCGCAGTTTGCCCTCCATGTGCATTGCTGTGAGCTTAAGGAACCATTCCCAGTGGTGCATGCTATCCCATCACACCCCTCTTCCCTGGGAGAAGCACTCTAGGTGTGTTTGGTCAGGGTCATCTGGAAAGTCAGGGCAAATCGTAACTGTTTCTTCTTAAGAGCCATCTGGCAGATGCACAACATTCGGCGGCAGACTTCAGAAATATTTCATGCAACATGGACAAGCAGCAGCTTCACTTGACATGGGCTTAGAATAGATTAAAAAAGAATATCCGGAGGCCCAAATATATGTAACATTTTACACAGTTGGTAATGGTCATGTAAAATTCAAATCTCACGGTAGCCCAAGGTAAAATTTGAATAACTCTGACAGACGTTTGTAATGATGGCTATCATGAAATATCTATTACTTCCCTCATGTTCTGAGGTGGGGTTTTCAAAGTTAATGAAGCCCAGTGGGAATATGTCAGTAGGTCCAATTTGCATCATATGTGGATCGGCACTGCACTAATTGTAATTTAAGACATGGATTGAATGAGATAGCACCAGCACATCTTCTTCATTCTCAGTGGTTTTGGCACATGTGTGGCACTCTGCCTTCACTGTTCTGATTTATAATATAATGCCACGTTATTCTTCCTTTAGAATTCAGACCTTCAATCTTTGGGAATTGTTCTGTGTCTGTGCCTTCCACGACAGGACACTTTAGATAGTACAACGGAAATGTGTTCTTGTACTTATTTCCTGTCCTTCTACTCATGTTTCCTGCTCTGCCATTACCATCCTTTCCTTGTTGAAAAGAGGCATGATAAGTGTTGCATCCAAGTAATGAAACACCCTTTGGAGAAAAAGACAAACTGACATTCATATTGTGGGGGATTACTTACAAACACATTCTCACTAAACACCATTCTGTGTGTGGCCAGCTGTGTGAAGAGCATGAATAATTGACTGATTCTGATGTTGAGTGGCCTCTGCTTGATTAGGTAAAATATCTCTGTGACTAATAAAACAATCAGATACCTGGTCATGCATAGTCAAACCAGTAGGGCTGGGTATACTTGGTCCCGACTGTAAAAACGAAGTACTTCCAAGTAGTACTATAACTAGTCATTCAAACAATACCATACTTTGATCTAGAACAAAAGACAATTGTACTTATTTCCTGACCTTCTCACCTAAAAAGAGACCGGAGAAGTGCTGTGGAAACACCATCCGAGCTTTCCCTACCAAGACAAACGATTGCTTTAGTCATGATGACTGACACATCTCACCTGGGTCTCGTGAAATATAATGGTCCAGTTGTTGAGCTGTTGTTAATTGAAGTCTAAAGACATCACACTGTATGTGACATGAGAGCAAAGGCAAGTTATCAAGGCAGAATGGAGGAGCCACTATCTTCAAAGTCAACCTCTTTCACTCTGCTGGTCAAGGAGATAAGGTACCATCATAAGGTGCAATCAGAGGAGGGAGGAGGAAAGCAATACTTCTGGTCAATGGATTACCGACAAGAAAGCAGCTAAAGGATGTTAGATGTACGGTCAAAATTGACTTAATCCAAGGCTTAATCCCTGACAGTGATAACCCTAGTGTCAAGGAAGCGTGCAAAGGCCACAAGGACATTACTCTTGCCCATTGCCTCCTTAAAAGCACTATTTGTGGTAACCAGGAAGGTAAAGGATGAAACATTCCATGGCCCAGAGTTAATGGTAGGTTGCCACTGAAATATTGATAGGCCATACAGCTGGCCATCTACAACGGCAAGGACCAAGGTTCAATTCCAAACAGCAGTTCCTCTGATGCACAAGTGATGCTAAGCCATGCAGAGCCCACATTCCTGCATAACCATGTAGAACCTCTGGTCAGCTTTTGACTGAGAGACGTTAGGGCTGTGCAATTAATCCTATTTTAATCTCGAAATAAAACCATTATTTTGCTGCATTCCCTTTCGCAATAATACTCTCAATTTGTCTTGCGTTATACATCCTGCCCGCGCGTGCACTTTCGCCCCTCCCTAAAAGCTCGGCCAGGTTGTGTTGTGACTTGCAGTCTGTTTAATAAATCCATATAAAAACGTTACAAGGGAAGCTTTAGTTGCCGTGTCTTTATTCTCCGGTCCTCCATGTTCCGGTGTCCGGTCTCTAGCGTACAGTCTGTCACTTCCCGATCCGTCCCCCTGCCCGATCGGTACTGCGCATGTGCGAGATGGTCCGCCATATTGGACAACTCCGGACGGCAACCCAAGATGGACACTTGACACAGTGGCTTTTAGCAAAGCTAAAAAAAAAAACTCGAGAGAGATGAGTTATTGTTATTACAACGTGACTTCACTATTATTTAACAACTCTTTTTATTGGGTTCTTTTATTTGGGGTTAAGTACATTGTCAGAATAAGTGAGGAATGAATTTAACTTCTGTTAGACAGCTATCATACTGAATACATATTTACTGTGAATGTGTGCAAAAATGTATGGCATATGGCTGTCTAACAGAAGTTAAATTAATTTCTCACTTATTCTGACAATGTACTTAACCCCAAATAAAAGAACCCAATAAAAAGAGTTGTTAAATAATAGTGAAGTCACGTTGTAATAAAAATAACTCATCTCTCTCGAGTTTTCTTTTTGAGGTTTGCTAAAAGCCACTGTGTCAAGTGTCCTTCCTGGGTTGCCGTCCGGAGTTGTCCAATATGGCGGACCATCTCGCACATGCGCAGTACCGATCGGGCAGGGGGACGGATCGGGTAGTGACAGAGTCAACCTTTACTAACTCGGCAAGCCGGAGCCTCTTAGCTCGCTACTTCCGGTTTCCGGGTAAGGGGTTTCCAAAATAAGAGTACTGCATGTAGCAGTACAATTAAACATTACAGGTTGTGAGTGACATTAGAAATCATATTTATATATGTTTAGTAGGTTGTGGAAGTGCGCTAAAACATATTTGTTGATCTTTATTGGTATTTATTACTTTGATATTATTTATTTAAATGTAGATATAAATGTATTATTTATAATTGTATGGGTTTTTCAGATGAATTATAGGCTACTTAAAGTTCAGGGTAATCAACTGTTAAAAACATACTGTTCAAATTATTTTTATTTATTTTTTCAGAGTTCAATAAATGGATGTTTTCAAAGTCAATGAATAATCTTATTTGATAATCGTGATACCAATATTGACCAAAAGTAATCGTGATTATGATTTTTGCCATAATGGAGCAGCCCTATAGGTCTCTGGTTAATGAGTGGTCGTGGCGCATGCAATATTCAACACCTGAAAGCAAAACGTGAAGAAGTGTTACAGAAGTGGCTGCTTTTAAGAGGACAGATCCACAGCCAAGGATTCCCTGAGGACATTTATTTTAGAATATGAAATGACTCAAAAGAAATAGGTGAAATTCACACCCACAAAACAGAGGTCCGAATTCAATTCCCAGCTGTACTATTTGGTGAAGGGTGGTTGGCGGATTGCATACAGGCAACATTCTCACCAACACATTATAAAAAAGACCCTTTCAAGTGCCTCAGTTGAAAAAAAAACCTTTTATTATTACCACGTCCCATGGAAGATATTCTCAGGTTGGTTTGTGCATGTGCCCGTTGGCAGGCTTATGGAAAAAATATTTTCCCAAATGGCATTAAACTTGCTGGAAGGGTGTTGCACTGTGATAGGAAAGAAAATTAGACAAATGATTAGGGCTGTCAGTCAATTAAAATATTTAATCGCGATTAATCGCATGATTGTCCATAGTTAATCAGTACATTTTTTATCTGTTCTAAATGTACCTTAGAGGAATATTTTTCAAGTTTTTAATACTCTTATCAACATATGAGTGGACAAATATGCTTTATGCAAATGTTTATTATCATTTGAATGATTACAAATATTCTCATGAATATTAAACACAACAACCTCTGAACATTACAAATATTCGCCTCAATTCAATCTGGAACCTCTCATACAATACAATGGGTGTGTGTGTGTGTGTGTGTGTGTGTGTGTGTGTGTGTGTGTGTGTGTGTGTGTGTGTGTGTGTGTGTGTGTGTGTGTGTGTGTGTGTGTGTGTGTGTGTGTGTGTGTGTGTGTGTGTGTGTGTGTGTGTGTGTGTGTGTGTGTGTGTGTGTGTGTGTGTGTGTGTGCAGGGTTGCCAACTTTGGGTACCTGGCTGGAGTGAGATTTTGATATCATCATTACACACATGCGCACTAAATGACTGCTATCGTGTCAGCAGCGGGACCTTAGCATATATATAGGATATAGGATATAGGATATATATCCAAATACACAAAATTGGACACAGACTATAAAGGGCACACAGTTTCATTCACTAATGAAAGTCAAACACATGTTTGTGTCCACTGTTTTATTGTGTGCCTGTCGCGATAAGCAATTAATTGACTTATCTTACGATAAATAAAAATGAACTCGATAAATTGCCATTTACATGAGGATGTGACTAGCCGTTTGAAAGGATGTACTTCAATTATTATTATATATTATCATTATGTCAGGGGTCTAAAATGGTCATACAACGGTGCCGACAATATTATCCTTTATCGCAATAATTTCCGGGAAAATGTATTCAACAAAATTATTATTATCGTGAGAGGCCTATACATGAAACACACACACACACAAATCTACAGACTTACTCCAAACTGCCAAATATATTAATTAATGCACTCTCACTCTCACATACTCGTTGACTCTATTTTGGCCTAGTAGAACAATAAGCAGCAGACTTTTACTTTTTTATCATTTCTACTGGATCTTAGATCTGCGCATACGGAATACGGGTCAGCAGTTGCCAGAGCGTATTTTTGTTGGGTAATCTATGGTAGGGCTAACCCATACAGTGGTGGGGTGAAGTCAGTATTTGCATTGTAATTACATACACGCTCTCCTTGACAGTGAAACGCCACACGTCACACACAGGTTTAGATTATTTCCCTGTCTCAATCCAAATTGAACTGTATGAAATAAAAAGCACATTTATCTTGTAGTAAATAAAAAGGGTGACCTGGAGCCAATCCTGCAACTTCCCCACAAGTGAAAGAGTTGACCTGCTGAAAACCCAACCCCTGCAGGGGGGTCTGGGGGGATTCTCCCCCAGGAGATTTTTTTAAATACTAACATAAAATACACATTCTGGTACTCTCTTGAGAAGAAAAATAAATAAATCTATTACTACACGACATATTAAAAAAATGAATGCCATTTTAGTTTTGTGTTACTTTGTTCTGAAAGCTGAACCTGCTGCTCCTCACAGAGAGGAGAGGCTGTGAATTGCTTTACATTGTGGATAAGGGCGGATAGCCCCCATTGTTCTGTGTGTCAAAATGAAAGACAGCCCACACACCTATCAATCATCAAACCGTGGGGTCTTATTTCATTACGTGTTGATTTCTATCAACACGTAATGTTGTATCGATGTATATAGAGATGTACTACAGCAAAAGTATTCTCCGTGGGGACTTCCTGCAACAACACCACGCCGTTATCTTGATTCTGATTGGCCAGAAGACATTATCAAAGATGTTCTATTGGGAAGACGATCACTACCTGACAAAAGTTTTCAAAACCGTTTCTAGTCTTCGGTATTCTTGTTTTTGGCGTGAGAATAGTTTGGGCAGCGTGAGAGCGTGAGATTGAGAGTGAAAGTGTGTGTCACACGCCAGATGCGTGAGAGTTGGCAACCCTGGTGTGTGTGTGTGTGTGTGTGTGTGTGTGTGTGTGTGTGTGTGTGTGTGTGTGTGTGTGATCGTTGGAGATTTTCTAACGTAAACATAAAGACAGATAACAGGCTCATCACAGACAAATTGGATGTGGCCAAGTACTTGAACATTTTTTTCACAAACATAGCCACAACTCTTGTAAATAAATTACCCTCCCACTCAGGGCTTTTTGGAGTAGATCACATCATGACCTACTACAAAAACCTAGGGGTACGCAAAGATGATTTCAGTCTAGCAAGGGTAACAATAGCAGAGGTACTCATTAAACTGAGCGCCCTCCAACCTAACAAGGCCACTGGCCACAACAATATCCCCTCCAAATTCCTCAGAGACACAGCAACCGCCATCTCACCAGTCATAGCTCACATAATTAACCTCTCCATAAAACAGGGAAAAGTACCCAGAGACTTCAAAATTGCAAGAGTAACCCCCCTGCACAAAAAGGGCAGCAAATTGGACCCAGGCAACTACCGCCCTGTTTCTATACTTACCTCCATCTCGAAAGTCATGGAAAAATTGGTATATGAACAGGTCGAAAATTACCTTGCGGAAAAGAAACTAATCTATGAATTTCAATCTGGCTTTAGAACATCCCACTCCACTGACATATGCCTTCTTTATTTGAGCGACCACATCAAACAAAAGGTGGACGAGGGCAAGTACTGCGGCATGGTGATGCTGGACCTACAAAAGGCTTTCGACACTGTCAATCACCCCATTCTGATTGACAAGCTAAAAGCAATTGGTTTTGATAAACTATCGGTGAGCTGGATGCAATCCTACCTGGAGGGGAGAGAACAGATGGTGGAGGTAAACGGTACTCTGCCCCCCCCCCTCCCAGTGAGCTGTGGTGTTCCACAAGGAAGCATATTAGGTCCGTTACTGTTCCTAATTTATGCAAATGACATGTCATCAGCATGTGACTGCAACTTGTTCCTGTTCGTGGACGACTCAGCCCTGCTGGTCTCGGACAGGAGCAGATTGCAGGTTGAAAAAACCCTCAGCTCCGAGCTCGGCAGAATCTGCACCTGGCTCGCCGATAATAAATTATCATTACACCTGGGTAAAACAGAGTCCATTCTCTTCGGTTCAAAGCAAATCCGACGACTTCTCAGTTGCAGTGGGCGACATTATTGTCACAAGTAAGAAGGAAATTACATACCTAGGATCTATTCTTGAGGCAAACCTCTCCTGTAACAAAATGACATCCAATGTAATAAAAAGAGTCAATCAAAGAACTAGATTCCTATACCGGATCTCCTCTCTGGTAAACAAAAACACCCTGAAAACTCTGGCAGGAGCCCTCATTCAAGGGTACTATGACTATGCTTGCACGTCATGGTACCATAGCACCTCCAAGGCGCTAAAAATAAAACTTCAAACATCGCAAAATAAACTGGTCAGACTACTGCTTGACCTTTCATCTAGAACCCACCTCACCTCTGCCCACTTTGACAACCTAGGATGGCTTAGAGTAGACGACAGAGTACAGCTTCTTGCAATGGGCCTGGTCTACAAGATCCACTACACCTCTATGGTACCCATGTACATGTCAAAGTTCTTCCCAAAGGTCAAGGAATACCATGATCATAACACCAGAGGGAGCTCCACAAATCATGTGAAACCCAGATTTGGCACAAAAAAGGGGGAATACACGTTTCGCAATTATGCCACATCAAGGTGGAACGCTCTTCCCACAACTATAAAGGAAAGTAAAACTATACTTACCTTCAAAGCCTCTCTTAAAGAGCACCTTCGGGGGAGAGCATTGCAAAACTGGCCCCGGTAATGGTACAAATCTCAACCTGTCGTACAATGGACAGCTTTCCCCCCCCCCATCTATGTATATACTTGCATTTTAGACTCTGTTACTAACTGTATATCTGTAGACTTGGTTGGTCTTAAATGTCCGGTTAGGATGTATTAGATGTATTCGTCGGATTTGCTTTGAACCGAAGAGAATGGACTCTGTTTTACCCAGGTGTAATGATAATTTATTATCGGCGAGCCAGGTGCAGATTCTGCCGAGCTCGGAGCTGAGGGTTTTTTCAACCTGCAACCTGCTCCTGTCAGAGACCAGCAGGGCTGAGTCGTCCGCGAACAGGAACAAGTTGCAGTCACATGCTGATGACATGTCAGCAGGAGCGGGGCTGTCAGCATCAGCTTGTAGATGGTATTTTAAACTCGATGCGCTCTGAAACTACGGGGCGGCTGAGGACAAAAAATACACATGCGTTAACCGCGTTAAAATAATTAGTGGCGTTATTTTTTTGGCGCTAACGCGTTATTAACGTTATTAACGCCCTACAAATTATGTTTCACCGTTGTTTAAATTGTGAAATGACACATTGGTGTTGCTTTCAGAATATATATTTAAAAGAAAATTGTAATAACGTTCTGACTGTCACAGTTCTGTCTAGGTTTGGGTGTTTTCACTGTTCTGTCATGTTTTCCTCCTGTCATTAGTGTCCCTGTGTTTTTCTCCTCCCTCCTCACCTGTGTCTCGTTAGCCGATTGTGTTCACCTGTGTCTTGTAATTATCCCTCCCTGTATTTAGTCTTGTCTCGTGCTGTGTTCAGTGTCGGTGCTTCTTTTGTTGGTGACGGACTTCACCGGTGAGTGTTCTGTTTTTGTCGGTATTCGTTCCATTTAGCCTTGAAATAAAGGTTTATCAAAGTTATCTGCGCTTGGGTCCTGCTTCCTTCACTCAACCGTGACAGAAAGCACCGACCAGAGATGGACCCAGCAGATGACCCATTTGAGGTGGAATTACAGCATTTTTCCTTTGCTTTGGCTGGCTGCTATGATTGGTGGAGGGGAGCGTCCAGTGTTCGGCAGAAGGAGGCCGCTCTGGTAGAGGCGCACCGGTTGGCTATGGAGAAACCGGACTTGGTGAAGTTCTTACCTGACTGGATGTTGAACTTCATCTGGGTGTGTGATTTCCAGCCTGCGGACTATAAACGTCTCGGTGTGTTCCGTCTGGAGTCAACCAGTGCTTCCGCCCCAGTTCCTGCTCCTGTCCAAGAGGCGTTTTCTGGAACTCGGCTGGCTTTTGGAGGTCCACGGAGCCTTCAGGCGGCTTCTAGGAGAAGGAGTCGCAAGTCCAGGCTAGCAATCCGAGCCCCAAGAGTCATGGTTCCGGCTACAGAACCGGCCCACACAGCCATAGTTCCGGCCCCAGTACAGGCCCCAGCAGCCATCATTCCGGCCCCAGTTCTGGCCCCAGCAGCCATGGTTCCAGACCTAGTTCTGGCCCCAGCAGCCATGGTTCCAGCCTTAGCTCTGGCCCCAGCTGTCCTAGTCCCTTCTCTAGTCCCTTCTCCAGTCCCACCTCTAGTCACTTCTCAAGTCCCTCCTCGAGTCACTTCTCTAGTCCCTTCCCTCATCCCATCTCAAGTTCCCTCTCGAGTCTTTTCTCGAGTCCCCTCTCAAGTCAACTCTCCAGTGTCCTCTCGAGTCACCTCCCAAGTCAACTCTCCAGTGTCCTCTCGAGTCACCTCTCAAGTTTCCCCTCAGGTCTCCTCTCGAGTTCCCTCTCAAGTCCCCTCTCTAGTCCCCTCTCGAGTTCCCTCTCGAGTCACCTCTCAAGTTTCCCCTCAGGTCTCTTCTCGAGTCCACTCTCCAGTTTCCTCTCAAGTTCCCTCTCAAGCCCTCTCTCGAGTCCCCACTCAAGCCCCTACTCATGTCCAGTTGGAGGTCCCGCAGACTAGTCTTCTGCCGGGGGTCCTGCCAACCCCATGTCCTGTACCGTTGGAGGTTCCGCTGGGGGTCCTGCCAACCTCATGTCCTGTCCAGTTGGAGGTCCCGCAGACTAGTCTTCTGCCGGGGGTCCTGCCAACCCCATGTCCCGTCCAGTTGGAGGTCCCGCAGACTAGCCCTCTGCCGGGGGTCCTGCCAACCCCATGTCTTGTCCCGTTGGAGGTCCCGCAGACTAGCCCTCTGCCGGGGGTCCTGCCAACCCCATGTCCTGTCCAGTTGGAGGTCCCGCAGACTAGCCCTCTGCCGGGGGTCCTGCCAACCCCATGTCTTGTCCAGTTGGAGGTCCCGCAGACTAGCCCTCTGCCGGGGGTCCTGCCAACCCCATGTCCTGTCCAGTTGGAGGTCCCGCAGACTAGCCCTCTGCCGGGGGTCCTGCCAACCCCATGTCTTGTCCAGTTGGAGGTCCCGCAGACTAGCCCTCTGCCGGGGGTCCTGCCAACCCCATGTCCTGTCCAGTTGGAGGTCCCGCAGACTAGCCCTCTGTCGGGGGTCCTGCCAACCCCATGTCTTGTCCAGTTGGAGGTCCCGCAGACTAGCCCTCTGCCGGGGTTCCTGCCAACCCCATGTCCTGTCCCGTTGGAGGTCCCGCCGACTACTCTCCTGCCGGGGGTCCTGCCAACCCTATGTCCTGTTCCGTTGGAGGTCCCGCCGTCTACTCACCTGCCGGGGGTACTGCCAACCCTGTGTCCTGTGCCGTTGGAGGTCCCGCCGTCTACTCTCCTGCCGGGGGTACTGCCAACCTTTTGTCCTGTCTCGTCGGAGGTCCCGCCAACCGCTCTCCTGCTGGAGGTCCTGCCAACTCCTGGTCCTCTTCCGTGGGGGATCCTGCCGAAGCCTGTCCCGCCGGCTCCGGTTCCTGTCCGGCCGACACCGGGTCCTGCCCGGCCTCCGGAGCTGTCTGGTCTTCGCCCTCGATCCCGACCCTCTGTGAGCCGCGGTCTTCGTCCGCGGGCCCGGCCTCCTGACTCTTCCTGCCGCTGCCCTCGTCCTCGGGCCCGGCCCCCCTGCCTCTTCCTGCCGCTGCCCTCGTCCTCGAGCCCGGCCCCCTGACTCTTCCTGCCGTGGTCTTCGCCCTCGATCCCGACCCTCTGTGAGCCGCGGTCTTCGTCCGCGGGCCCGGCCCCCTGACTCTTCCTGCCGCTGCCCTCGTCCTCGAGCCCGGCCCCCCTGACTCTTCCTGCCGCTGCCCTCGTCCTCGAGCCCGGCCCCCTGACTCTTCCTGCCGCTGCCTTCGCCCTCATGCTCGGCCCCCTGAGTTCGCCCGCTGTGGCCTTCGCCCCACCATGGACTCTGCCTTGCCCCCGGGCCGTCCGCCCGAGACCCCCACCATGGACTCTGCCTTGCCCCCAGGCCGTCCGCCCGAGTCCCCCTTCTCGGCTTCTGCCGTGCCCCCGGGCCGTCCGCCCGAGATCCCTTCCTGGTCCCCTACTGGGCTCCTGGGCGGTCAGCTTAGTCCCGTCCTCCGGACCCCCTCCACCCACCCTGGTGGCCTAGGGATACGTCCCTCCTCCGGACCCCCTCCACCCACCCTGCTGGACTTTTTTGGATTTTTGTGTTGGGGTTTAGGGACGTCTGGAATCCGTCCCTTGAGGGGGGGGTTCTGTCACAGTTCTGTCTAGGTTTGGGTGTTTTCACTGTTCTGTCATGTTTTCCTCCTGTCATTAGTGTCCCTGTGTTTTTCTCCTCCCTCCTCACCTGTGTCTCGTTAGCCGATTGTGTTCACCTGTGTCTTGTAATTATCCCTCCCTGTATTTAGTCTTGTCTCGTGCTGTGTTCAGTGTCGGTGCTTCTTTTGTTGGTGACGGACTTCACCGGTGAGTGTTCTGTTTTTGTCGGTATTCGTTCCATTTAGCCTTGAAATAAAGGTTTATCAAAGTTATCTGCGCTTGGGTCCTGCTTCCTTCACTCAACCGTGACACTGACCAAGAAAATACAGCGTTTTTTCTACATAGCGTCAGTACAGTTTCCACATTATTAATTATCTCTTGAACACACCGAAGTCGGAAAACTATACCTTTTTCCAAAAGGCACGAATGCAGCATTGACCTTGGCTCATTTCAATTGAAATATTTGATTAATTGTTGGCACTCGTCATATCCTGTGCAAATGTTCTATACATTTTTTCCAACTAGTGATTCAAATGATAGTATTGATATTGACTCATGTGGCTAATCAGCATGTTTCAGCTCATTACTCCTTAACTCATAAGAAAGACAGTATTTTTGCTGGATTACTTCCATTTCTACATTTGTTTGTAAGCTTTCTTCTAACATTCCAAATGTACTACATAATACAGTTGTATATTACAGATTTAAGATAGTATAGCCTTCTCTAACAACTGTAATTTGAAATGGCAATCTTCATCTGCTGCTGATAAACATGTGAAATGATTGATGAGGTACAGTAACATGTTCTTCCATTAGGATTGACTGCTCTTATGGATTTTACAGCCATGGAGGGTGTATTGTTGAGTTGTAAAGCCATGCTTGAAGCACAAACAAGGCACTCCAGGTGTTTTTAGAGGCCCTCCCCTCACTCTGCCTATCGAGGCTTTCGAACATAATGGGTTTGTGTTGGTTGAGTGTTGCAGTAATGGCAGCTCTTACCTGAAGACAATTTGTCTGCGTAGGGGACATCGTCTTTACGATCATATTTTCAAAGAGTGCCACATGTTATTCTCCGCTTCTTAAATCTTTCCGCCAATACTCTTTTGGTCGTAAAGAGGTGCGCCTCACCACTCCCATGTCATAAAAGCATGGTGGCTTTACTTTTATGTACTGCAATGTGACAATTATTGGGTAAGAGCAAAGGAAGGTGATGATAACACTTGGCAGATTGCAGACACTCTTTGGGACTCTGAAGTATCATGTGGAAAAGCCTACACAACACATTTTTAATACAGAATAACCTCACTAGATTTGATGTGCTGTCAGATTAATGCTTGTTTACGTCATTAAGGCTTGAATAAAATACTGATCCAAAAAGCTGTCATGTTTAGGATTTTCTGTGTTGACACTATTCTAATGCCAAAAAAAACGAATATTGCACATAATGGCCAACTGATCAGCTTGATGCTTTCATTTAGTCCAATATGGGAATTCTCAAGCATAATTTTCATGAAACATCCCCCTCCATAAAATGGTTAAAAGCCCAGTTTTGCATCAAAAGCCGCTGGGAGGCTAACATAAAGTGCTACATGTAACATAAGCAAAGGCTGGAGGATGAACTGATGGATGCTGGGACAATTTATTTCATAATCAGTGCCATATTTGCACAAATCCTCCATGGGATGGCCCTGATTCCCTTCCGAGTGGCCAATAGAACTGGCCAGGAGAGTGATTGTGTTCTTTCACACTGTGGCCGCATTAAAACCAATCATTGCCTCAATGGGAGACCCTTACAGGTGTCAGGTTTACCTTATTTATCCCCATGACACTTTCCAATGTTATATATTATGTTCAAAGTTTTTTTACAGAGGGAATGTGTATATCTCTTTGCATGACTACAATACATCTCTAACACATTTCAGGCATGTATTTAGGAATAAAATATGGAAAAACCTTTTGAACAAACCTTTGATAAACACTTAGATGTGTACTATGTCCTTATTGGTGCAGGCTAGTCGCCAGGTTTGGCTGGCTCAGTCACCACTAACGGAGACATGTAGGAGAGTCCTCCGTAGCGTGCCAGTCGAGCCAGGGGAGCTGTTTGGGGCAGCTGCCCTGGAGGCACTGGAGCGTGCTGCCCAAGCTAGGCAGACCTTGGGTCCGCCATCAGGGGTGAGATGCCACTCTACGAGGGGCATCTCGACATCCTGGGCTGCCCTGAGAGGGGTGTCCCTGGAGACCATCTGTGCCGCGGCGTCGTGGGCATCTCCTGGCACATTCTCCAGGTTCTACCGGGTCAATATCGCCACTCCCCACCCTTTGGGCGTGGTCCTGTTGCCGAGCTGCGCTGCTTCCAGCTACGTAAGTAAGTGCTTGGATGCTTTTTTAATTTTTTTAATTTGTATTTATTTATAGAAGGCCCATGCATACAAAAACATTAATCTCAGCAAAGAGAAGAAATGCAATATTCCAGATTATAGCTAATAGCTAATTTCCATCTGTGGTCCTCAGACAGGTTCATAACAATGTTGATATAAGTCATCCAGTGCCAAAGCACCGCCTCTGGCGGTCAGTATAGGGAAGAAATAGAACGATAGTTACGGCTGTAACTACGGTTCTATGAATCCTGGATGACCGCCAGAGTATCCTGTCACTCAGAATTCTTGTGTGGTCGCGAGAAGATTCTGGGAACAGATCCTCTGACGACACGTGGGTCACAGGTGACTTCGTTGTTATTGGTACTCAAGCTGCTCATGCGCGTGATGGACATATCCAGTGCTAAAGCACCGCCTCTGGCGGTCATCCGGGACTCATAGAACTGTAGTTACAGACGTAACTATCGTTCTATTGCCTATTTAACATAGACACCAAACGGAACCTTTTCCTACAATTAATATATGGTAAAGTGTTTAAAAAGCAAATATAGATGAATGAATATAGCTTAACTTAATAAATCCATTTATAATGGTTATAAAGCATAATAAGTAAATACAGAACAGTCTTTCTTTTGCTTTAACTTTAAAAATGTGACTTTCTGCCTTTAGCTTTCCAGACTACACAAAGAATGTGAGCATGCTGCATGAATTTGAAAACCACAATATGTAATCAACAGAATTGGTAAAAGTGTTCCACGTTCAGAGTGGAAAACCACTAGATATGCTAATAGATTGTTCTGTTCTAACAAGCTATAGTTTAAATCAATTGACTAATTAGAAATAAACAGAGTCCCCTGATATGCACATTGTCTGACCATAAACACTCTTTAAATGATGCTCACTTTAAATGATACACTCTTTAAAAATTATGCACACATAATGATGCATTATGTAAATGTCTGCTTTTGCATATACTTGCACATATAGAACTTTCTCTTCTTTCTGTTTAACCGCAAAAGAGTGTGCACATGCAGGGGTGGACTGGGGGGAAAAAGTGGCCCGGGGATTAATTGACAGACAGGCCCACTTAATGCGCGGCATGTATCGGCCGGCCGGCGACGAAGGTATGTTACTTAACAAAAAACCCATGCATTTTATGTTATTTTGGACAATTATTCATATAGTAATCACATTATCTGAGCCCTTGAGTTGCCTAGAGCAAAATAGTTACGGCATATATTTAGTGATTTTAATGTTAACAGATCATTGATGCAATAACATTTTGACCCAATTTGCCTGACTTGACACATGGAATAAAACATGGGCGTAGGAAGCATCCTGAATGTGAGTGAGACAATTTAACAGGGGGTGTAGGCAGGTGGTGAACCTCACCTAGGGGGATCCGGGGGCATGCTCCCCCGGGAAGATTTTTTTTTAAATGTTGAAGTTAAATGCATCAATCTGGTCCATTTTGAGAGCAACATTAGGGACTAAATCTATGGAAGTCAGTAGGGGCTTGGATTGTGAGCCGTAGGGTCGCCGGTTCAAGTCCCCGACCAGACCTATTTGGAGTGTGGACTTCTACTTGGAGAGGTCCCAGTTCACCTCCTGCCGTGGTGCCCTTGAGCAAGGCACCAGACATCCCCCTTCCCCCCTCACTCCCATTGCTCCGCGGGCACTGTACAATAGCTGCCCACTGCTCCTAGTACTAGACTCCTGGTACTAGGATGGGCTAAAAGCAGAGAACACATTTCACTGTGTGTGCTCTGCATGTGTGACCATTAAAGAGGGTTTCATCCCTCCCAATTCTTCTTCTTCGTCTTCTTCAACACCCATATAAAACAGAACTGTAAACAGATTAACTTTTTCTTTCAACATTTATTTGAACAGCAAGTGGAGGCAAAAGTGACTGCACCCAAAACAATAAACCTGCTAGCTAACTAGCCTAAACTCAGTAACAGAATGTGGGCAACACGTTCTTCTCCACAGCCGCACGACCTCTGAGTGAGACATCACTTCCCCCTTTTCTATCCTACAGGTACAGCCGTACAGCCACTCCCCCTGAACCCTGTTGTAACAACATAATACACTTTTTGGGGATGCAGCTTGGGATGTGAGGACATGGCTTAGAAAGGGCGTGTCGCCTTCTGTCCTGCCAGTGTTGGCAGGACATTAATTAAAATGTCGAACTCAGACTTCATTTTAAGGACATTTCGGCCAGGGGTGTAGAGCTATATTTGTTTAAGCACCGGATTGGCAAAACAGGAGAGTGTGTGCACCATGCCTTGATCTATGCATTCATGTCTGTGACTCTCACAGTATCTGCTGCCCACAGCTGTTTTATAGAAGGAAAACCTCCTTCACTTCATGAAACACACCCAGACGATTTAAACGCAGACTTTTGTTCCTCCATGTTACGTTGTTATTGTTTCACTGAGCGGACCCGCACATTTTTTGAAACGCTCCCCTTTTTGGTCCATCTGCGCGGTTTTGTGCGCTGTGATGATTCGGCTGTACCTTTTAGTAATGAATATTAAATGTTGTGAGGAAATCTTTCCACCAATAATTCCAATAAGTAATGCAAAATGTATTCACTTCAGGTTTACGAAAGTAACTGTAATCAGATTACTCGTTTTTAAAATGTAACGCGAGCTGAATACAGTTACTTGATTTTTGTATTCTGATTACGTAACACCGTTACATGTATTCCGTTACAACCCAACCCTGGCCACACCCCACTGGGCTGGGCTGGGCCGGAACACTTACAAATGTGGGCCAGTAGGATTTAGGCCCACACACAGCACCGGCCCACCGTGGAAACTCCCGGTATTCCCAATGGCCAGTCCGCCCCTGTGCACATGTCCCAGAGTGTGTGTGAATCCAAGCATGTCCCGCCTCTGCCTGAGATCAATTACACCTGTGCGCTGGCCAGCAGAAGACATTTGAATTATGCCGGCTGACGTCGGCGCAGTGAGGCTGTCTGCTGCTGGCTGACAAAGCCTCAGAGACACGTCCTGTCTTTGAGGAGACTCTCTTACACCATGATACAGACATTAGGCTCTGAGGCGCCAGGGCAGGAGGCTGGGGCTGCAGTCGTGTTCAGGAGGTGTCAGCAGTCATCAAGGGAAACATCTCGTTGACGCAAGACGAGTTAAAGATGATCTTTTTGTGCACTCTGACATAAATCAAGATGAAATACAGCTAACATCATAGCAATTAAACATTAGTATTGACTGTGCGCTCCGATCAGAATAATAGTCCTCCTTAACTACTCATTAGCACAAAGTCCCTATTTTGCAATTGTAAATACCAAGATTGGTAATTTCACATGAAAGTCATGTACTTTGTCTCGCCATTAATAAGTGGTTGCACTCGGGCGGATTACAGAGATGTGTCCTCTTGTTGTCATTTTGTGTTCCTTAGTAGTTGATTTGCATCTCTTCGTGGTGTTGTCTCCTTTGAACATTTTAAGTCACTTTGAAGTATTGATTCTCTTCGATGTGTTTTTGTGTCTAGAAGTCATTTCAATACAAATATTTGTAGTTTTGTTTCTCTTTAGTGTTTTTGAGTCTCTTTGCAGTTGTTTTGTTTCTTTGTAGTAATTATTTGACTCTTTGTAGTTATGTTGTGTGTCTTTGCAGTCATCGTGAGGTTTCCTTTATTTGTTTCTGTGGTCATTTTGAATCCTTTCCTGGTTGATAAATGGCTCATGGGAGTGCCTGAGCTGATGTGATAAGGTCCCTTTCAGTAACTCATCCACGGTGTCACGAAAATGTAATCTATTTCACCAACAATGAAATCAAAAATGATTCAAAACAGGAAAAAGTAGTGATATTCTGTGAAGCTTTGGTATTCCTCAGGTCAAAGTGGTCTTAAAGGGTAAGTTATCCATGGGTCCAAGGATCTTGTGGTTTGAAACATGCTTCTCCATTTGAAGCAATATTGACAGCTGCCCTATTTGGATGGAAGAGCTCCCTTGAGTAAGGCAAAACTGGCAAAATAACTGTTGCCTTATTATCATGGCTGGATAAAAGGTAGGCTTAAAGGCTGCCAAGAATGTCTGGCAAGCCTCATGTATGCAAAGATATAAAAGCGTACACATAAAGACAACGGATGCATAAGTGGTCGTAAAGTTTTAATTCCACACGTCTGTGGAGAATTGCACTTATCGTGCCTTTTGTTTACGAGAGCCAGAGGGGAAAAAACTATCTTAACTTCTACACCACCTTGTTATCTGTCACACACACTCACACAGTGAATGCACACAGCCCAACTCCACAAAAGCAATCTAGGTCATCTTTCATCATCCTGTTCTACTGCTCGGGCAGAGGGATGAGATCGGATTTAAGTGGACACAAAGTGTGTGCAAAAAGTCTGTGTGCAGAAACTCAAATCCAACTAGCGGGAGCAGCTGATTACTGTACATAGCAATGCCATTAGAAAAAGATCTTGCCATGTTGAGCATGAGAAAAGACACACTGCTGCTGGTTCCGAGACACTGGTGCTGGTTTTTAAACTTTAATTAACACGCAAGATGTCAAATCCAAATACCGTGAGGTTACCATTAATAGTTTACATGCCAAATCACTATGGTATATTCTTCTGAAATATTATGCAAGAAATCTTGTGAGGTTAGATTTTTGAAACAGAAAAGGTTTGCTGGATGATATTATATTAGTAATTCCCTATTATCAGAGCTGCTTGGCTATTGAGATAGATTTGATCAGATACGCTCTACTGACTGGCTTCTGCCTTATGTTCCACAAGCTAGGTATGAATGCTTTTCATTTGAGTACACCTGAGTGCTGGAACAAAATGGAGCACCACCTCAAAATGAAGTCACTTATACCCTTAGGACATTGTGATCTTACATCTGCCTTCTCCTACATATAATTGTTTTCCATAAACATGTCAAGTTATCAATTGCAATCCAAGGGCTTCTTTTTCATACAGTATTTTATCTGAACATACCAAATATACAAATGTTTTTCCCTTATTGGTCAAATGTAATTGTATTCTTAAAATGGTATTGCTAAGTGTATCACTATACATGTACAACATGTCACTCAGACTTGTTTACACCATCTAAAAATAGACATGTGGGATGTGAGGTCTCTAATCTAAACAATGTGTATATAGCTCATTACCTGTAGCACTTAGTTAACATCGATTCATTAAGAACTGAATTATGATCTACTGCAGAGTATAGAAAGAAGACAAACATGTGCTGTAATCTAAGCAGTAAGAACATAATTATACATAATGTCAAAGTAAATTGAAGATTTAACGCACAATTTCACAGTGTAAATATGTTATTTTAGGAGTTATAGAAATCTGTTGGCATCTGCGTTTCTGATTTTAGAATTAGAAAGATTCTCATTTTAATCCTCATCACCAGGGTAGAACATTGGAGAATGTATGTAAGCTAAATTAGACTATCACATATTATTTTTGTTATTACAGTAATCAGGCATAAGGACAAAGAATAGCTACATACGCCACCAAAGCATCTTAAATCTAAGCGCAGAATAAACTATGTTTTTAAGGCTCAAGAAGAAGAAGACTTATTTTCTATAACCAATTAATCAGAGGATCTTGTTTTTTAAAGGTATTCTAAAAAAAGGAAGCTAAAATACTCACTTGAGCACAATTGGTGAGTTGTATTTAATCACATGCCAGTTATCATCATGTTTCACCCACTTTTGTGTCCTACATGTTTCATTTCATTTTACATTGTGACTGCTATTCCTTTGTATGCCATTGCAGATTTTCATGATGCACTATTTAGCACCAGTGTTTCACATGTTATATAAATCAGATGTTATTTTGGACTGTTGCACCTGCAGTTTTGGATGCAGGTGATCCTGCCTCTTTGATGTTCAGTTTAGTTCTTTCATGTTTAAAAAGACTTCCCATTCATTAACAGCCATTTTGTTAAAGCTAATGTTGCAAATTGTTATTCAACCTAATCTGACCCACCTTTAAGGACTTTTTTTTGGTCATGACCCCTAACCCTTTTCACACGAGATCTTTCCATGATTTAATCCGTACTCTTTGTTGCTGGTTAAGCTGAGCATTATAACATTTACAATCAAGAGTCAGACACTTTGAAGCTCCTGTGTTTAGCTTCTCTCCAAAAAAGCCGCCTGGCCTTCACATTTTGTGGTTTTCAGTTGAATAAAGGCTATTAGATGAACGCCACTCTCTCCTGGGTGCTCACAGACCCAGGCAGAGTCCGGGGGGGAATTACATATCGGTTTTTCTGGGCTATGGTGGCGCATTGATTCAATATTCACAGACACATTGAGGCGGGCAACGAGCTATATCAAAGCGTTGACACTTTCTTGGTTTCCCCAGACGCTGTGGCTCCAGCATGTTTTCTAAAGTTCCTTCAAAAGCGGAGAGACTTTAAAATGATATGGGGGACCTAGCCACCTTGAGTTTGTATTTGCTTATGTTTAATGTTGTGATGAAATGGGTTTGACTCGCATCTTCGGCTCAGTTGAGGCACCCTCCGCAAGGTGAGGCCCCCACGTAGTCGGCATGATATTGCCATGATAACAGTTAAATTACACAAAGGGAAAATATTTTCAAAAAAATTGTATAAATTAATTAAATAAGAGGATATTATTCTATTATTATAGAGCCTTTTCTTATCAAGCTCCACATTTGTGGAATCGGCTTCCAGTTTGTGTTCGGGCGGCAGACACCCTATCCGTTTTTAAGAGTGCGCTTAAGACCTTCCTTTTTGATAAAGCTTATAGTTAGGGCTGATTAGATTCAGCCCCTAGTTTTGCTGATATAGGCTTAGTTTGTCGGGGGACATCTTACTTCTTCCTTCTCTCTGTCTATACCTGTGTACTCCCATGTTCCGATTAACCCAGCTTCCCCAAATGTCTTTCTTTTTGGTGTCTATATACGCTGGGATCCGGAGTCATGGATGATCCTGCGGTCCTGTGTCCTGGATCGCGGGCCCTGGATCTTGAGTCGTGGCTATGGTCCTGGATCATAAGTCCTGGATGGATATCCTCGTGGATTCATCTTCCTATTATACACACATGCATTTCCAAACATTTGGACTACCTATGTTGCAAATGTATTATCTTTTCAATTTACACACGGCATCTATTGCACGTCTGTCCGTCCTGGGAGAGGGATCCCTCCTCTGTTGCTCTCCCTGAGGTTTCTCCCATGTTCCCTTTAAACTGTGGGTTTTCTCTGGAAGTTTTTCCTTGTACGATGTGAGGGTCTAAGGACAGAGGGTGTCATATTGTCATACTGATATTTTGTACAAACTGTGAAGTCCACTGAGACAAATGTAACATTTGTGATATTGGGCTATATAAATAAACATTGATTGATTGATATTGCAAAGAAGTTAAATTCATTTCTGAGATCTATCAAACAGCAGGCAGCCTCACATGCTGCTCAGGTTCCTCCAAACGCTTTCTTGCTGAAATGATTTTCCCTCACAAACTCAATGGATGTCTCAAAAAGACCAACAAAAGATATGCTGGAAACCTATTTCCATTCCAAGAAGAAGCAAATGTCAGACCAGCAATTAAACTTAAAAAAACTAAAGTGGTACCGTCCCAGTGTATGGGCCTGAGATTTACACAGTGTTCTTTTTCTCAGAAAACACCAAGGAAAAGATAGATGAAAGATCTACAATATGTTCTTTTGTTTTGAAGTTTAACTTTGAGAACGCATGAATAAATCAAGAGTGTTCATTCCGCTAAGGACCACATATCCATTTTCTTTCTCTCACCCTTCAATCTCAAACCTGTTTCAACTTTCATCTTATTGTTCTACAGCACCTGTTGACTATCTGCCTTTAGCTCCCTACTCTCACTGTGCTTCAAATGAGATCACAGCTGGAGCTGGGGAGAGGCGACATGACAGGATTTACATAGGTAGAGTGCGTACTTTGATGCGGCATCAAACCGAGACGTGAGTCGAACTCAGGTTTAATTGTTTGCAAAATACATATTGGCAAGCCATACATGTTTACATCTGACGTGAGTTTAAATCTGACTTGAGTATTTTATATTTTCAAGATCTTGTCAGCTTCAAAAGGATTTCCTTAAATTATGTTTTTTGTGTCAATTAAATGTATGGAGAAATATTAACTTATCTCGAATGCCTTTAGAAAAAATAATAAATCAGGGCCTCATAAACTACAGCAAAATTACAATGGGGATGAAATATATTAAAATCTATCGGCTCACCAACACATGGCCTATATATGCACAGCAGACTAGCTAAACATTGCTATGTCAATCAAACATGTAAATTGTTTAAGCCCAAAAGTACAACAAAAAGTAAACATGTGCATGAATATACGTTTATTTAAGCTAATTTCAGATAATTCCGGGGATATATAGCTGAATAACTGACCTAACATACACCAACGCTTTACTTATTGCTGTAAAACTATGTTTAGCCTTTATTATTAATCTGTAATAGACACAAGTGACCATCAATTCACCATACTGGCCCAGTACTTTCCTTAACTTTGCTAACATTAGCTAACTTTAGCTAACTTAAGCCACTGCCAGATACTTAGGCTTTACCAACCCATCCTGGTGAATATAATATGTGTGTAAGTGGTTTGGGCTTATTAATTCAATCTATATGTATTTC
This sequence comes from Harpagifer antarcticus, assembly GCA_902827135.1. Classification (NCBI taxonomy): domain Eukaryota; kingdom Metazoa; phylum Chordata; class Actinopteri; order Perciformes; family Harpagiferidae; genus Harpagifer; species Harpagifer antarcticus. Next base: position 1,454,694 of record CADEHL010001065.1, read on the forward strand.
CTCCAGGTTTTACAGTACACACCTCCAACCATTATGCTCCGTAAACTGTTTGTCTTAGCTGAAGTTCATGAATACCCTGTGGCCTTTGCGTTAATACCCATGCATATCATGAAATGTATCCTAATACATGTATAAGAAATGATTTCAATTACTGCTGAAAATGGCCCATTTGTACTGAAATGACCACTTTTAGTGGCAAGAAGACCCAATTGCAGATGAAACGGTAGCAGTTTATGCAGTCATTCCTCCCAGGGCGAGAAGTAACCGTGCCAGATGGAAGACAATGCACGAAGATGTAATTAATCACTGTGTTCCCGCTGGGTCAAAAGAAGGGAAAAAAAGAACCGGATTTGCAGTTTTACTACTCAGTGTTGAAAAAGGGTTGAGTAAGACATTGGACCAGGGCTGTAACTCATTTAAATGGGGCTGTGATGTGTTTGATTCTTCCTTCAGTGCACATCGATTTCTCACCATTTCGCCTTGGATGTGCTTTGACCGCTGTTAAATATTTTTAGCTTTGTGATTCAGGTCTTTGTCCTCATTAGCCGGATTCGGACCCGTGCCGGTTTCCTCCCACGTGGCTTCGTTTCCACATCCCTGATGGAACAAGTGGGTCTCTATGATTTGAACTCTGCTCCTGTGCTGGCATGGCGATGAGATCGGAGCGAGAGAGAGTGAGAGCCAGAGGACACGCTTAACGGTCCCCTCGAGTGAGTTTAAGACCTTTTAGCGATAAGAGGCTTGTCTTTGTGCCCAAATGTATGAGTGGAGAGAAAAAGTGCTTTCTAATGTTACCTGTTTCTTTTATCCGCTACATGTCCGCAATAAAGACGCCATATGCACTGGAGAGGGTTTGAATGTTAATTAACACAAGTCTGGTTTTAACTATGATCAGCCAACCTTGGGTGATAATTAAACCTATGAGATTACTGTGAGGGCTTAATGCAAAGATTATTCACAACATTACTGATCTAAAATTAAGCTACAACGGCGCTCACTTGATAATTGCGCCGACTGGGGTCAAGTTTTAAACAAGAATATATGGAATTGCTTTAAATAACTCATCTTAATGATACAGGAGGTTAATGATGTATGTGTCATATCTTTTCCCTCCCAATGTATCTTCGCTGTCCTACAGATTAAGAGTCATTCAAGGGAAAAATGACATATCTTTCTCTCTAGTTGACTTCCCCATTTCCTTCCTTCCAATCATATTTCCTGTGCATCACCTTCCCACACATTAGTTATTCACAACGGCCACCTCTTTGTCCTCGAGACGTCCCCTGTGGATCACGACCCTCAGTCCATTCTTCATGCAGACTTATTGACTCTTTTGATGGTCTTGTGCTGCTCTTCAAAACATTTCCCCCTTTTTTATTCAAATGAGAGATCCTGCAGAGAAGGCCAGCATGCGGATCAATGCACAAATCTCAACAATCTCAGCAGCTGCAGATGTGTCAAACACTGTGTCGCGGGGAGATTAGATTAGCTCAGAAGCCCGGTGTCTTTCCTCTTTCCCGCCTGCCAAGGCCGTGGGATGCATGGTGAAAATCGATCATTACACTCGGATCGGAGGCAGGAACCTCAACGCCCCGCCTTTGGCTTGCAAGTTGCTGGCATCCAAAGGGATGGACCAGATGGTAGGTACCTAGGGCAGTGAGCTTTGAAACTGAACAGGCATTGCATAGACTTTACAATGAGCAGCAAAATCGTTCACAGTATTAAAACCCGCCAAGTGCTCCATATTAATGCTGAATAAATTATGTTGTTTGTCACTGGTTGGCAATGTTTGCAATTATACTAATGATGATACCTTTCTGTGAATTCTCTGGACATTTGCTTTAGACTTAAACTGTTATGCAACTAGATACTTATTCACAGGGATTTTTCTTTGGCAACCATAATGGGTTTTTCAGATGCGATTATACCGTGCCACTTTTTGTTTTGCTTTGACCTGTATTTATTCAGTTCTACCCACAACTGTCCTTCCTTTGTACAGAGAGAATGGAAATTCAATATATATTTGAAAGCTATTTTCCTCTTACTGGGCTTGACCAATGACATCCTTGGTGAGTTTCAAGAGACCAGAACCTCTCTGTGCTGATGTGTCTTTCTTTAAAATAGAAGCACATATCGTCACAAAGCCAATACAATCTATCTCTAATGGTTTTCTTCCCCTTTGATGGCCCTGATGTTTAATCAGAGTAAGAGCTAGGTCTCACTTCTGCTGGCTTGTTGTTGTTTTTTCCTACTGCCCTTAAAGCCAGCTGGCATTCAGTGGCGAGCCTGATTGAGCCCTGCTCAATACGAAGGCAGCTACTGGGTTGGAGATAATGACTCACAGCCACAACTGGTCAGCGCCTACACTCACTGACCCAAACACACAGACCCAACTGCTTCATCAAAAGGATCATTTTGCTCAGTCTAGTTTTTCATTATATAATTAAAGGGGTTGGCACCAATGGGCCCATTTATATTTTTCCCCAGAATCATCCATCTTAGCTGTCAAGGTCATCATGACCCAATTACTGTGGACGTATTTGAAGGGATTTAAGACACATTTGGACAAATGCACCAATCACATTACAATAATGTAAAACAGTTACAAACTGGAAATTGGGTTGGCCTTACATCCCACATATTCATTTGACACATGTAAGAACATTTGTCATTGTCATGATTGGCCCATAAGCTTGCGACAAGTGATGCCAATGAGCTATCAAAAATGTAGTTCGTTAATATCTGAAACAACAGCAGATGTAAGATAAATCATTGAAGAGAAATTGCTTGTGCTGCTATAACGGATCCAGAAGGAGGCAGATCAATTTTGTGAGAGCATGCCAGGAAAGATTAGGTAAGAAGACACAGAAATTAGCGCGGCAACATTCTTTTATTCAGTAATAGCCGAATACAATCTGGTGCAGTGTATGAAAAATGCTGCTCATCCCTGCCATTACCATGCTGACAGCCATCAGACCTAAAAGAGGAATGCACTGACAGCTTTTTAATAACAGATACGAACCAACTACACTTGCAGAAACCACACATTTGAGAAGATTAAGTGCAGTGACTTCAGGTGGATTTCAATGTGTTATACTTTTGAGAGCAGGCTAGTTTTGACTACATGCTAAGCTAGGATAATAGCTTGTTATGGCTCTAATGAATGTACTTGAGTGTGGAGATTTCTCAAGTAATTATCAAAAAGAAAGCAAATATTCACATATGTTAAAAAAAACTCCTGTAGTGCCATTGCCTGAACTTATTTTGAACAAATAAGACCAGTACATTATCGATGCTATTATTTTAGGTGCAAGGTAATTCCTGTTTCCCTTGGTGAGGGCCAAACACCATAGGCATGAAAAACAATGATTTAAAGTCCTGAAAATAATTAACTTAACTCAAGGGTTAAGGACAAGGAGCCAATTTGATTCAAACGATCGTCATGAATAATTGAACAAAAGACCTGTTTTTCAGCGGCTCACATCAGACTCCAAATCCCACCACTGATTATGTGTGCAGCATTTCACCCGACGGTGCTCTATAAGACTTCAGAATCTCAACAAAAAACACTGGATTCTGAAAACTGTGATGGCAGTAAAGAGGCAAAAAAAAAAAAAAACGCCACAATTCGCTGTGGCGTTACAGGAGCATCTATGTCTCTGTCACTTTTATGAAGGCATAAGGCCAAACCTAGGGAGCACAGTAGCAATGCCTGTGTTAGCCCCTGGGAAATCCCTGCACTGTTGCCATCACAAGTTGTCAGAGTTTATCGTACCATCTCTCCAAAAGATACTTGAGTTAGCATGAGTCATACAATATATCCAACTGCACACATTTCCATTAAAATAGGTCAGACTGTTTGAAAGACTTGACCTGAAAAATCTCTGAAAATAAAACCATGCCCAAAGTTTAGAGCACTTAAAACTAACACTTACACACATTTAAAGAATTATTATTTTTTTTTTTTCCCATCATCGTTTCAACTCTTCTAATTTGCAAATATGTTTGCTTCTCCAGAGTCACTAATGAGCACTAAATATTGCAGAGCTAAATGAGGATGGCTCCTCATGTGAATAACGTGTCTGGGGCAAAAGGGAAAGGAGCTAGACTGTGCTCCAAGATACGTCTAGTCAAGAACCTGTCAAACTCTACTGGCTGAGGAAAAACACTATCCCTCTTCCCCTGTGTCATTACCTCTAGCTGGCCTCCCCATCGTGTCGGCCCGTTGCCCTGACCACACGAGCGGAGCTGTGGGACCATGTCAAAGCCGTTACACTACATAGAGCCACACCATCAGTTCCACGGCTGAGTCGCTAGAGTTAGTCCATTACGTGATTTGTCATTGCAGTGTGAAGATCGACAAAGTCACTCGGTTCATTTCACGGCACCCCCTGAAGTAGTTCCGCACAGAGAAGAATACAAGTTAAGAGAACTAGCCTTACGGCCTTGTACAAAGCCAAATCCCTCGTGTCCCATTTAATTCCTCTGTGAAACATCAGAGCCTGATCCATGTAACGTAACCGTCACAAGATCTGCAATTCAGAATGATAAAGGAGAAACAAAGCTAAATGTGTCCAAGTCCCCTTCGTAACCTTTGCATAATTTGTCCTTAAAAGTCCCATGACATGCTACACACTGTAGCGAGTAAAATGTCTTCTTTTTCCATTTTTTTCCAAATGGACCAATCCGGAGCTCCGCACACACACACACACTCACACTCACTCAGCCTTATCTTTTCTCAGCAGCAGATCTCTGCACACACACAAACACACACACACACACACACACACACACACATACACACACACACACACACACACACACACTCACAGCCAGGTGTGTGTGCTCAGGCTGAGTTTCGTGGTATCTCGCTGTCTCGCAGACCAACCAGGAAACGACACCAGTAATCCAGCTCACACTGTCCACTCGTCGAGCCTCAAAGGGCGGAGCAGCGAGCCCCGAAACTTCCTGCCAACACGGCACCCAGACCCCACGCAGCATTCTCATCTGTTTGTCATTACTGGTGTCATTTTCTGGTTGCTAACAAACACCATTGTAACACATAAACACTGATGTCCAGCTGTAACGGTGGTTGACTCATCAGAACAGAGTGGGCGAGCTGACCAATCAGAGCACAGTGGGCTCATAAGGAGGGGGGGCAGGAGCGCCAACAAACCGTTTAGGACAGAGAGTGAATACACATACTATACAGAGATGCTGTTTGAGAAACCAATGTGAGTTTGGAACATTGAACAATGTAAATATATTCTAGTAGACAACAATGGAATGGAATTATGATTATGATCAGTAGAAATGGCCATGTCATGGGACCTTTAAGACTTTTTTTGTAACACAGCCAACCACATCCACCATCTTTCCTCTATAATGAAATGCCTGTAAGGTGACAGATAAAGCCCCCTCTCATACTTGTCAGTCAGCGGCTTTGGTCCATGGAAACGTGAAGCGTGAATCCACAGTACATGACAGTTAAGTCAGGTGTGTTCTTATAACGGCATGCGAGAACCTAAGATTGAATCATATGTTTCTCGAAGTGCTCGTGTCACCGCGGTGAGATTACATAGTGGCCGATTCACCAACCCTGACACCGACTCACCACAAGTATCTGATACGGTTCATGATGCATTTGACATAAACATCCTGACAGTCTGCTTTAGAGGACTGTAAAAGGAAATGAGATTATGCAACCCTAAATGATGTAACCCTAACCCTGACCCTTGGTATTTGCTTGTACTGGAATAACTGTGTACATGTAAAAACAAAATCCTACCTGAGCATCTGGCTAATCACAGTTAGTTTGTGTCTACTAAAGAGATGAACACAGCCAACAGAAGGGGCATTTTGGACATAATTGGACTGACTACTTTTGCTCAGGGTTTACTGATGAGCCTCCCAGCAGAGCTCTGCAGCTGTAAAGCTTCAGCAGCGTCCTCCAAAGTGATATCTTGCATTATTGTAAAACCCATATCTTTACTGTATTTACAGATCAGCAAAACCTTCATATTTATGATAAGCAAAAATATGAATCGCAATCAACAGCAGCATCGCCCGGTGTGTGAACCATTCCCCTCGCCTTGCCCTGCTGCCAGAAACACTGCTTCATTTTGACCCGATGTTCTTTTTCTACTTAGCGCCACAAGAACAAGCACCAAGGTCAGGCTTTGTTGCAGCACAGAAAATGTTGAAGCAAGAGAAAGTGTGTGTTGGAGTTGAGGGTGCTGAGGCAAGGGTCATGGCTTGGTTTCATGGAATCTGTGCAAGCATGGCAAGGTCAACATGATGTCGTCCAGCTGGCACTAAACGCAACATCAGAAGCGCTGATTTTTATATTTCTTTGCCCAACCCCCCCCAATGTTGCACTGCTGATGTGGCTGCTAGCGCCTGGCCCCAGCCCCCTGTTGAAGCCCGATCAGACAGAGGAGGAGGAGGAGGGTCTGTGTTGCCTGAAAGCACCCCAGTGCTCCCTAGTGGACATGCGCACATGAGTACACACACACAACACAAAAGCGTGTACATAATATGCACACTTGGACACACATTGACATGAGCACACACACGAGACAGACAAGAGGAATGGGAAATGTGCCAAAGCTTTCAACTCTGCACAATTCAAGGGAGATACTCTGCAACAGTGTGTCCAATGAGGTTTTCGGCTGACATTTTTGAAGTCCCAGCATTTCTGATAATAACAAACTTTCTAATGATGGATGGACACACTGGATCTGTCAATACTGAATACACGATGAGGTTAGTAGGAGGTGGACCTTTGCAGAACAGCAGGAAATGTGGCTGCAGTGTTTCTTAGCAGGAAGGTCAGGGTCCCCTTAGGTAACAAAAGCCCCCTGACAAGTAATACATGTAGAGAGCAAATGAAAAAAAGCTCTCAAAGGTCATTTAATGTCCAAGGTAAGAGAAGGCAAGGAAAGTGTGTTGTTAGAGCAACTTTCAACAACAGGCAAGAGCTTTACTTAGGACATAAATGCATTAGGAAAATAATCAAGGGAGGTCAAAAATACAATCTCAGAAGGTACACACATAAAATAGAATAGGATTTAAAATCACATTGCAGCTATACTGCTACATTGCATTGCAGGGCCAGACATAAATAAATGGTGGCATGTCCAATCATTGGTTGGTACACAGTGCTCGTAGGGAACCATAGTGACCTGGAGTTATATCTAAGATAGGATGTTTGAAATGTGCCTATATTTGTTCATAAGTAATGTGATTGCAACCCATTTTGAATGTTATAAACCTGTCACATATACTTGTGGCGGTGCTTTAGCACTGGATATGTCCATCGCGCACATGCGCAGCTCGAGTACCAATAACAACAAAGTCACCTGTGACCCACGTGACACCGGCTATATCTGCCGGTGTCGTCAGAGGATCTGTTCATCTTCTCGCTGCGCGAGAGTACCGTGGCTACATTCTTGTAGCCTACAGCGTACAGTTTGATCTGAGGGATTTCTCTGCATGCAGCTGTCCGCGTGCAGCTTCGCGACTGATTCAGTCGGAGCCGCGGGTCGTTGACTCGTCTTCCAGGAGCTGTGGCCGGCTGCGCAGAGCCTCGACGGACAGGTTTGTGTCAACTTGTTGTTGCTAAGTTGTCCTGATTGCTGTCTTGTTTATTGTTTGGCTTAGACTTTCTGGTGATGACAGTGTTCCCGCTTCCTCTCCCATAAAGTTGCCCTTATGGAGCTTACACACGGCAGTGTGCGTTGACGCTTAGCGGTGGACGTGTCTGAAGCTTAGGGAGTTAAACCTACCAGTTTCACCCACTGTCTCTGCCACCTCCCTCCATGCCTGGCTCCTCCGGTTTGTATCCCGGTAGGTGAACAGGGGCTGATCATATAACACCGGGTGATACCCTACCGCTACGATGATTTTGTCCTCCATTTTTTGGCACATGAGGAAATGAACTGCGGTATGGCTCTCCCAGCATACACGCAGTTTGATTGGCTAGCGCTTGTACTGGCAGATTTGCATAAACGGGATTTGATTGGCTGACGCTTCCGTCGAAGCTTCAAAAGTAGAACATTGCTCTACTTTTGAAGCGAGCAACGCTTTGCTCCCACAATGCAGTTCAGCAAAGCGTGACGTGACCCCATTAAAAGTGAATGGGCAGAAGCGTTGAAGCTTCAACGCACGCCGCCATGTGTAAGCTGCGTTGTTGTGCTCTTTTGTACTTTCTGCTTGTGGCGTTGTCCCCGAGCTATCAATAGCATTTTGAGTTTCCAGCTTTAGCTGTGTTTCTCGTTTTATTTAGTTATCAGTAGCGTAGTAACTATATTGTTGTTATTTACTGCTTCTAGTAGGCTACTAGACTCCTAGCACTAGGAAGGGTTAGATGCAGAGAACAATCTTCACTGTGTGCTGTGTGCTCTGCATGTGTGGCCATTAAAGAGGGTTTCATCCATCCCAATATGATATTATTGCTAGTGTGCAGCTGTTTGGCTGCCACGTTTAAGCACCGGCCACGGTTACTACTGTAACTACAGTTCTATGCCGTGCTGTTCTATTCTTTAGAAGCTAATTGTCTGGTCTTAACATTTGTGTTATTTGACTTGGACTTGCTTGATTGTTAGCAGCAGCTGCTTGGCTAACACCTTGCATGTAGCTACTGTAAAGCTACTTGTAACTCAGCTGGTGAAGGCAGCTTGCTCGCTCCCGCTCCCGGTAGAGTATTGCTTTGATTGTTAGCAGCAGCCGCTTGGCTAACATCTTGCATGTTCTGTTGAGCTTCATTGTTTAACTCTGCTGGTGAAGGCAGTGCTCACATGGGTCACAGGTGACTTAGTTGTTATTGGTACTCGAGCTGCGCAAACGCGTGATGGACATACCCAGTGCTAAAGCACCGCCTCTGGCGGTCATCCGGGACTCATAGAACCGTAGTTACAGACGTAACTATCGGTATAGCTACTATTTTAGCTTTGCACGGTCCAAACTGCATTTACTACATTGTGAAGTTTTTTCTGGTAGAAAAGCCCTGGTGAGGAGCTGAGGAAGTCCCACACACAGTGTTTCTATGACAACGATATGTCAACAACGTATTACCGATGTTGTATGACAAACTGGCATTGATGTATCACCTGTTGATGCTACTGTACATGTTATTACATTGTCTTTCACTATAAGCACGAACCAGAAGATTCCTGCTATCACACTTTGTATAAATGAGGTCAGACAGACATATAGCATGGGAGGAAGACGATATAATGCCCCTTTCACACCAACGCGTTTTCAGCTCCGGCTCGGAGCTGGAGCCTGAAAAGTGCCGTTTTTTCCTGTTCACACCGCAGCGGCGCCGCCTCTTAGCTCCGGAATCCGGTTCACTTCCAGCTCCAATTCCAAGATCTTATCCAAGACCCAAGACGAGGCAGATGTCTGAATGAATAATTGACTCATGTTATTGTTGATGTACCATTTTCTAAAGATTTTAGTGCTCGGAGATAGTCGTCTAAAAAAAACAAGGGAATGAGGAAATTAGCATAATTTGTCACCACATCTTCAGATGAGGAAGATGTCATCATCCCCTTGGAGAAGATGAAGTCCAGTATTGTGCATGTGCTCCATCACGTGATATATGTCATTCATTAGTTCTTTAATAATGCTGTCTTTGGGGTTATCACCATGAATATGTCAATCACTGAATTGGTAGAAAGTCAATGCTATGATAGAAAGCTATTTCATTACATTACATTTAGCTGACTCTTTTGTCCAAAGCGACTTACAATAAGTACATACGACCAGGAAGACACAACCCTGAAGAAAACAGAATCATAAAGTACATCAGGTATCATAGAGCCAAACATTTCAAGTGCTACTCAACTGGCTATAGATAAGCCAGTCCTTTATTAGTATATAAGTGCTTTGTTAGTAATTCTATCGCTCGAAGTGGAGTCGAAAGAGATGAGTTTTCAGTCTGCGCCGGAAGATGTGCAGGCTTTCTGCTGTCCTGATGTCAATGGGGAGCTCATTCCACCATTTTGGAGCCAGGATAGCAAACCCACGTGTTTTTGCTCATTAAAGTCATTAGTAAATTCTAAACAATACTGAATCCATTCATAAAATGTAAGTTGTTATAATTGAGTGTTTAGCTTTCTCTCCTCTATTGCAATCATGCCACTTGTCCATTAAAAAAGTAATTCTAATTTCCATACTATGGTCATGAACTGTTCCAATATTGCTGCTTCCACAGTTCAAAATTGGGGATGAGATCCACAGTCCTCATTGTTTGCAAGTTCAGCCATTTCTAATATGAGTCCCCTGCCATCTGATGTAAACAAACTGACTAAAAGTTGGTCTTTTTAGTTTCCTATTTAGGTTTCCCCGGACGGTGTTTGCTCCCTGAGCCACGGTGGGGAAATCAATCCGTTTATATGCATAGCTGGTACAAAACACCAGCAATAAATATACACAAATCCTACAGAACAAAGATACCAACTTCATTTAATTATCACACTACTGAAGCCTCAAATTAGCTCTGGCAGAACTAAATGTATTACTACTCCATAAACGACACATAAATGTACCAGTAGCACACCTGTGAGAGTGTGAGACCGTTTATGTCCAAGTGTTTTAAATGGTAAGGTTTTAGTGAAAATGCGTGAGGTCGGAAATAATGATACCACTGACAAAATTAGACTTTTCTTTGTTTTGGATTCGACAGTTAACGTTGAAGCATGTGAGAAATACTGAGAATTTAAGCTAGCAAGGCGTGAGTAGTTGATATGGAAATGATGATTTGGTGGCTGAAGTATTCCTTTAAACTTACCAATTCATTCACCAACCAAATACCAAACTATTTAGTGCTTTCTATCCTGGGTCAGCAACTATCAGAACTGTTGAAGGCGTACAAGTTAAGTATTTGATGATATCCATGAAGTCATGGCCTTTTGACAAAGAGATTTGAAGAACTACTATGCTTTTGGGGTTTTCTCTTCCCTGTAGCATAGGTTTTTGTGCATGTAAGTGGTTTTCCATTGCAAAAGCGATTGACCAATCACAACAGAGCCAGCCAGCAAACCAATCAGAGTAGACTGGGCATGGCTTCAGACAGAGGGTGCAAATAGGTGATGCAGAACAGGCAGTATGAGAAAAAGAGACTATTTTTGAATACTAAAGCGTGTAAACGTGTCACGGTAGAAGCACTAAAAGTAAATACAAATATGAACCTGAACATTTGCATAATGTCCTCTTTAAAAAGTGATGCATATAGGTTGACCTGTATGAGTGACTGTTGCTTAACAAATCCACGCTGACTTGTTACCCCAAAGCCGAGCTATAAATGATTGAGTCTCACTTCATGAAACTTTTTTTCCTCAGTGCACTCTTCTGTGCTCCAGCTGAGAAGATAAGCCGTCTCGAGGTGCTGGCGAGTTCCAAAACAGTGGCGTCAACGTTCTGGTTTCACTTCCAGTGTTCTTGGCAGCTGAACAAGATGCACTTCCATCCCTTGAGCCTGTCAGGGCCGCTGAGCATGCCGGGGCTTGCGCTCCGATAAGCCACAAATTGTGTCTCTCATGGCACTGCTGCTCTGTCTCTTCATCTGTGTCTGTGCAAGGCTCTCACACACACACACAAAACACACACCCACACACACACAAATCCAGCTACGCCACAGGAATGGTGGGCGTGATAGGCTAGTGAATCGACATGCCAGCCTCCACTAGGTGAATGGACGGGTGACGATGTGAAGGTTTCAGGGGATAAGTGGGTTCAGTGGAAAGCTCATCCTTGCCCTTTCGTGGCGAATCATATCCCATTAAGGGGTTTTTGTCCTGTGATGAGGATGCTGCCGGTGCTCCTCAACAATCCCATTACAGATCATAAACGGAGCTGGGGATGTGGCCTGAGAGCACTCAGGCTGCTCCTCTAAGGCTGCCAGCCTTAGAGGAGCCTGTGTGTATGGCGACTTTGCCACATCTGTTAATGTCTTTTTAACTATTTAATGTTAGGAAGTGTTTCTTCAGAGCCTCTGTGTTCCTCTCTGATGGCTCCTGGTCAAAGGTTATTGGCACAGGGACTAGTTTCATTTCACTCACATGTGGATTTGGCTTAAGATGTTTGAAAACCAAGACAAGCTTGACAGAAGAGAAAGGCTTGGTGGTGGTGCTTCGCTGGACTATGTGTTAAGCTATCATCAAAGTGCTCCCTTTTTGTATTCCAATTAAATATTTCATACGTTTTTGTGATGCCATCTTATATAAAAAGCATAGGAAATTAAAGAACAATCAATTAAAAAAATGTGTTTTTCTTATGTTTATGTCAGTAAAATGCCCAACCTTGACTATAGTGATTTGTATCTGTGCAAACGTTACTTTACTAGAGGTTCTTTTTTACCATTCCTCTACTGCAGGGGTCGGCAACCTTTTTGATATGAAGTGCCATTTAAAAAAAAAATTGTTATCAGCGTGCCAACGATCGAGAATTATCAACGGGGGGGGGGGTTGAGGAGCTTGACGCTGGTCAACTATCAGCAGGAGGGCGGGGGAGCCTCGCTGCGGGGAAGCAGTGTGTGGACCTGTCAGCGCAACTTACATGATGTCGAATTCAACAAACACATTTAAATAATTGGTTTAAACGGCATAATAATAATAAGGACGATCGTCCGTTCTGTGATTCTCCAGAACACACATGTTATGATATTAGGGTCACGCAGAGTGAGATGAGATCGCTGTCCCTTTAAGAGAGAGAGAGAGAGGGGTGTGGCTTGTGCATGTGTGGATGGTAGAGCGACAGTGAGGGAACGTGTGTTTGTTTCTGGAAGTGAAACGAGGCAGCAGAAAAACAGAGGTCTGTGATGTATTTTGTGAAACAGAAGAACAGCTAAATAAATGCAACGGCCTCCCAAGAAGAGCTCGCCTCTCTCCAGTCATTTAAGCTAAAGTGGGTTATTGAACCTGAAGCTTGTTGCTTCTGCCCTCCTCGACTACGGTCTGGGAGCCGACAGGAAAGTTCAACACACAGATGGCCAGTCCGCCCCTTTGTAGCATATTATTTCAATGAGAGATGAGCAGATCGCCACTGGGCTTTCAACTAAATACACAGCCACGCAAAAACTGCGGCATTTGTACAGCTCCTTATGGGTACTGCAATTAGTGAAGTGCTTTCCTCTGTGGTGAAACGATCAGCACCACGGAGGAAAGCGGCAGAAAGTCACCTGGAGATAAAGAGAGCGGGGCTGCGCTGCGTGCATGGCTTCCTGCTGCGGGTAACGGGGAGACGCGCTCTGGTGGCGGCCTCGTTCAGGATCCGAAAATACCATTTAAATATTTGTGCACACTTATTCCACTTATTCCTAGTGTGCCACTGGTTACGGTGCCGCGTGCCAAGGGTTGCCGACCCCTGCTCTACTGCATATGTGTAAGTTCTCAAAACTACAAATAAGTAGAACATAGTCTCTTTACCGGCAGCAGAAGTGATCGAGAGATATCTAGAGTTAGATAGAGAGTTAGCTTTAGCATATAGTGAACGTTTTACAGCAAGCATGTCAGCTCTTGGGATGTAAATCAGACCCTGGAGCTTCCTTCCATTTCAATAACAAACTATACTATGCAGTATTTTTCAAGGAAGACAAAGTATGTGTGCTTTAGGATCCCTTTCAGAGTTTTTTCATATGGGTAACCCACATTAAACTAAATATTAATCATGAGAGTATTTGACATACTGTTAAACGTGCACGGAAGAAGACTTTAAATGAGGAGCTTAAAAGTCTTCCTCCAATATCTCTTAGGAAATAAAACTCTCCTATGAGGATGTATATTTTTTAATACCGTGCTCGTTAGGGCTGCACTAATCAATATTTTTTATATTATGCTTCATTAAATTGTGATAGAGGTCACTGAGAGACATGAACCCAAAGCGAATTACCACCCAACTCTGCAGTTCCAAATTAGTTCTACAGAGTATTTTAGTTTCGGATCACTATTTTGGTTTTCTGGCACACACACTCTGCTCTCATTAACCTTGTTGATTTCAGGTAGTCGAGCACAAAACAGGAAATGCAGATGAGAAATTAGTTGAGGGAGCAATTAGCATCCAAGCGCCTTATCTTTTCTAAGAAACATTTGGAAAACGTAGGTTTAAAGGTGGAGCCAATGCAAAAGTGCAAAAGACTGCAGTTCCTCAAATGGTCAATTGATGCTGCCTCCACACTCTAAAAACATATGCCTTGGCTCAACAAAGAAAATCAACGCAACAGTTTGCATCGATGTTTATTGAGTTAAAACAACTTCTAATGAAATTGTCTTAAAGCAACAAAGTTATTTGAGTTAGGGGAGAAGGCTTTTCCTCTGCAATCAGAGGTGTTTTTAATTACCACTTACTTAAGAATTGGTGTTATAAACACAAGTTTTGAAGTTGATTACTCCAAAAATGAAGTTGTTCCAACCTGTTTTACCACATGATTTAAAAGGATGTTAAGTTGTATGTACTTAATTACCATCATTGTGAACACACGTTTTTAAGTTGACAACCATTTATAAATTAAGTTGCTCCAAATATATTGTTTTCAAGAGTATTTTTTCTTAGCTTTGACATGTTTTTGCCTTTAAAGTTGTGCAGTTGTTTATTTCAACACATGATGTTTCAATCAGGAGAGAATTCATTGTGTTTGAACATTTATTGACACATGCCATATGATAAGGTGCATGAACACCTGAAATCACAGCTGACTGCAGGAGAGAGGAGAACCATTTTAAAGTGTGGCTGCAGCACGCTGATTGGCTGCTGGAGAATGAGGTGAAATGTAATAGGTTAAAGAGAACGCCTGTGATGAGCTGATTGTATGCAGCTGCGGAGTGAATGTATATACACCCAGTCTTCCTGAAAGAACTTGCGCTGAGCTTCATTTCAATCTTGAAAAAAAAGATAAATAACACAAATTTAAATTGCCCTACAAATAATAAATAAACACATTAGCCATATTACCATGGGACATGGGCACACAGCAAATACATGCTGCCATCACAACAAAGTCACATTTCAAGCAGCTTAGAAATAGCCAAACTAATTACCACGTTTGGTAATGACACGATATGCACTGCCTGTGTAGCTGTGTACTCTTTACACAGGAAACACAACAGAGAAATACAATTGAGAATATTATACGCAAGGATGTCTGCTTCACTGAGTGTAAGTCGTCCTTTGACTTTCAATTATTTTATATGTTTATCTACTACAAAGAAAAATGTAAAGGTATATTCACTCTTTATTTACCACTTATTTCCTTTTGTCGTTTCTTTTTAGTATGGAGGATCTGGTGGTCCAGTTTAAGCCTTTGCATATTTAAAACCAGTGCCAAATATGTCAAATCTGTAAAGTTTTTGTAAAACTACAGAAACAAACTCTCAATGGCCGCCAATCTGCAGATCACACACATCCATTTTACAAAAGATGTAACAAAGATGACTGCTGACAGTCATTATTTCAAACAGTATGAACACATTTAACGCAGAATGCTCATTCATTTGTTTCCCTCGACCACGATGGTTGCCATCGTATGGTCAGACCCTGGGGTGGACCGGTCACTGATGAAGGCGATATTCATGTCCTTTTGAAGCACATTAAATAATAGGTTAGCGCATAAGAGATAATGAATTAGGTAATTGCATACTTTTCAAACTGTCACTCTTAGCGAATTCAGAGCCATTATTACCAGCTGCTAAAGCAACGCTGGTATTGTTTTCACCTATTGAGTCTGCATGTGTGTGTCGTCATGGCAACGTGGTCCTGAAGACACACAGAGGTGCTTTTGAGTACTTTGCCAAGTGTTTAAATGCATGTGGACAGATTTTGTCAATCACAACCGTGCAAGTTTTAGTGTACCTTCTCATCTGTTTTGCTGGTTCCATACACTAGTTGAACTGGTTAAGTGAAGAGCAGAAGCCACTTTTCAAATGTTACAGAATCCTTTTCCCATGCCATTGCTGTCAACACCTATCCATGCTGAACGTTGTTAAGATATTATTGATTGGGGTGTGGCCAAAAGTGCAATATGCTTCAAAATGTAACTGACAGAGAGCAGCGCTTTTGTCCTGTGTTTTTTTCCTCACCTTGAAATGTCCTTTGTATATTTCTATTTGTCTTAACTGTGGGAACTTGTCCAGGCATGTTAAGTGGGAGTGGACTTGAAATCCTTAACTCAAGGTGTAGAACAATTAAGTTATCAAGCCAATTGCATTACTTACTACAACTTCAATTTAGTTTTAAGTCAATTAACGCAGAAATCAGAGATCAAATTACACACAATATTAAGTTGATGTAATTACCAACATTATTATTACATCTACCTTTACATTTTTCTTTGTAGTAGATAAACATATAAAATAATTGAAAGTCAAAGGACGACTTACACTCAGTGAAGCAGACATCCTATTTTCCTTGCGTATAATATTCTCAATTGTATTTCTCTGTTGTGTTTCCTGTGTAAAGAGTACACAGCTACACAGGCAGTGCATAGCGTGTCATTACCAAACGTGGTAATTAGTTTGGCTATTTCTAAGCTGCTTGAAATGTGACTTAGAAGTAAAACAACGTTGAGCTTTGAGCAAACAATCATTACTTTTTTATGCATGAGTGGGCAACTTCTGTTTTATGCAATCCAATGCAAAAGCCCTTTTTACATTTACCATAGGCTAATTCTGTTTTATTTCGTCAATTTAGTATATTTGTCTTTCAAGTGTGTTTGCATGTGTTTTGGCAAATTTGTATTTGTTTTATTTGCCCTTTTAAACTGCAGCTCGTTTCTCCTAATGCAAGTGTTCTATCTCACACAGGCTCCGCCCTCTACTGGACTCTATGGGTACTACTCTTCATCAATGACACGCGAGCGTTCTCACACTGAATTTGCGTAAACGTAGCCGGCCAATCAGGGCAAGCCTACCCGAATGCGAGCGCAGGCCTCACAGTATATAAGGCAGCTACACCTCCGACTGTCATCTCTTCAACGACCAGAGAAACAAAGAAAAAAAGTAAAAGAAGTATCTTACCTCCAGCAAGCAAATGGAGTCGCCACTGCAGGAAACCCGTGCCTGTCCCTCATGCCCCGGCTTAATAGCGGGTGCCGATCCCCACCAGCTCTGTTTCGAGTGCCTGGGACCAGACCACACTGAAGACGGCGTCCCCGTCTTGCACTGCCTGCCGAGCACTCCAGCGGCTCGGACGGCAGCACCGGTGGGACCACTTCAGGTGCCTCTACGTCTCACTGCACGACGATGAGACTGACGACCAGGCTGAACTCGAGGTGGTGGACGTGGGAGACCAGGATATGGCCGAGGCAACGCCACCAACGTTCGCCATCCCAGCCGTGCGGGTTATGGCTCCATTTGCTGAGGAGGAAGAAGATGACTTCGCCTCATCGGTGTCTGGCACTTCCGGGTCCGGAGTCCGCGGAAGTCCACCGCACATGTCTGCCCACCAGGACTTCCCCCTGGAGATGGCCATGACGGCGGAACGTGTTGGACTACCGCTTCCCCCACCACTGCCGCCGAAGCCGGGAAGCCGCCTCCGTCATTGGTTTGACGTTGCGGCCCGCCCGGCGCAACCGGCTTTCGTCTCGCCCCCGTTGCTAGATATCTGGCAGTGTGTGGAGGCGTCGTGGCAACAGCCACTGAAAACGAGAGCTCCGGTGGCAGGTATTCTGAGGGTGCAGGGCTACACGGAGACCTCATATCCCGGCGTGCCCCCCCTCGATGAGAGCAGCAGATCTGCTCCAAAACACAGGCATTCATACGCAACTCATTCCCCCACCCCTAGAGATGGTGATACGAGAACAGTTGTCGGTCATTCTGGTAGACCCTGCTCGCCGCTCGGCGCCGTGATATGCAGAAGTGACAAAAATGATGGTGGGCCAGTCCTGGACCGTTCCTCAGTTCTTGGGGGCGCTGTCTCAGGAAGCAGGTGCAATAGGAGCGTTACCCACTCTGGACCAATCTCTCCAGGCTTGGCTCCTGAGAGGAGACAGGCTGAGAAGGGGTGGACTGACAATGTTAGACAGACTATCCAGGCAGCAAGAGCGGGATCCACCACAGCCTGTTAGAGGACAAAGTGGTTGGGATTCCAACGTTGGTGCGAGGAAAGGAGTCTAGAGCCTATGTCCTGTACATTGGGCTCTATTCTATCTACAGCTACTGGTGGACAAGGGGCTTGCTCATGCCACAGTCAAGGTGTATGCAGCAGCCATCTCGTCCTGCCATGAGGGATTTGGCAGCAGACCATTCTTTAATCAACCACTTATGAAGCGTTTTTTGCAGGGGGTCAGGAGACAGCGCCCAGTCTCCATGTCTCCACCCATGGGAACTGCCATTGGTGCTCGAGGCTTTGGTTACAGAACCGTTTGAGCCTCTGGAGCTCTCCTCCCTGAAGGCGCTATCATTGAAAACAGCTTTGCTACTTTGCTTTGACTTCTGCCAAGAGAGTATGCAAACTGACCGCTCCATCGGTGCACCCGAGTTGCCTTTTGATTCGTGGTGACCGTAGCGGGGCGACACTCAGATCGAACCCCTCCTTTATTCCCAAGAACCCAGTGGCGAGCTGTCAGGGCCCTCTAGGCCCTCTGTGAGGGCCTAAGATATTCTAAAAAATAATATTTGAAAACATTAAAAAAACAACATTTTATTTTTAATATTTTTTTAATATTTTGTTGTTGTTACATTTGTCATTAGTTTTACCAAAATAACTTGATTTAATTGTATTTAAAATAATATTTCAAAGAAATAAATCCTTCGAATCTGCCTGTTCAGTTTCTGTTGGAATGTGAAGGGTTAAATGCCGTCTCTGCGAGTTACTGTGAAGACGGGAGAGCTTGTTGGTCCCTCTCTACATTCACAGAGGGCCAGCTATAGTAACTCAATGAGAGAGTAATGTCAAATGACAGTACAATTGACCAATCATATCTTCCCTCTAAATGGGCGGGCTTTATTTTCGCGGACTTTATGACAAGTTCCGCCCGCTGTGAGGTCTATGCAAGTGGTGCAGTGACGCGTCCTAAAACCCGGAAGTAAGCTGCGCTCGGATTCCCTCGACAGAAAGCAATGGGATTTCTCCAAAGGATTTTGGAAAATAGCTTGAAATAAGGTCTGTGGAAAACGAACCTGTTAGATAAATGCACGTTTTATTCAGCCGGATAATATCCACATGTCTACCCTACTTTTATTATTTTCGAATCATAAATCTAATCGATAGATTTTTGATCGATAGATTTATAATTAGCATAAGTTCGTTCATGATGGCTCACTTCAGTGATAGTGAGGACATCGTTTGCAAAATTATTAACCGAGTCATTTTCAAGATTGAGTGGCAAAGGACGCTGTGACGTAATAACTCTTCTTTTTTTTCGAGGGACGGGGGGTCAGAGGGCCTAGGTATAAAAGTCACGGCTCGCCACTGCAAGAACCTAAGGAGTTCATTCAGGTCGAGGGTTATACAGCTAGACGGCTTTAGTCTTCCACCCCATACAGGTGACAGGGAGGCAAAATTGCATCTCCTCTGCCCATCTATGTTTCAAAAGTTTGACCACCTTCACAAACTTTGGACTAAAAAGCCCACATTTGTATTTATTAAACAACAGATGACACAGCTTGTTAGCAAAGATATATAGAGTAAATTGGAACTCTTGGCATTTCAATTGGCAAACATACAAAAATAGTTCCCCACATAGTGTACAAGGTGTGCTTAAAGTATGACGACCTTATACTCCCATTATGTATTCCTCTCATTATGGAAGTGGAGCATCTAAGGGTGCATCTTCTTCACATTCACCCCATGTACAGTATGCATTCCTCTTCACACCTTGCTCTGAGCAAAACTCCAGTGCCGAAGCCTCTTGTAAGCATCGCCATTAATCAAACAGGCAGCTTGCGGGTTGTTTTGTAAGAACAAAAACAAGTGGAATAAATAACTAAAATATCATGTGAAAGAAGAAGAGACAGTTCTGAATAAGAAGTGAAAAAGGGGGAAATCACAGGCAATGTCACCTTGACTCCTGCTAATTTACAAAACAGCGACTCAAGCACTAACTTCCATCAGGGTGATTAATATCGTAAAAGGCTTTAGCTGTTGTTTACATTGTCAAGATGTTTATCCATAGCCCCCAAAGCTTCACATTTATGTATTTTATTGAAAGTATGGCCAGCTACAGAATGCTAACAGTATGTCTTTTCTGGCAACAGTTGCAACCCTTGAGCTCTTTAAATGGAGCCAACTGGTTTGCTGGCCAGAGCTCATTTAAGTTGCTCAGGAAGCCAAATAAAAGAGTTATTTTTTCTTTTTATTAAGAAGAATTGGAGGTCTGATTACCGTGACAGCAGCCATGTTCAATATGACATGAATTCATCTTTGGCAGATTCAGGGGCCATGATCATTAAAGGCATTCATTTTCAACCAACACACTAGACCCGCTGACAGTGAGAATGTATGTTTTCTGAGCTTGGGGGCCATTGCAGCCGAACATGTTATCTTTAATGCTTCATGAAGGCCCACATGGCAGTAGCGAGGAAGGGATTTGGCTTCAGAACCATAAGGGTCGCCAGTCCAAGTCACGATTAGACCGAAATACAGGGAGCTGGGAGGTGACAGTTTGCATCCTGGGCACTGCTGAGGTGTCCTTGAGCAAGGCACCAAACTCCCAACTGCTCCATGGCTTGAAACAATTGGCTCTTCTACACCTCTCCACAAATGCACGTTTACACAGTAGGTCCTGTTTGTGCATGTGTTTTAGGACTATGTTTGTAATGTAATGTAAATAACACCAGAGTGAACATTTTAGTTTCCCTTTATAATTACTACAGAATGTCTTGCTCTAAATCTCAAGCATGTGTAGGACAATATCAATTATCCAATATCAATCACTGTAACGTCCGAGGTGTTAAGGCTTCAAAGATGCTTCTGCGTCACAGACAGCGCCTCCGTTTATTATTGTAGAGTCCACACTCTCTTTCACAACTTCAGGACAGACTGCGCATGCTAAAAACGCATGACCTCTCAACCCAATGCTGACCATTTTAGTTTCCCTTTATAATTACTACAGAATGTCTTGATCTAAATCTCAAGCATGTGTAGGACAATATCAATTATCCAATATCAATCACTATTGCAAATCTGGCTTCTAAAAATGAATTGAGTATGATTTACAGTATTTACACACGGCATCTATTGCACGTCTGTCCGTCCTGGGAGAGGGATCCCTCCTCTGTTGCTCTCCCTGAGGTTTCTCCCATGTTCCCTTTGAGCTGTGGGTTTTCTCTGGAAGTGTTTCCTTGTACGATGTGAGGGTCTAAGGACAGAGGGTCTAAGGACAGAGGGTCTAAGGACAGAGGGTGTCGTTTTTCTCATACTGATATTCTGAACAATCTGTGCTGTTGTATTTGCTGTAAAGTGTCTCTACTGTAGGCTATTTTTATTATATGTACAGCACTTTGGCTCGACCAAAAATCGTTTATAATTGTGCTATATACATAAAACTTGATTTGATTTGATACAGTGATATTAATGTTTGGAATACACATTTTGCTCAGAGACAACCTGAATGTTGCAGCAGCAGTAACAGTAGAATAAACTAAGCAGAAAGAAAAAGTAGAAATTGAAAATGCACTGATTTCAGGTGAAGAAAAACATTGTTAAGTCTAATTTTGATGCAAACATAATGTTAATTAGTTTGAATGTAGCACAACTTGAAAGTGATTCGAAAGTGAACCCTAACCTAAAGTTTTGCAGCAACTTTATTTGTAGTTTCATTATAGGAGATGCACTGTGAACAAGAAGCAATCATATTTCAATGTTTACCTAGCAGGTTTGTTGCACAACATGGCTTTATTTACTCAAATGTCAAGTGCAATATGTTGTCCCTAAAATCGTTGAACAGAAATAATAACGTATCTTGATCTCAATATTTAAACAAAAACAGCGTGATTATAATTTGTGGCCATATCAGTGCAGTAATGATATCACTGCAGCTCAATCAAGCAGCACTGATTGCTGATCACTGCTTCAAGGTGTTTATGCTGCAGATGCTGGGAAAGTCTCATTATTCACATTTGTACAAAAGGCATAAATCAACAAATCTAGCCACTCCAAATGAAAGATATGGCACACACACACACACACACACACACACACACACACACACACACACACACACACACACACACACACACACACACACACACACACACACACACACACACACAAACTAAAACTACTTATCAGAGACAGATACAGGAGGGCAGAGCAGTCTCCTTCCAAAAATGTTGGTTACAGCTCATCTGTCATGAAGGCTTGTTAGAAGCTAACACTGTGACACATGTACTTGATCATGCTCGCTGTGAGATGCGGTATTGATCAGCTGGGCAGGGTCCATCGGAGTGTCGCACACGCCACCGAGTCCTCCAGTGAATTGATCATTGAAAAGCATAAATAATAAAGTGGAATGTCGTTCTGACTTCCTATTGACTTCCCCATTAGCAGCTGATTGATACAAGCTTTAAATGTCAAGAGTCTCATTGATTAGCACCAGGCGGCACACTCATTTGCAGCGTCATGTCACTTTTCTGGTGGCTCTGCAGCCTTCCACTAAATGAAAGGTCAACAGGTGCACCGTTTCATCGAGCTGCCTTTACACACTCTGGGATGTTTACTCCTCTCGCTTACTGCATTTCAGAATGAAACCACTCCAACTTCACTTCACAAAATGTCTGAACTTAACCCGCTGGGTTCAAGAATGTACAATATCTAAATCCAAAAGGTATAACACTGGAAGAAAAGGCTGAAAAGGGTAAGTGTACCAACCTATGGTACCAACATGCAAAGAGATTATAGTCTGGCCTGAATTGAATTCCACTTAAACATTGCATTATTTGATTAGTCAGTGGAAGAGGCAACCATTTAAAAATGTATCCTGTGTGTCATTCAAGCTTATCTTGGCCTGTCTAGAATAAGACATACAATACAGACATAACTTATTGTACAATAAAGGTATATGACCTCAATCATTTCAAGTATAAAGCCCACCATAGGGTCTTCAAATGTGCTGTTTTGTCTGTCCAAATATATTCAGTTTACAATCGTATATATAACCAAGACAAGCCTCACATATTCACATGTCTAAGCAGGAACAAGGTAGTATGCAGGCGATACATCTTAGAAAAAAAATTAAAGATGCTTGTGTTCTTGTTTACAATTTCATATAATATACTCTGCAAACGAGGTCCTGTCTTTCTGTCTGTCTGTTTGTTTGTTTGTTTGTTTGTTTGTTTGTTTGTGCAATTTCTGTCATTGTCATTTGGTGTAAGAGTGTGTTGCATTGGCCATGGAAGAACGCCATACATTTTAGAACAGATCCACGTTTACTTTGACTAACAATGCGAGATTGGGCATTTGTGCTTCACCGTCGTAAAGTCAGAATAATTGGGAAAAGTAGTTCCTGACTCGGAAATGTCATGTGTTGTTTAAATGCTCTGAGCAACATCAAAGAATACATCTCCTTTTTCCTTTTGTTCCCATTTGACTTAAAGCTCATGAACGTGAATGCACCATTGGCTTTGGCGGAAGCTCGTGATCTCAAAGTGCAATTCTAGTTACATAGTTTGAAAATTGAAGAACTAAATACAAAGAAGATACAAGTTAACTTTTCTGTAATAATTTGATGTAAGCAAACCTCATTCTTTCACACCCTGTAACGACTCTTCCGGCTGATATGCAGCTACTTTGTCTGGAGAAGTGGGAAAATGCATTTCGGATAAGGAAAAGTGAATTAATCTATCGAGGAGAAACGTCTTCGAAAAAAATGTGCCACAAGCAACATAGGGGTAAACAAAATACCAAGCGTGTAATCTAACTTTGTACATTTACTGTTGGCTTTCTTCATGATTCCGAAGAAATGGCGATGTTTGCCTAACGGCTGTTACATCCACGCATGGGGATTCTGTTTTAAGCCTCTCAAAGGAAATGCTAGACTGGGGACGCTCAATCGGAAAATCATAAAGTGTGTGTTTGCATTCGGGGCAGAGCTGAGGGGAAAACATGGGGAGACGATGCTGAGTTGCTCCTCTCGAGCCTGGTGGGAAAAGTCTTTACTGCGGGGCTTCTATCAAATCCTGTAGGCGTGTTTAAGAGGACACTCGTTGCTAATGGTGCACACAAACGTCTTAAAGAGCAGGCATGTGCAAGTTAATGAAGCGGGGGTCCCCACTTGCTTCCCCTGCTGAGATCCTTTAATGATTCTCCTGCAACCTATTTATGGGAGCGCTTGGTGAACATAACAGAGGTTAATAAAGTAGAGGTTAACTCTTTATCACGCCTGCCCAGCAACTGTTTTCCCCTCTCCTGCACTATAACTCATAGACGCATTTCTCATTAACGATCTTCCCCATAGGGCCCATAGGGCGAGTAAATATAAATGTACTGCACAGAGTTTAATTCCTTGATTCCCGTGGGCACGTTTGCTTGATCGTCAAATTATTCCGGGTGCCATGGCTGGCATTTATTTCATGCTAATAGTCTGCATCTTACCGGAGGCTGGAAAAACAAGTGTAGCACGCATATTACACTGAAAAATGCCAAACCCTGGCCAATCAGGGGTGTAAAAAGCTGATAGAGCGAGACAATGCACATTGGAGCCTTGAGTTGACTCATTTCATACGGAGGAGGGAGCGTATAGCACTGGCAGAAGGGAGTATTAGAGGAAAGGGTGTGTGTGTGCATCAACAGTGTGTAAACACATTTGTGCCTTGCAGGAAATCATAATGCAATAACCGCTTTGGTAATAACTGCGGCTGTGCAAACATGCAGTGTGAATACACTGTGGAGGCAGTGGAGTCCACCTGTAGTTTGTGGACTTGTGTCTGTCTCTGCTACTTATGCAAACTGTCACTGTCTTCCTTTGTTAACATCAAAAGAAAACCTCCTCTTTGAAATACTAATTTGTTTGTACTGACAGTACTTTAAACGCCTGGAAAAGCTCACTCGGTACAGTGCTCCAGGTGTCTGTCCTTCACATTCTATAGTTCCCTCTGGCTCGTTTACTGTCAAAGTGGTGGTGAAGAAAAAATTCAACTGTGGATTTACTCTAGAATGGTCTACGGTGGCCAACAGGTGCAAACATATTTCCAAAAGGAGAAAAGCGGCTCAAGTGGCTGTTAGTGGACATTTGCCACTTGAGGCTGTTAGGGCCAGCAAGTGATCAGCTACTACTTCAGTAGTATAGAGGATTTCTGCAAGGCTAAAAAGCAGCCTTACACAGTCTGTTCCAGGCTTCTTCCATTGCTAAACAACGGGGATCTCCATATAAACCATGCATCTGCGTTTCGTTTCTCAAACTGCAGCGCTTTTCTCCTTTTGGAAATATGTTTGCACCTGTTGGCCACCGTAGACCATTCTAGAGTAAATCCACAGTTGAATTTTTTCTTTTTCGGCCTTTGTGCAAAAATCATATTTTTCTCAGACAACTTTTTCTGTGAAAGGTACAATCCTGGAACTTGCTACCTGACCACTTGTAATCTTCTTTAACAACTTGAAGAATGCTACCAAGCCTGTACAATTCAGCAGCAAACTGCTTCCCATAGTTTCCAAGTATCTTTTCAATATGTCCTTCATTGCATATTTGATATGCTTTTTTGTATGACACTGTATTCTGGTTCACACTGGTTTTCTAATCTCCACATTTCCATGAAGCCTTATAGGGCCGGGTGTTACAATCTAGAATGTGCCATATGTGTCCCTATAAACAATAACTAAATACATATAAAGCTTTCAAACTAATGACAGCAGTGCCGCTTTAGAGGAAATACGTTTCACCATTGTTTGAAATGTGCTTGCTTATATATTTTCGGCCTTTACTGTGGTACTAATCTAGAATGTTACAATCTACAACTATATTAGTGATACATACAACAACATTAAAGAGGGGCTTATACTAGACTTTTTTACAACTGCTTTTTGTCACATTTAGGAATCACTATTAATAAACGTACACAAATATCATGCACAGATTAATGGCACACTGGCTCAGAAGAAAGCAATGCTAGTATATCAGAATATACAAAGTGTGCTTCCTCCATTGGGTGTCTCTTGTTGTACAAATGAAAGTGGTATTTGTGTCTCCTCCTCTGCAGTTCTCCTGGTGGTGTAAGCACTACCCTCCATCATAGCAGCTTTTTAAATGAATGGCTGCCTTTATATTTCCTTGCTGAAGCTTCCTCCAGGAAGTCTCTCCGTGCTCCTCTGAGCAGCAGACGTCCTTCATGATTAAAGACTGGCTCAGTTTCGGGGCGATGTGAGGATGAAGGATGGAGGGGAGTTAAAATGGGAGAAATGATCATGTGTGTTAAGAGTGATGGGGAAAGCAGTCCTTTTCAGTGTACTGAATCACTCCAATCTGTTTATTTAAAAAGATTTGTTTAAAGGATTTATTGCCCAGTGCTCCATCTGCGTAAAGTCAGACTCACCGAAGTGGAACACGGATTAACCTTCAGCTGGATAAAGACACCATTTCTATACTGAAAGCCCTATTACGTACAACTCTTGTGTTTTTTCAACACCTAATTGTTTTAATCCAATATTTGGTACAATGCCCCTTGACCCTTAAATGGAGGAAACAAATCCACGTTTAATTGTCACACGTTCACACAGCAGCATACACACAGTCCGTAGGATCAGGGAATTGAACCTGCATCCCTCCGGTTTCAAAGACAAATCCCACAAACTGAGCTTCTACCACTTAATACATGAGAGTAAGTATTATGCTTTAATGCATTAAGCTTAAATGACATCTTGTTATCCTATCTCTTTCTTTCTGTTTCAAAATAGATCATTTAAAGGTCTGTTTTTAAAAATGTCTTCAGTTTCACAGATATGCAGCAACAAGCGTTTTGTTTTGAACGTCAGAATAAGTATTTCCCTCAGGAACACGTAGACAGGAAGGCATCATGTGTCTGTGCACACATTCAAATCCCTGCTGATGATGTAACACAGCTGTGCTTTTGTTACGGGCATATTATGTCCATGTAGACTGAGAGTACTCTGTCAATTAGAAAAAAAGTCAAAACCCAGCTGAGGCTCCTACTGGCAAAACACCCCCCGCTGGCTTCCCACCTGATAACACTACCAGCTGTGTGAGATGGAATGCCTGCTGGGTGCTGCGGAGCACATATTGTGTCCTGTAGAGTAAAAGTAGTACCACAAAGGCAACAGAACGTGTGTGGGATGTTTGTGTCCCTGTTTTTGGTAGGTTTGGGCTCAAAAGCAACTTGGTTATGTAAAGGGAAGGTTTTCTTTTTGTTGTTGCAAAAAACACAGCATGTGAAGTTTAAATTTGGAGCTAACACACAATGGTTTTCAGAAGAAGACCTGCTGAGCACGAATGCCTTGTTCACACTCTCACAGTGAGACACGTTCCCAGCTGCCATCCGGAAACTGGCCACTTTGCAGCTCAGGTATATAGACCATTTAATATGAACCCTTATCGTCACCTGGATATCATATTCATTCTAAATGCATTCAAACATCCTAATGCATGTGTTTCTACAACAGCTGGGCATTAAATAGATTTATATTGTTATTGATAAAAGAGACAACAAATCCTACACAAATGTGGACATTATTATATTTCACATGTGACTTTTCCTTATGGTGGCCGACAGGTGCAAAATCGCTACAATGGCCTATAACGTTTAGATAGTCAAACATCACTGTCGTCGAAAAGTCACCTCAAATGTACGTTTTATCGGCTTACTTTAACAATGAGATCACATGATCCTT
Source organism: Harpagifer antarcticus (assembly GCA_902827135.1). Lineage (NCBI taxonomy): Eukaryota > Metazoa > Chordata > Actinopteri > Perciformes > Harpagiferidae > Harpagifer > Harpagifer antarcticus. The sequence goes on from CADEHL010001065.1 coordinate 1,482,468, forward strand.
CTAATATGAATACAGATGAGCTATAAGCTATCTAGATAACCTAGCTAACATAGTCATTTAAAATATATTGACAAAACACTGATGAAATAGGTTAACTGTGCCAACAGTGATAGGGACCACATGAACAAGCTCAGGTCTCAGCTGTGTGCATCATTGTTTAATGTCCCCTGGTTTCTGTTGTGATTTCATCTTCTTGCAGTGCATTGTATTTGTATATTTGTATATTTACTTCATTATTAAAGCTGCAGAGCATTTCTCCGAGTTGAAACGTGTTTGTCGGCCACAGCATTACCTGGTTTTAAAGGTCCCATGTCATGCTTTTCCGGTTAGGAGCTCCAACAAGCCGTGTAGGACAGAGAGTGAATACACATACTTTACAGAGATGCTGTGAGAAACCAATGTGAGTTTGGAACATTGAACAATGTAAATATATTTTAGTAGACATCAACAATGGAATTATGATCAGTAAGAAATGGCCAAGGGACCTTTAAAGGCTGCCATACAGTAAAGTGATGTCATTTTTGTATAACTTACTTCTATTAGTGTTACCTTAGTCATTACACTGACATCACTGATGATTATTTAACAAAAAAGGTATTGTGAGAATACAATCTTACAATATCATTGGGATATCAAGGTATTCCATTTGTGTTCTATCTCCATATTGCCCAGCCCTAGCTTCATCGTGGCCACGTGTGTGCAGAGGGGGGGGGGGGGGGTTTATTCCATACTATATCAGCTCTGCTTTTGTGTGCTCGGTTCTGTTGCATTTTTTCTGGGCCAGCCTCCCTCATCAAAGTGATTAAGCAATTACACTGATTATACCATGCTCAGAAGAACGAGGGAAGGACCCTACAGTATTGAGTGCTAAAGCTTTCTTCGAGATAACGGCTTAATTTGTGCCTGTCTGATCAAAATCAAGCCCGTTCTTTACATCTTCAACCTTCCTTCAGGGGTGGGTGGCTCATGGGGGATTGAGAAGGTAAAGGAAAGATGAAGGTGGGAACCCTGCTGTGATCCTTTATAACTTCATTTTTATGGCATATAGACCTTATGCAATGCACAGGCATGTTATTATCAGGCGTTGAGGAGGCCTCTCCTCTCCCCTCCTATAATAATTCACATTTCAGAACTGATGATACAGATAGGAGCTTCTAAGATGCTGCATATGCATATCAAAGAGTTTGGGAAAAAATAGATCAACATGCAGTGCGTCTCTCTGCTTCTGTGTGCATTCATAATGAAAGAGGAGTCTGAAAAGTCCCATGGATAACAGCCTATATGCATGGTTTCACACACACACACACACACATACACACACACACACACACACACACACATGTCATACATTTCTCATCAGCCAAAAAAGCCAGTCATAATACACACATATGTTAGATACAACATCAAAATGTAACCACAGCGGAACTCAAATCACATCCCAGAGCAACGAGATTGAAGCCCGAGTGTGTGCACAACATGGGAAGAAGTGAGAGAGAGAAAAAGAGGGAGGGGGTGGATAAAAAGAGGAACTCACCCCTGGAGGATATCTGAAGGTAGAGGCGGGGGTCTGAAGCGCGTATGGCCGCGGTGTATCGATCCTCCATAACGGGCACCTGCGCCTTTTTCTCGGGTATGAGCCTGACCCTGAGGCGGCCCCCCTCGACGCCGAGCCACCACTCCAGAATAGTTGTGAGGTCCATTTCAAGGTAAAGCACCGGGGCCTCCTCGTGCACAGACAGCCCCCCGCATCCGGTCCTCACTATATCCTCTCCGATTTCCACCACCACTTGGTTTGATTTCCTGCTGGCTTTCGTCAAACCCAATTTCAGAACTTTGGACAGCGGCCGCTGGTAGTAGAAGGGGAGCTGTCCATCAGCGGACGTGTTCCTCGGTGCTGAGTCAGACTTGGGATCCACAAAAGTGGCTATTGTTTTCTGCAAAGGAATGCAGAGCATCGTCAAGTTTGCGCGCACCATGTAACATCCGCTAAAAGTCTGGCAGTCGCCGTTCAGGGGTCTCTTTATGAACTCCGCCAGGTAATAACGCAACAGAGAAGGGACTGCAAAATCCACAGCTAGGGTTTTCCTCTTGATCCTGGAGTTTATGGTTTGGCTAAAGTCCCTTTTGCTCCCTGTTTCCCCGCTGCTGCTGCTGCTGCCCCCACCGCTGCTGATGTTGCTGAAGCCCGAGGTGGAGAGCTCCATCGCCGCTGTGATCCGTGGCGAGGCACACTGCAGCCCAGCAAAATATGTCGCAGAAGAAACAAGCAAAAACAATATCCTGGTGTCCATGGTGAAATAATTGTAGTATTGTCTTCGCAGGAGCACCCTAATAATCCCACCGTCCGCCGCTTCCCCTCCGCTTGTGTCACATAAACGCAGCGCAAGATCTCAAAGTGCGAATCGATGATCCTGCGGGTCCTCCTCGCCGGTGCGCACCAAGCCGAAGGGAACTGGATATTTACATTTGTTTACCACTGACTGTTGCAGTCCTCCCTTCATCAAGCGGAGAAAGTGCCATTTCCCCCCCAAACTCTGTTTCCCCCACACTCACACAGGCGCGCAGCTTCTAAGACAATGCCTTTTATCTCCTGTGCGAGCCGCGCGTCACTCTCCGGGACGCTGATTGATATGCCGGTCGGGTCCACTCCGGTGGCTTTCAAAGACTCCCTGTCTCTTGGCACAGTTGTGACGGCGGTACAAGTGTCTCTCTGTCAGCAGCGGGATGCAGTGTCGCGCGTTCCCCTCACAACTACACCATGCATGCACAACGAGTTTTGGAGGAGCCGAGCATCAATTAAAGTTTAAAAATACAATCATACCGTGCAGTGTTGGTTAATTGGAAAGCCTGCCAGCTATCTCTCAGGTTAATTGTCTGATGAGGATTTCGGCGCTCGTTTGGTGCAAACTGGCAGCTCTGTCGTGCCAGCACACGCGGTAAAGTCAGTCATTTGACGTCAATATAAGCCGTTTTCCCCCAACACGACTCCCTCGCGAAAAAGAAAGCCTCCGCCGTTCTGGACGCGTCTGGAGTGCTCTCAGCGCAGCCGTAATGGTGCCCGTCTCTTTATTGAAATGACAAGATGAGGCAGAGCATCCGGTGTCTCTGGAGATTTCTCCATGAATCACCGAGCCTTTGGTGCGTCCGGAAATTGGATTGGATTAGTCGCACTCTCGCCGGATTGTGTGCAAATCAAATAGTTTCAGAGGGAGGCCGTTGGGTTGGAGAAGCAGATTTGGCTTTGTTGCTTCTATGCAGAGTCCTTAAACCACCAAGGAGCTCCATTGCACCACACACAACCTGTTTAGTAGTAAATCAAGGGGCCATTGTATGGGGCAGGAGCGGGGAGGAATGCCAGAAAATGCTGTATAACCTAAACATACATTCCTCTCGCTCGGGGGTCTCTGCTCGTCTCCTCTCTCCTCTCCTCATTCTCTCTCTCCCTCTCTCTCCTCTCTCTCTCATCCCCTCTCTCTCTCTCTCCTCTCTCTCTCTCTCATCGTCTCCTCCTCTCGAGCTCTCTCTCTTCTCTCTCTCTCTCTCTCTCCAAAAAGTTTATCGGATAACACACCCGCTAGATGGCGTCAGCACATTTATTTTTTGGTAATTCACACACCTCAGTTTCACTGACGAATCCATTAATGCTTAATACTTTTGATTTTTTACAAGTCTCATTAGAGGCTTATCTATAGAGGGGATACTGTGGAAATGCTATATGAGCTGATGCATCACCGGATTTACTGTTTTTAGCAGCAAAGGTAGAAATTGGCTCATTCCATTTTCAGTGACAGTTTAATGTAATCTATTTTTGACTGATATATTGGTGGAGAAATGCAGGGCCAGAGATATGTTACGGTGTGTGGGATTCAGTGATATTATAAAAATATGTCTTTATGTATATGTTTTTTGGTACTTTGTAAAGAAAATTGTGTAGGCTATGTCCAATGTGTGTTACAGTAACATTCATTAATTCAAGACTCAGTTTTTAGAATGAAAAGTTATAGATTATCCGATTTCAGAAAACAAATGAAATTAATGAGAGAATGGTTGAGAAAAGAAATAGACAATAAATAAGGATAACAGTTTGCTACTTTTGCAAAAAACTGCTTCTTATCTGTGACACATCAGTAAAGAAAAACTATAAATACTACAAATGGAAAAGGCAAAATGGTGGTGTTGCCTATGTGGGTTTTATTATTTTAAATAACATATACTTGCTACATTTGGTGAATGTATAGAGTAGACTATATGCCCAAATGTACATTACAAGATAGCCGAAGGGCAATCAATCAAGCAAATTCAGAAATGATTCAAATATAAAAAACAAGTGTGACAAACACACACACAATATAATAAACATCTTCACTAACGTGCACACCATTGAGGAAAAAGCAGTGCAGTGTAGGTTAGCTAACAGCAAATCAGCAATTATATCGGAAAGGAATTATGTGATCACATCGTTAAAATAAGATGAACTTTCTATTTAGGTCACGTTTCAACAACAGTGAACTTTGGCAAACTTCACAATCCCAAAACGTCAACAAGCGCTCGTGATCCAGCTGTGTGCATCACTTTTAAGAGTCCTTTGGAAACACTTTCTGTTGTTCAGTGTGCTTCTTGCAGAGTTTTGGATTTGCAGCGTGTTCCAATGTATTTGTTTGTAAATGCTGCGCAGTTGTGGTAAATGTTTCGTCATTTCCGTGTGTTTGGCACATTTGTGATTTCACATTTGCTTCGTTTTTTTAGTTGCAGCACGTTTCTCCGAAATGTTTTGGGCTGTTGTAGCCCGTTTGCACTCGCACGATTAAAAAAATGGTCAATAACCAGACATTCACAGCTGTATGTGAGACCAAGCTAAACCCTGCTGATTGGAGACTTGTTTGGAGAGTTTAAAAACATGAACACAGGAAAGAATACCTCTTCAGTTATAGTGGCTCACTGAACATGCTGACGACCCAGTTCTTCCTCCATTTATACCGGAGAAACAACTGATGCTGCTGTTTAAATATTTCATTGCTCTGCACAATAGTGTACATAGACATTATCATTGAATTACATAATCCCATATTTATTATTATTATGGCCATTTTTACAGTTTACAGCATCAGCAGTCTGCTGATTTCACTTGTTTAAGCCACAAGGAGGTGATTTTGATGAATTATTAACAACAAGAACTCAATTGTTGTCGCACTGAATACGACCCCATTCTTTCTCACTAATCAAGAAAACCATTATTTTATGTTTTGTAACAAATGTAAAACCTATAACTACTTTATTTTTCCTGGATTGAGAAACAACCTGCTCTCTTTTCTAGGGGTTGATTGAGATGCACTGGTAGAATGGGAATTATTATACTATATGTCATTGATTGATGACTGCTTTGTGTCTACATAATGACTTCCTAATAATGGAACTGCCTTTGCCGGGCCATTCTTCGTCTCCATTCTTCTTTAACTTGCTTCCTTAATTTGCTCCTTTATCGCCATGATTGGACAAGGTAGTATTGGTTTATTTGTGATGGGGTTGGATATACACACTGGTATATTTCTCTTCAAAGGTGAGGAAATGTTTAAAATTCAAGATTTGTAAATGCATCATCATCACTCCCTGATACACCCACGTCCAGGATATGAGCACGATCTTCAGTCAGTTTGCATCTTCTAACATGTGTTTAATGAATAGATTACTGGACGGGCCAAAAGGGCACAGGCACAGAGTGTGCCCAAAATGGCTTTATATGAAATGTCAAAGAGACGTACCAACAGGAAGAGATTCAAAATGACCACAAAGAAACTCAAAGCCACTACATAGTACAGCATGACTGCAAATAACCGTGAAACAAACACAAAGAGGCAGAAATGATAGGAGACTCAAAGGAGACACAAAAAGAGAGCAAGAATGACTGTGTGAAAGAAGTGACAGGCCTTTGCATGTCTGTGCCCAGGAGCCCGTTGTCACATATTCCTCCCATGCAAGAGTTGCATCTTGGCCTGAAAAGTAAATCTAGTGCAGAAGTGCCTTAAACAAGCGTTCTTTAAGCAGGAGGTGACTCCACTGGTTGCAATAATATAATCAGATTGTATAGAGGTCTATGAGAAAATGATCCTATGTCCTACTTTATTTATTAAATAGTGAACACTTTCCTAATGAGGTCATGTTGTCAATCCTTAGTTGTTAGTCTTCTTCAACACAGCACGGTGTTCCTTTTATAAAGAATGGTTCTATTTAGATTATAATAGACAATAAAGCAGGGTATGTTTTAGGATGGCCGACCTTGTGATTGACAGGTCACTAACATGGTTTTGTCCTGTTTGGGTGTTTATATTTTGACTTGTAACTTGTAACACCTTCACAGTGTTCAGTCAGTTCATTAAAATTGATTGCGAAAAATGTTGTTGGCTAAAAGTATTGCATTCACTTGTATTCAGCCCCACCCTTTCATGGGATTTCTGGCTCAAGAAAACAAAAATGGTGACTGCTTGAAAATCAAGATGGCCAGAATGCTGAACTCTAGGATTCAAAACCCTAGTCCACACTTGTTATGAACAGGGAATGATTGGAACAGCAGGAGAATAGAACATCTGACCCAGAAGTAAGACGCTTTTTTTTCTTTATTCATTGTGCATCCCACCCAACATCTGAACACCTTATTCTGGACAAGTTGTTATATTCACAGTCAGACAAGATGAGGAATCATAAAAAAGTGTGGGACAGACTGAATAAGGCCTGTAGGAGGGAGAGCGTTGACACAGACACACTGAAATCCATTCAATATCTAATCTGCAATGATGTACCCACAAGTGGCGAGCTGTCCGAACATTCTCACACCGACCGCTTCCTATGTATAATATTGTACATCAATTCAAAAGATTCTGCTAGGTAATTGCTTCAGTTGAGATGAGCCTGTACACGAAGAGCTTTTCCAGAGTGGCTAAATCTAGGTTTGATAATGTGGTTGCAGTGGCAAATGAACTGTGGAAATGGTATATAACCACTCACTGAAACAAGACAATATCTGGAGTTATGATGAATAGATTGTGCACATCAGTAATGTTAGCCAAATAGATTTTTAACTAGCAAAACCCAAAGTAAAGCATTAGAGCTTGATTTCCATTTTCCACACTAAATTGATTTTGATGAACAGATATGTGTGTGCATAATAGTGACGATGAATTTATTGAGCTGCACTGCGGGCTAAAGAGAAAGAGATGGCTGAAGCATGTATGGGCTAGGATGAAACGGCACTCTGTTAACTGCTATCACCGTATTCATGGTAATAGGCATGCACTTTGAAAGCCATTTACCAGACCGCAAAGGCAAACTTAATTACTTTCTGATTGATCACTCATTTCCACTTTTTCAGTTCCTATGCAGTAAAATGAAACAAAGACTGGATATCCATCACCCACAAGGCCACTGTCTTCAAGCACACTTAACAAGCTATTGTTTCCATTTCATCTGAACCACGTTTGGTATCCAGCTCACAGGTCAGTGCATGTAGAAAGGTCGGTGGGGGAGTGGTGGCGTGATAAATTACAGACAGATAAGTTCCTACAAAGCCCCCCCCCCCCCCCCCCCCACGGAGAACCGCTTTTCATGGCGCGTGGTAAACCTCATAAATCAGCAGCTGAGTCCCCACAACGGGCGACACTTTCAGCCAGCATTATTGTAGTTCATGGCCTCGTCCGTCCACCTACGCTTCCCATCATTGTTGGCGCTCTGCAGAGCCAAAGATGGATGTTTTATCACACACGCACAACTAAAAAATCCCAAAGCGTTTTTCCACAGTTGTCAATCTGCTTATTTCCCATCCTTTCTCACAACTTCACAAGCCATTTTTATCTTTTGTCTGTTTTTGCTTCTCGTTCATGCACAACACGTGTCTGCAGGGATTGAGGAAGGAGCTGCCGAGTCTCTCGCACTCGAGCCATGCATTTTACAACGCCAGGGCGACAGTACCCGCTTCCTTTAGAATTCCCACCACATGACATTTTCTCTCTTAGTTCCATAAATCAAACCCCCAGACCTGCCGAGTTAAGGAAAATGAACTAAGGCTTCTGAAGAAAATAGAAGAAAAAGAGGCTTTTCTCACAGAGAGTGTTCAAGATGTGTAGAGTTTGCTGTTGACAGCTGTAATACGAGTTTGGGGCGGTCATCTCTTAACGGTGCGCGCTCACAGGTGCAGGGGGTAAACTTTTGATAAGTGGCAATTCTCTGGGTAGGTGACGTGAAAAATAGCGGCCTTTTAGCTCCAGTCCACTGAGCCTTCTGCATGGCCAGCACTCACATTACTCATTGTGCTGCAAGGCCTGGGCAGACTTTGGCCAGGTAATTAGCATGTCACAAGCAATGCTGATTTACGGAAGTGCTTCCCAAAAACATAACTCTTAGTCTGATTTAGTCTCGCAGAAACAACAGCATTTCCTGCCCTAGACTCAGATAAAACTGAGATGCTGGTCATTGACCATACTTGAGTTACACAACAGTTTAATAATGTAACTCCAACTAAAGTCACCCAAAATAAGACGTTTAGGAATCTTGGTGTTAGGTTCCATTTAACTTTGATGATCGCCTTTTTCACCCACCCAAAATAGCTAAAATATGTATTTATTTGTAAATGTGGCTGATGAAGTTTTATAAATTCATCCAATATCATTAAAACTGTTTTTTTTTGCTTGTTTTGTTGTCTGGTCCCTCACATGCTAGCATGACAAGTATTCAAATGGCTAAGAACACTGCAGCAAGAGTCTAAAAAACAAATGAGAATGATTTGTCATATGAATTCTGTAAGCACAACATTCAAATGTGGCCCCTCTTCCAAGGCTCAATGAGGCTCAATGGCACTATGCCAACAGCTATTGTAAAGAAGTAATGGCATTGGTTACTGAGAATAAAAAAAAAATGTTTGTAGCATGGAATATAACTTGCTCTTTGTGGTGTGTCTCATCAGTTCAAGTCTTGATCTCCAATTCCTGTTAATACGTCCTTGTAAGTGTGTGAGTCAGTCGTAACTATTAATGTCCTGTGGTGCTAACATGTGTGCGCTTGAATACCATTTCAAATCTTTATAGCAACAGCAATGTACTGTAGGTCATAGTTAATGCAGAAGGTTTGTCTAGAGCGTGGGGATTGGTGCGTTTAATTGCAATGATCACCTGCTCAAACATATACAGTATTGTAGCTTATGGCTGACGCCCTGAATGTCCAATGTCCTGAACACCGAAGAATTAAGATAGAAAAGAGGACAGGGTCTCTAAATATATGGACAGTAACAAACACCTACTGTATGGCTTATAGAGTAAGTGATGTTAAAGAGGGATTATTTCTTGTAATGTAGTTTGTTTTGAACATTGTTTTTCTCTCATTCTGCCGAAAAATGAAACTAGAAAAATTAAGCATTTATCACCAGTTAAAGCTTTCCTTCATTGGCTCCCAATTCATGTCCGATTAGTGGTGTTCTTCTTCAAATTAAAAGGGTGTGTGAAATGAGTTTTACATGATAAAATTGACTTGGCAACTAATAGTAATAAATGAATGAATGACTAGAGTCTACCTGGCCTTTAATGCCCCGCAGTGTGAACAGTTTGACCAGCCAAATGCCAGATTATAACTTCCACAATTCCGTACATAAGAGGACATTTGATTCAGACAGCTGTGAGAAGTGGCTGCAGTTAGTTCGACTAATGGCACACATTTGTCTTTATGAAGGTTGCGTTCATATGCAAGCTTCTACTCAGCAAGGTCTGAAAACTGCAATGAATTTTTAGAATTGTACAAAGTTGTAAATCGATAAAAAGGTTGCAGGAGTATTTGTGGTGCTGGGTGGGCGAGGTTGTGTTTTCATCATGACACTTGTGACCTAACTGCTTTAAGACTTTTCTGAAATGACTCAGCTTTCTGAAAGGTTTCTTTACAGTGTGCTCTTGTTTGCCAAGCTTCATCTTCTTAACCCAACAGAAGACCGACTGCATCTCTGACTGCCTCTCACCATATGGTGATGTTTACCTGCCGGCAAAAACAGCTTTAGAAATGTAAATCAAGCATTTTGAATCTTGAATTCCATACATGGAAATAAGCATTTCACATGTCAATGCAAAGTAGAGGGAGTACTACTTTACTATGTGTGAACAGTTGGATAATCTTCAGTGCCTCTGGAGGATTTCTTTCAAGTCTGAGAGAATAACTTGAGTGACATCGCTTGAATAATAATAAATAATTTATAAAAATATTTATGATTGTTCAATAATGCTGAAGGTCAATAATAGCGTCGACAATAAAAAACAAATCAGAAATAGTTGTAGATGAGTATCATAAGCGTTTACAATTACATCGTTTTTCCACTGATCTATTTAAAACGTTTTTTTATCTATATCTATGAATCAATAGGCATGACAAACAAACATAATACAAAAACAGGCTTTACAGTTCTATCTGCAGTAATCGTCTTTAAATATCTGTATATTTTATCTAAGATCTCTGTATTATTCAGTTGTTCAGGCACAGCTAATAGTATATTTCTTGCAACAGCTAAGTGAAGGCATTCATCAACGCCTCTGTAACTCCAAAACATATTTTTTATTGATACAATTTGTAACATCATCACGCTGAGTAAGGGGGTCCCCCAAGGATGTGTGCTCAGCCCACTGCTCTTCACCTTGCTGACCTACCACTGCACACCAACCACTTTGTCAAGCTTGTTGCTGACACAACCGTAGTGGGTCTCATCATCAACAACGACGAGACCCACTACAGAAAGGAGGTGAGCCAGCTGGCCACGTGGTGCAAAGCCAACAATGTCTTCCTAGGTGTGGGGTTGTGAAGGAGATTGTTGTCAACTTCAGGAGAAACCACACCCAACAAAACCACTTCAATCGCCAAGAAAGCCCAACAGCGTCTCTACTAGCCTCCGGTCGAGCTCCACCAGGCTCAACAACAGCTTTTTCCACCAGGCTGTCAGGATGCTGAACTCTCACCCTCCCTCCCTCCCTCCCTCCCTCCCTTCCACACACACACACACACACACACACACACACACACACACACACACACACACACACACACACACACACACACACACACACACACACACACACACCACACACACACACACACACACACACACGTCTTGTAAATGAGTTTAAACCTGGGAAGACTCTACAATTATATAATGTAATCATGTTGGCTATGTATGAGATTATTATTTTTTAAAAGCTGCCTGCTTACCCTAACTTGACCTACAGAAAGTTTGAATATCTGAGCCTCTGCTGCATTAATTATAACCTTTTATTTGTATTAATTACTTGCAAACCTTCCAGCTTTTTGTAAGAACAATAATTGCCGAAGCATCATGATACTTAAATCTAACACTGTAGAGTGGATCGTGACCCATGCTCACGGAAATGCTTTTAGTCAAATGCATTATGCTTCTGGAGAAATAACTTTTCATTTAGACATCTGAAATATTTAATCATAAATTTGGTCAAAGTTGCTACACTTTTGCAGCAACACAATTCCATCAATCTCCATCATTGCCAATTACAAAGACTATTCCCTAAATTGATTGGGAATGATATGTTTTAGCTTTTCCTCATTTCAGCTTCATTTCCCATTTCTTTACACAAACCATTTTCTCCCTTAAGGCTCGGAGGGAGGCTAAGAAGCCGCAGAGCGTTTGTGTTTTCCTTATCACTTTATCCTGTGGGATGGGCACCTCATAATGAATTCATTGCCTCCGTTCGTTCCACTACTTTCGAGCTTTATCGAAAATGTTTAAAAATTGACAAGCTGACCAGTTTCATAGAAATCCATTTTACCCTGGAAATGAATTTCTACAACCACAGGCTTCCAAACTAATGAAAAATATGTAGGTTAAAATGAGAAGCAGTCCGGCCACTTAGAGGTTCTTCCAAAAGTGAACTCAAACATGCGCGCACACACACACACACACACACACACACACACACACACACACACACACACACACACACACACACACACACAAACAATACCTCAAGTACGTATCATCAGGCATGGGATTAGATCTCTACGGTTTTATGTGCTTAAAGCCTCCAAATACAGCTTTCTTCATTTCAAAGCTTATCTCTCCATCTATACAAAAAAGACACTTGTTCAAAGGCTTGCTGATACTGTACATTTCAATATCAAAAAGTACAGTCCTGCCTTTGTAGGCCGGAATGCGTTTAGCTCAAGGATCATTCATCACCCGTCTCGTAACACACTGCTGATCTGAGGCAGGGAATGTCTTGAGCCAGCCTGATATATGCCAGCCCTCACAAGACAAGTGTTTCCTTTACTTACCATCATCCTGCATGAATGAATATGCAGGAAAAATAGTTATGGTAATGATTCATTATATCAGTAACAGAGTCCGTCAAAGCATCAGTCATCCGGGCCAATGGAGGTAGCTCTAGTCGTTTCTGACTGATCATTCAATCCTGATTATGGATCGGATGGATGGGCTAAAACGTCACTGTAAGAACTCTCCTCAATTAGTTAACCATCGACCTGCCGGAGCCTAATGGGCCATTGGCGGTCGGCTTCAGCGAAACATCTGATAAATTCCCGCTCTGGAATCTGAGACCGGGCAATTGGGCGGTTCGATGGCGAGCACCAATTCAATCACCTTCATGGATCAGGCCTCTCATGAAAAGGATGGGAGAAGAGAGGGTGCCATCAGGGCCCATGGGGCGATTTTTCACCTGCCTCCTGTCGATATGATCTGCCACTGGGCTGCAGCACGTCAGGGTTGAAAATGATAAATTGGCTGCATGGAGCATGATAAGGTGTACACATTTGGCTCAAATCACAAGGGGGGAGGTTAGAGGTGAATCCAAAGTGAATCATTTGGTGTCGTGGCAGGGATGGAAGGGTCAGTTTAATGAATGGCTACAGTAAGGAGGAGGTGGTGAAAAATCTGCACTTTTGTTAAGTGTTTAGAAAAAGCAAACCTTATATCAATGACTGACCATCAGAACAGGGTGGCATTTAGGGTGGAGAATGGGGGGAAGCAAGCCAAAAATAGCCTGCAGCAAAGCTTCTCGGCTGTGTAGCTTCAATGCACAGTCTTCTTTCTCTTCTTAGGAGAAGCATCAGTTTGTGTCCCCTCCCTCCCCATCTATCCGACTCCCCCCTGTTTCCTGGTAACAGACGTGTGAGTGTTTGTGTGCGTGTGGTGCGCCCGGTTCGCCCAAAGGAATATAAATCACAGCGTTGGTTTAGTATTCATATCTGAGAGTTTTCATTACTCCATCCTCCCCAAAAAAACAACTGCAGAGGCTCAGATGCAGGAATGTATGGCCAATGAGACACACATTCCAAATGCAGTTACAGTTGCTCTCATGCAGAGAAAGGGACAGGCAGGCCGGTGTGGGAGTAACAGCATGTGTTGACCAACGAGAGCTGGCAGAAAAATAAATTGCCCTCATTTCAGTATCTTGTTTCCTCCAAATTGCTACTAGTAAAAGCAGACGCGGCCTCCAAATCAACTAGGCATGTGGCGCAATGTTTCCATTCCTTTTAAGTTTACTTATAGCCATCTTGGCTCCTATACGACTATCTCTGCTTTATTGCTTGCCTCACTGTAGCGGTGTTCTGAGAGTGTGTGGCCACAGCTTTGTACTGTAAAGTTAGTATTAGGCTCACTGTTCAATCTCTGACCTACAATATTGCTTTTTCTCTCATATTTTTGGAAATCTTCTTAGCAAATAACCAGAGATATATGTGTCCAGATTTGACAACACAAAAGCAATGCTATATCTTGACATTGTCCGCTATTTAAGGGGCACTGTTAAGCTCATTTTCAGGTTCATAATTGTATTTTGTGCCTCTACTGTGACATGTTAACATGCTTTACTGTAATGTACAAAAAGGTTTTTATTTTCTCATAATGCCTCTTTTCACCCTCTGTCTGAAACCAAAGCCCAGTCTGCTGTGATTGGTTAGGTGGCCGGCTCTGTTGTGTTTGGCATATCACATACAAAGTGCTGGAGCGCTAGTCAATAGAAGCACGAGAAAAAAAACAAAGGATTCCAATGGAGACGTTTCAGGCAGGGGGGAGTGTGTGGTAGAGAAACTTCCTCTGGATGGAACTTCAGGATTGTAGCCTCAGCACACCATTTACATGTGCAACAACCAGGCAACAACCTATAACACACTACAGGGAAGGGAAAACCCCAAAAGCATAATAAGAACTCATTAACATCTATTTCATCCCAAACTTCCTTCTCAGACACTGAACCAGTGCTGTAAAACAAGTCATATTTTCCCAAACAGTCCTCCTTTTAGTATTAGCATAGAGAATAGCAGGCACAGTTGCAGGAATTTTAACTGAAAGCCATTACAATGTCTTCTGCCTGAAGTCTAGACGAGAGATTGTTCTGACAGGAAGAACCTTTTCCTTCGATTTGCCTCAAGCTGACCACCTGGCTGGCATTTAGCAATACTTGTCAATCTTCTTCCTGGCAGACCACCACACACACAACAATACAGACTATAACTCTATTGTTGTGCATAACAATCATGTGCAATATATACTATTTTAGGATACTAGCTGCTACTTCTTTTTTGTTCTGCTTAATACTTTAACAACAATCTTGTTAAATAAAACCATGCAATAAATAATTTAACTATTTACTATTGTGTACTATTTACTACTGCTCCTACATTACTTTTTATATGTTCCACTGCATTTTTATATTTCTGCTTATCTCTTTTCTACCTTAAATATTATTCAATAGTGTTTTATACACAAGTCTTCCCTTGCATTTTTGTGGGAATGCATTGCAAATCCCGTACATCCTACAGGTTATGATGCAGTGCCTTCGGAAGGCATGTGAATAATAACTGTTATCCGTCAAGATGGAAGTTGTTTTCAGGCTACAAAAAGATCTTAGTAACAAGGTCTTGGTTGATGGAAGTGTCAACAAAGCAGTGACTATGAAATGTCTCAGAGCATCGGTATAGGTCAAGGTTGTCCTATAGAAGACCATCCATCCATTTTCGATTATATATACTGTATATACAGCTGCAAACAACATGGCGTGAAATGCACCAGTGGTTTCCAACAAAAGAAAACGGTCGTGGATGAGAGAGAAGCTGCTCAAAGCATGGGTTAGCACTAACTATGCACGTACTATGTGGCCTAACTTAAATCCCAAAGCATTAAACTCCATTTGGCCGAGTTCAAAGTGAATAAAAAAAAAATATCCTCTACATCGGTGACGATTTATTCATATTCTATGTACCCATCTATGTTTACCTTTAGCTAGCGGCTAAGCTAGTGGGACGCTACGGAGCCCAGCTATCCGCCCTCTGAAGCTTTTAGGGCCGACAGGGGGAGGAGAATGTCCCGCTAACGCTGTGTGTGTGTGTTTTACATTAGCGGGACGCTATGGAGCTCAGGTATCCACCCTCTGAAGCTTTTAGGGTCAACAGGGGGAGGAGAATACAACGCTGTGTGTATTTATCGCTAAGCTAGCGGCTAAGCTAGCTGGACGCTACGGAGCCCGTAGCATCGTTCAAAACGTCGATCTCATTGCAAAATTCCTCCATCGCTGCCATATCTGACACGTTGTGTTGACTTCCGGTATCGATACCCGGAGCGAGGACCCACACAGTGACGTCACCATTTGGGACTCCCCTAATGGCAGCGGCCTGGTCCCGGAGTTCCCCACCCGGCCGGCGGAGAATTAATTTTCTTTTGGCGAGTAATATCATATACAATAAATATTACGATCAATATCCATTGTAAAATGAATAAACTACCGGAATATTATAGCTGTAATGGTGTTTCCTTTCCCCTTTAAACAAACATATATATATATATATATATATATATATATATGTAAAGTACCATGTGGACAAACAATATAACTGATTCTCTTCTGTTGAACATGTTGGATTGTGTATTGTCCGAGTCAGGGTCCTTTTTAGTTTACTGTAACTTTGGAAGTTGTGTTACCAATGCTTACTGTTTATTTGATACCCATTTGGTAATGCAATTAATAAAAACAACAAGGTTTGGGTTCGTTCTTCAGATGACTGTGACATTAATGTGTAAGCTCAATAATGAACTCCAGCTCAACCAACCATATTGTAATATCTAAGTAATCATCTTGAAATATGACATTAATATTTGTAATATACACACATCTTATTGTGAGGTTGATTTCACATATACACTACTTCGACATGAGCTTGTCTACATACTTGAGCATAGCTAATTTAAATTAACCTTAGCGATGCATACAGTTCCTACCTACATAATAAAATATCTCTCTAAGTTACAAGGATGACCTTATTTTATAACCTCAAACAGAAGCCGTTTGTTCTACAGTATTATCCCAGTTAACGCTTAACACTTGTCTATTTCGTTTTAACCTTTATATATACAGTCTATGGTTTTAACTTGGAGACTACAATTAGCATCGTTAGCACCGATATAGCTACCACTCACTTACACGCTAACCCAAGCCTTAACATTCATTACGTAGCTGATTCAAATCATAAACACATCAATAAGTACTCAAATTTCACTTACCGCAAAAAACGCATTCATGCACCGTCTGTTTCAACCGCAGAGCGAGTCACAATAGTCCGATATATAAGCATGAAGAACAAACAACCAAGGCCGGCTTCAAGTTGTGTTCCCTGGATGAACTGAGCAGGCAGAGTCCCTGTAGCTAGCTTCACGGAGCAGCTAGCAGCGAGACAAGAAGCTAGCAGCAGCAGTCACTTGACAGAGCTGTCACTCAATGTGACCACGCCCTAATATATGCATAACTAATAATAAAACAGATGAGTTGAGAAGAAATTCACCCCCCACACAGTAGTCATGAAGGGGGAATCTAACTATACAGAGAATATGGTTTTTTGAACCACGATGTAAACATGTTTATTTCAGCTGTAAAGTGGGGCATTTTAACATGGGGGTCTATGGAAATTGCTCCCTTCTGCAGCCTGCTCCTACTGGCCACTAGATGAACTGCAGTGTGTGGCACTTCCGTATTGGCGTACCGGCTCTTCCCCAGAGTTTACCGCTTGGTGCTTACCAATGTATCACCATTCTGCCCACATGATATCAATCAACTTAGGTCATTGTATCAAGCACAGAGTATTTGTCATACTGTTCCTTTAGTGAAAAAGAAACACGGTGTACATTGACTGTAGGTTGTTGCGTGTAAGAGTTTTAGCTTGCATTATCTAATATAGAAAACTGTATTCATCTAAGTACATTTATTTCCCTGGCACCTGAAAAGAAGTTGTCAGAATTCAGCATGTGTCCTTGGGGGCAGCATAATCCCTAGTATTGAGCCTTAAACCCACTATCATTAATATTGTCATACTTTGAGAAAACTACAAAACTATAAATGAACGGCAGCATTAAAGCACTGCTTTCATATTCATGCATCAATAATAATTATCCCGTAATGTAATAATAATATAGCACTGATAGCCTCTATGAAGTAGAACAATTATCAACTGAGTGAAAGTACTGCTCTCATATTCAGACATCAATAATAATGAAGCCGACACTGATAGGGGACATAGTTCATATTAATACATTTGCTTGATACTTGGTGCATTTTGCTGCTGATAATTGAAGTACATTTTTCAATTCGGATCCTGTAGTTTATTAGGAGTATTATACTGTAGTATTGCTACTTTTACTGAAAGATGCCCTGAGTTTTCATGTTAAACAAAAATAACAAACAAACGTTTACATTTAGAGCATGTTAACAGCATGTACTTCCACATAATGCCAACTCTTAGTGACAAAACCCCGCATTAATTACTACATATAAACATTATATTATCAAGGCAGATCCATGAGATTTGACTTGGGGATAATTGTGGGTCACGGGTCGGTTCCGGTATTCCGGTACGTTGTAGCTGTGGGTGGATGGGGGTTTGCTGGTCCCGTGCAGAATTCCTTTAAGTGAATGATTTATAAAATATCTTATACCTTAAAAAAAGCTTTATAACCAGTGTGGGGCATATCATTCAGATCCTTTAACTAAATAAAGGTATTAATTCCGTGGTATTAACTTAAAATACTCCATAACAAATAAAAGTCCTGATTTTTTGAATTTATTTTACTAAAAGTATTATAAACTAAAAGGGTACTTCGAGAGTCAAAAGTATGCACAGTGGACTATTATTTTTTGGTTTTTATCACTCACAAATACATTGCAACACTTTTTGTTGTTGTGGTGTGTCAATGTTGTGCTAATTTTAGTGACATTTTAAAATACTGTGTTTATATAGTTTAGCATCATATCACATATCATGTGTATTTATTTATATGTACAAATTAACTAGTAATGAGTGTTAGAAAATGTGGAGTAAATACTACAACATTTGCAGTGAAGAGCATAAAATGAAAATACTCAAGTAAATACGTGTGAATAGTACTTATATACGATACTTGAGTATATTTACTCAGTTTCATCCCACTACTGTATATAACCACTTGAAATGTTTTAGCTATATGAAACCTGATGTACTTATATGATTCTGTTTTCTTCAAGTTTGTATTTTGTTGGTCAAACAACAAAGTCGCTTTGGATAAAAGCCTCAGCTAAATGCAATGTAATGTAATGTAATAACCAAATTAACGGGTAACAAGTATGTACTGTTCATTGAAAAAAATACACCAGATGTTGGATTATAGCAAATGAAATACATTGTCTGTGGCCGTTTGTCAATCGCGAGGATGCTGGCTTGGTAGTCGCGTACTTCCAAGTCACTTCCTTCAGAAACTAAGCAAGTATACTTCCAAGCCACGGCTACGGAAAACGAAGAAGAATGGAACAGGCTAACAAGTGTGCCACTCTCTCTAACGGTTTTAATATAAACTGTACCAAAAATAAATACCTCACGATGTCTATCTAATTATGAACTTGCTTTACTATCACGGAACACATTTTTCGTGATAACTAACAAATGTAACAAAGTAACATGTTTACCAACACATGTTCTCTATGAAATTGGTCCGTGCGCAAAGCATTGTGGGGATTTTAAGGACGCAAAGTCTACCCATGTGCAGCCTCGAAATTTCCCCCAAACCAAGGACGCGGCCTCGGTGGAATTCCAAGTATGCTGGACATTGGAACAGTCCTTCGGCGGCACTCGATGACGTAGCATCCTTGAAATATTGGCTTGGAAGCCAAAATCCTCACGATTGAGAAACGGCCTGTATGTCCACAGTGTGCAGCATACAGAAAAGCAGGAAAATAAGAAGCAATAACTCTGACAGCACTACATCTTCCCTGCTATCTGAAGAGCGGATTGTAGCCACAGTTGGAATTAGTTTTGCTGTTATTCCATCTCTTGACAGTGGAGGGGGGAGGGATGAAACGCAACACAGGTCTAAGGCCACATTCAAGGGCATTGCGCTTATATATGGCGTATACATCCACCCTGGACACAAGGCTCTTATCCCACCCTCACACCCACACATCCGGAGAAAAATGGCCTCATAAAACTGCCACAACTGCAGCACAACTGCAGCATAAATACCACTGCAGGAATGTCTAGCACCGAAACATGTAGCTCTGGTCTATTTGTGAGGCTGTTTGTTAATCACCTCTCTTATCCTCGTCTGCTCTTCCAATACCTTGTTTTCCCCGCTTTCTGTCCTCACACCACCTCACCCGGTAGAACTAATGAAGCTATCCAGTCAGGAGGGGAAATAGTTAAAGTTTCCTGCACTCCTTGTTAGCTACTGTGAAGCAAACATCAGGAGGGGGAGTAAATGGGGGAACAGCTTCCTTTCTCTTTAACTGTCCCCCGCTGCCTCCTCTCCTTTGTGCACTTGGAAGTGGCCAAGAGAAGTAAATCAAGAGGGGGCCAGTGTGAGATTTAAATGAGCCGATTAATCCCTGTGCTAATAATCACTCTATTAGGAATGGTGGAGCAATGATTAAAGCTCCTGGAGGGAAGCGTGTAGCACTATGCTAGGTTTCACTTTTAATTGAACACCCTTATACCCAATGGACATTAAAGAAGTCATAATCTTATCTGACAATCGGCAGAGAATAAGTTGGCCCTTTCTTTTTTTTTAAATAGTAAGTAAGGATATTCGGTTCCTTGTCTTTTTGGTTGTGGGACAACTTTTTCACCCCGGAGGGAGTTGATTCATGTTTGTTGGCGGTAATATACCTCTCAATGATATTCATTTGCCTGAGGGTTTGTTTCATAATCCTGTTTACTTGTGTTCCCCTCTCAGCACCCCATCCTTCTCCAGCTAATGTGACTCATGGATTTATTTGTTCCGTGTTTCTCTCAGTGTGCCTCTCTCTGTACGGCTGTCCCACCACTGTCATACTCACTTTGTCTGCTGCATGCAAAATCAGCTCATTCAGAGAGTCAGGTCTTATTTCCTTTAATAAGACCAAGTCACGGAGGGGTGAGAGCGCCCCATAATAATGCATTTATTCCTGCTCCCTGCCCATTAACTCCGCTGTTCAGTCGTGGTTTGCTTCTGTCTGACACAACAATGTTCATGTGGAGAACTGAAAGAGGGTACAAACTCCATTAGAGGCTCTTACATAATGTGGTTATGTCATCATTTAATTATATTTACATGGCTGACATCTCGCTCCGTATCACTCATGATGAATATGTAAAGTTGCCACAATGAGTGCTGCAGCATTGTTGTCTTTATGAATCATAGAAGGAGACGCAGATTGGTCTTTGCATGACCTTCGCCACATGTTGTAAATTCATCAGGGCTTTTCATCTCTAATTGGGACTTGGAGCATGTCCTCGGATGCCCATTAAATTCCAGTGAATTATAAATGATGTGCTAATAAATGTTCCCACCTCTTCCTTATTTAGTGGGAATGCTGATACAGCATTCCAACTACTTGTTCTTCTACGCACGAAATTCTTTATTATTATTCTGCCGTGTTTTTTGCGCCTCCTGTGCTCCCACAGTCCACATCGCAGAAACTCCGTTCAAACATCAAAACGTTCAGCTCAATCGGGAATCAATGGCTATTACTTTTCTCATTCATAACTTTCATAATTCGCGAGATATATCCCATAATTCATCAAATTTTTAACATGGAAGTCAATGGAGAAACTCTTCAGACTTGAAAAATCTTCATGCGACTTCAACTGCTAACTGTTCCTTCATACTTTCACTCAGAAACCTCATTCTAACTTTAAAATGTTACACATCTTTCTGACATTATTCATATTACAGCAACAACTTTTAAATCAGATGCATACTTTTAGAAATGTTAAACATTGTTCAGACCTTGGTAAAGAGCATACACTGTATAAATGGACGTAGGGTCCGTGAAGTCACCCATAGGATTCTGCAGAGTTGCCGAGAAGCCCTTAGTAGGCGGAGTCGGCCACTAACGGCTCGACGGTGACATCAGAGTTCAACTCCCGCCTGCTCCAAATAAGGGCAAAGAGGCGGTGTCGGTACATGATGTGTTCGGGGTACACGATGTGTTCGGGGTCCGTCTCTTACCAGTGACGTCATGACTTACGAAGTCACGACGTAATGACGTCACGCATTGTGTGAGCCTCAGTCACGCACTGACTGAGGCTTTCATAATTCAGGCATGAAAGGGTTAATAAAACACTCAGGGGAGTTTCCTGAATGTTCATGCCCAAAGCCAAGCACTCGGCCCTGGGTAAATTAAGAGGCTGATCTGGGGCACTTTTGTCCACTTTCCCTGGTGCTAGAAACTCAAGTCAGGCATCCCTGGAATCGTCTCAGAGAGTAGATGATCAGTGGGGCCTTCTTTTTACTGAAACATGATGTTTCGATGTATATTTCCATTTAAAATGCTAACCGCTAGCCGCAAAGCTAGCATTGCAGCCACACGCTAGGAGTATGGGAGTAGTAGTGTAAACATAATGATGTAAATAACCCAATTTGTGTTCTGTGAAACGGAAAAGGATTCTATGGAAACAACATCACAGAGA
The DNA here is from genome assembly GCA_902827135.1 of Harpagifer antarcticus. Lineage (NCBI taxonomy): Eukaryota > Metazoa > Chordata > Actinopteri > Perciformes > Harpagiferidae > Harpagifer > Harpagifer antarcticus. The sequence continues at coordinate 1,504,434 of CADEHL010001065.1, forward strand.
AAAAAGTAATATCTTCTACATATAATAACGGACAAAGTAAAGAATGAAGTGTAGGCTATGTACAGCCAATGGCGTACAGCCATTGCTCCGTTTTCATGTTTTTTTAACATGTTTTTCACAAACATTTTCACACGCTAGGAGTATAGGAATACTTCAATTCGGTTCGTCATGATCTGTAGATGTGATTTGTCCCCGAGCACCCCTGGGTAAATTACCGTACAGCCAATCACAATGCGTATAATGCGTGACGTCATTGATAAGAGACGGCCCCCGAACACATCGTGTACCGACACCGGACCTGCTGCCACCAAGCTGGAAGTTCCAGAGCTAGCTGAAGCTACCAAGCTAAGCTAACATGCTCCCCATCTGCACACTGCCGTTGCATTTTACGTTTCTAAGGTAAGCAGACATTAAACTATTCAGCAAAACTATAAATAATAATCTAAGTTATTGAGTTTTTAGCATAATACTTCAGAATCTTCAAATCCCTTAACGTTTGTATGCAATTGTGCTAAATTCAACACTGGAATCAAGCAAATATTAATATGTTTGCATGACATTAGTTATTTATATTTTGATATCACTTATTATAATTTAATACATTTAAGTCAAGCTAAGGTACATGTGATGGTAGCTAGTTAGTGCTCATACCTGTGAGGCCTCCTCCAAACAGCATAATAACCAGACTGTATCATTAAAACTAAGTACCAGGTCTAGGTCCTTGACTTTAGACAAACAATTCAAAAGACAAAATGTATTTAAAGACCAATCTTTATTTGAATGTGCCTCTTAACCTGAGATATTAATTATACAGTAATAGTATTGACAATCTAAAAAAACTGAGCAACTCAACAGTCAACTTTATATTTCTTATTGTCTACTCTAAAGCATTTATTATTTTCATTTTCCCCCTCTCATATTCAATGTGGACGGATTGAGACAGCGTGGTGTCCAGAGAGCTGCAGAGACTTCAGGGAGAAACCTCCGTGTGATGGACGTCCTGTCTGTTGGTTTGGAGAGGACTGAGGGTCTTTCCTCTGCGAGGAGGACCAGGCCTGATGGAGGAGCCCATGCTGGGCAAAGCTGATACCAACTGCACAGGGCTACTCTGTCACTTTATTTGACTAAATGTGTTTACTTATACATTTAATAGGTGTACACCAGGGGTAGCCAACACGGTGCCCGCGGGCACTCAGTCGCCCGCAGGGGCAACGTGAGGCGCCCGCCGGGCACGTTCTAAAAATAGCTCGCCAAGCAAATCCAAAATGTATAAAATACACACACAAAAAAAGGAAATGTGATTAAAAGAATCTACCCTATGCATAAACGAAACCTTAATCATAGCGAACTCTATCGACTTACGACAACTCTATATCTATCTAACACCCCTCCTCCCCCCACCCCCACAATGAATATCGAATATCACGTTCTTGCTTGATTTGCGGGACCAGCGTTGCAGTCGGGAAGTGGCACCGCCCCGCTGATTTTCCTTCTGGCAGAATCTACACATCAGCCCCATTGAACAGCCTATCATGCCAGCCTATACAACACATGAGGGCCAGAGTTTTACTCTGTGTGTTGTAACTTGCATATATATTTATTCCACTTATCGCACACACACGGCGTAAACTCCACTGGGGACATATCCCCAGCACTTTTCAAAATCCCGTTTGTGTCCCCCCCTTTACAATTATGTTTTTTTTTTTTTTTTTTTTTTAATGCAAGCCGTCATCGCCACGGAGGAGCACTCAGAGAGAGAGAGAGAGAGAGAGAGAGAGAGAGAGAGGAGAGAGAGAGAGAGAGAGAGAGAGAGAGGAGAGAGAGAGAGAGAGAGAGAGAGAGAGAGAGAGATAGAGAGAGAGAGAGAAGAGAGAGAGAAGAGAGAGAGAGAGAGAGAGAGAGGAGCGAAGGAGAGAGAGAGAGAGAGAATGTATGTTTAGGTTATACAGCATTTTCTGGCATTTTCCAGAGATCATTCCAATGTGTACAATAGGACAGTACAAAAAACAGTTTAAAAGGGAGTGATTAGTAAAATATGCGTAAATAAAAAGAAAGAATGCTAACTTGGTAACACAAGATATGGTTGTGATATTATAAAGATGTTTGGATTATTGAAAAGTATACAGCTCCCTTTCATCTGAGTTCTGAGAGCTGTATCCATAAATATATGTTGTGCTCAAACTGCACCAGATTGATGCATTTCACTTCAACATTTAAAAAAAAAAGTCTTCCCGGGGGTGCCAGCCCCCGGACCACCCCAGAGGAGGTGAGGTGCACCCTGAAAGATGTGAGGCCCCCCCCCTAGAGGATGTGAGTTCCACCCCCAAATAAAGCAGGTTAAAATAATTAAATTGCATACATGTTCTTTAGTAAACACTGAAAACGGGTCCCACAGACCCAAACAGCACACAAAGGTTAAAGGTAAGCATATAATAATGTTAAAATGTGCTAAATCGTTAGCCTAATAGCATAATTGCCCAAGTCATATTTGAATGTTTTTGGAAAACAAGGAAAAGTGCCCTGCAAAAATGCCTAAGTCAAAGCGATGACTTAGGCAGATAGTGATTTTGGACTCTAAAATGCATTCTGATAGGCTGTGGACATAGGCAATAAGGCAGGGTGATGCAGCAGTGGTAGGAGAGTAAAGTTAGGCAGATATCACAATTTGGCCAAAAAATGACTTAGGCAATTATGCTATTAGGCTAACGAAATATATACACTGCAAAATACACTGCAAAAAAAAAAAGAAAAAAAAAAAGAGGGGTAAAAGTAACCCCCGACTTTTTTTATTTTTTGAAAAGTAGCCCTCATCCTAAAAAAGGTTGGTGACCCCTGGTGTACACCTTCTGTCCATATGTGCTTTTTATTTAAAACATGTTTGATTAACTTTTGGTTCACATTTCAATAAATTGTATTTGTATTTGCACTCCTTTCGTCCATTATTTTTACTGAAAATGTTAGATTACACATTCACAAATGACTGAAGATTGGCCCTATTTATTTGTGACGTTGCAAACTCTGCGGAACAAGGCACAGGTGATGTGAAGCTCATAAAGTGAGGCAAAGAGAAATAATCAGCTGATGGAGTGTAGATTTGGAAATAGCTGCATTCGATCAGCTGACTGTTTTCACAATAAAAGTAGTTTCTTATGGCGCATTTCCACTGCAGCGGGTAGCCCCGTTTAAGCGTCCTTAATCGTCCTCAAGCGGCCAGGCCAGTATTTGGTGGCCTTTCCATATAGGGTAGCTCCGGCTAGCGGGTACTTTTTCCCTCTTTTTCCGGCCCCATAAAATCGTAGTTCTATCAGGCCAGGGCCAGGGCTGAACTAGTGACGTCAACACTCTCTACTGCAGATTGGTCAGAGAGAATCGTCACAAGATCGCGCGCGAGATCATCCCTAGCGTCGCATATATATCTAGAAGCAAGCTTGCAGCAGATATATATATGTAAAGTACCATGTGTACAAACAATATAACTGATTCTCTTCTGTTGAACATGTTGGATTGTGTATTGTCCGAGTCAGGGTCCTTTTTATTTTACTGTAACTTTGGAAGTTGTGTTACCAATGCTTACTGTTTATTTGATACCAATTTGGTAATGCAATTAATAAAAACAACAAGGTTTGGGTTCGTTCTTCAGATATGACTGTGACGTTAACGTGTAAGCTCAATAATGAACTCCAGCTCAACCAACCATATTGTAATATCTAAGTAATCATCTTGAAATATGACATTAATAATTGTAATATACACACATCTTATTGTGAGGTTGATTTCACATAGACTACTTCGACATGAGCTTGTCTAAATACTTGAGCATATCCAATTTAAATTAACCTTAGCGATGCATACAGTTCATACCTACATAATAAAATATCTCTAAGTTACAAGGATGACCTTATTTTATCAACCTCAAACAGAAGCCGTTTGTTCTACAGTGTTATCCCACTTAACGCTTAACACTTGTCTATTTCGTTTTAACCTTTACATTATATATATAGTCTATGATTTTAACTTGGAGGCTACTATTAGCATTGTTAGCACCGATGTAGCTACCACTCGCTTACACGCTAACCCAAGCCTTAACATTCATTACGTAGCTGATTAAATCATTAACACATAAATATAGTACTCGAATTTCACTTACAGCAAAACCGCATTCATGCACCGTCTGTTTTAACCGCAGAGCGAGTCACAATAGTCCGATATATAAGCATGAAGAACAAACAACCAAGGCCGGCTTCAAGTTGTGTTCCCTGGATGAACTGACCAGGCAGAATCCCTGTAGCTAGCTTCACGGAGCAGCTAGCAGAGACAGTGTTGCCAACTCCATAGTAAGGAAAGTAGCTGTTGGCTGTCCGAAAAGTCACCAGAAGTCCCTAAATGACGTAATCGCCTAATTTGCATATCACAGACTCGCGGTAAAAAAAACGTTCCACCCCCTTCAAGGATCAAAACTTGAAACCACCAGAGTAAATCCAGACGACAGGAGATCAGAAATGTCTCTATTAGAAAAAGTAGAAAGTAGAAATAGTTTTAGTAGTTTTTAGTAGAAATCTCCCTACAATAAAGGCAGTATAGTATGCCCGTGTGTCATCTCCAATAAATGGCTTCAACCATCCTTTAAACTTAGGGTTTGATTTCCACTCCTTTCTGTACTTTTGTGAATACAGTTTAGACTGTGACATGATGACCTACGTGGATGTTTAGCTTGTCACAGAGAGGCACACACACAGTGGACGAGGTGATTAAGTGACTGAAGCTGTCTCGACGCGGGAGAGTGTGGCTGTCTCCTCTCTGCTCTGACTGCAGCTGAGCTGCTGCGGGAGGCAACTGTGAGTCTGCGCGCCTGTGAGTACTATGGGAGGGCTGAGGGGCTCACGGCAGCTCGTTAACTGCAGAATAATACGTGAGTCTCCAAACACCAGAAAAGTCCCTAATAACACCATTACAAGTCGTTAGATTAGTCGCTAGTCGCTTTTGACAAAAATAAGTAGCCAAAGGGTTTGGAAAGCTGCCAAATTTAACGACAAAGTCGCCAAGTTGGCAACACTGAGCAGAGAGACAAGAAGCTAACAGCAGCAGTCACTTGACAGAGCTGTCACTCAATGTGACCACGCCCTAATATATGCAAAAACTTTAAGACCTAATATAAATAAAAGGGTCGCGTTAGAAAACAATTCACTCACATATTCATAATCATGAAGGTGGATTTTAACATTAGTGTGTATTGCGCAGCTCGTAGTTTCGTTAGGCTAGAGCAGGGGTGGGGAACCTTTTTCCTCTCAAGGGCCATTTAAATGTTTTCAACATCCTCCGAGGGCCGTACAAATTATTGACCTCTGCTTAAAAATCACAGCACATTCATTTGGCCTTTCTTTCATGCTGTGCAAAGAAAAAGCAACCTCTTAGTCCAGATATCTTGCCATGACTCGCGCATGCATTCACGTGTAGGGTTGTGGCATGACCACCAAACAGAAAGATATGGACACAAGATGTGTGCAAATGTATTTAGTTTCCTATCCATGTGGACATGATTTAAGTGGGGGGGACCTAACCTCCTCTAGGGGCGGTCCAGGGGGGCATGCTCCCCCGGGAAAGATTTTTTTTTAAATATTGAAAGTTGAAAGCATCACTCTGGTGCACGTTGAGAGCAAAATGAAGAGATCTTGGAAACATCTCTCAACACCCATTTGAAACAGACTGTAAGCAGATTTACTTTTTCTTTATGGATATTTTACAAATCACTCTTGCAATTTTTTGAAGTCCCGGAGTGGCGTTCTGGTGCTCTCCGTCAGAATTGCACCCTTGTCAGACCAGACATATACCACGTGATGACACGTAGGCTCGTGTTGTGTTCAAGGACCATGACCGTTGCCAGGAAAAACAGGCACTAGCTCGCTTGTTTAATTATTTTGCGGTCTAGATTTCTTTAATTTTTTTATTTTTTTTATTTTTTACCTCCGGTCTCGCGGGGCCGTATACGGCCCGGGGGCCGGAGGTTCCCACACCCCTGGGCTAGAGTGTGTGATGGTCACAACTAGAGTGGAGGACAGCTTGAAATGTGCCTTCATATTTCTTTTTAAACCTGCCATAATTCCCCAAACCCTACATTCCTGAAACATACTTTTTCATGAGAAACAGAGGAAAACATCTCATAGCTTGAAAACTCAAAAAACATTAAGCAAAATAAAATGAACAAATGCCTCTTGAGGGCATGAAGTGACAAAAAACGTTCAACATGTCTCGATTAAGAACCATTGTAAATGCAGGCTGATCTTTCCTCACAGCAGCAGCCGCACCACCTTTAGTTAATCTACCAAAAAGGCCACATTATTAGTACACAAAGAGCACACTTCAGATGCTCAGGGTCCTTGACATGCTTCACGTTTTGAAAATTAAATTTTGTTACGGTTCTTCAACAAAACGTTCACATGTAAGAGGTTTATCTCTCATTCAGAACAATGGAAAGGCTCTCCTCTCACTGATTACTGCACATCACCATGGAAACCTTTGATCTCTGGGCTCAAGCACAGGTGTTTCATAAATTGCTAGCTCAAACATAAACACCTGTGTGATGGAACACGATGATGTCATAACTCCAACTGACATGCTCAGAACGCCACCAAACAACACATGATGGTTAACACTGTGGCTCTACATCAAATCTGATGTTACGTAATGTAGTGTTACTATGGCAACGCATCCCTCGCCATAAAACACAATGTCGCTGTAACTCCAATGGACATGGTCCAATCGACCCCCAATCTTCACTTGTATATCACCAGTCCATGGCTCAACAGCTCTAAGCCAAATATGAGATCTGAAAATATGGCGTTTCCATGGAAATGCATCCCTCGCCATAAAACACGATGTTGTCGTGATACCTATGCAAATGGTCAAAACAGCACCAGACTTCAGATATTGGTTAATGGTCCAGCCCTCAACAACTCTATGTCAATTATGGGGTGTGTGTCATCATATGCTGTTTCCATGGAAACGCATCCCTCGCCATTAAACACGATGTTGCTGTAACTCCAATGGACACGGTCCGATCGTCCCCCAAACTTCACTTGTATATCACCGGTCCATGCCTCAACAGCCCTACGCCAAATCTGAGATCTCACCATAGGCTTATTCCATGGAAACGCATCACTTGCCAAAAAAGGTTTTGTCGTAACTCATATGAAAATGGTCAAAACACAACCAGACTTCAGATGACAGTTAATGGTCCAGCCCTCAACATTTCTACGTGCCATTAGTGCATTTTCCTCAAAAGCTGTCGCCATGGCAACGCATCCCTCGCCGTAAAACACGATATTGCTATAACTCCTATGAAAATGGTAAAAAAGTGCTCAAACTTAACATGTGTGCTAACAGTCCAGCCGTGAAGACATTTACTTGACAGTTTTAAGATTTCTTCAAATGCCGTTGCCTTGGCAACACAATGCTCGCTATGAAACACAGTTTTCTCATAACTTCAGTGAAAATGCTCAAAATGGCCCAAAACATCACAGGTGTGTTAACGATGCAGCCATCAACACATCTAAGCGTATTATGGGGTGTTATCAAATGCCGTTGCCATGGCGACAGATCATTCGCCATCAAGTTAGTTCAAAAGTTTGCAGTCCAAATATTTTGATGCTTTTCCCAAGCCTTTTTACTTCTTTATCATCAATCAATCGATGTTTATTTATATAGCCCAATATCAAAATGTTACATTTGTCTCAGTGGGCTTCACAGTTTGTACAGAATATCAGTAATGACAATACGACACCCTCTGTCCTTAGACCCTCACATCGTACAAGGAAAACTTCCAGAGAAAAACCACACTTTAAAGGGGAAAATGGGAGAAACCTCAGGGAGAGTAACAGAGGAGGGATCCCTCTCCCAGGACGGACAGACGTGCAATAGATGCCGTGTGTAAATCGAAGAGATAATACATTTACAGCGTAGGTAGACCAATTGTTTGGAAATGCCAGTGTCTATAATAAGATAATGAATCCACGAGGATGTCAACAATCCTGTGGGAGCCATCAGGGAGGTAGTATGATGAGAGTCAGGCAGGACGATGAATTGACGATAATGAATTGGAAATGGGGGGACCCTGATGTAAACAAGACGAAAGTCTTTCTCTGGTCTGCATCCCCTTAACAATTGTATGTTTTGAGCTGTACTGTACTGTACCCAATATACAAGCTGTTAATAAACTTTTCAATCAATCAAAACCGCAGAGACAGGTTCAGCCCACGAATCGAAGTCCAGGACTCAACTCTAGAACTCAGGATAGAGGATCCAGAACACAGGACCACAGCAACAGGATCAGCCACGACTCAGGATCCCGGTGTAGATATAGACACAAAAAAGACATTTGGGGGAAGCTGAGTTAATCGGAACATTAGAGTACACAGGTACAGACAGACAGAAGGAAGAAGTAAGGTGTCCCCGACAGTCCAAGCCTACAGCAGCTAAACCAACGTGTCTACGTACATGCACTCCCTTGGGATAGGTTGAGGGAAAAGGGTAGCAAGTAAGAAGTATGAAACAGAGGTGGGAGAGGCACACGCAGGGGATAAAGGTCCCCACTGGAACCTAAATTGGAATTGGTGAGAGGTAAGGAGGTACACTGTGAATACGGTCTAAACACTTCCCCGGCCGGAATAGGCCTCTCGGCAACGCTGTTACCCTCTAATAGAACCTTGAGAGGTCAGAGAGGGGAAAGGTTTGGGATAAAGATAAAATAGAATAGAATAGATTACAGAGTAAAGAGTAATGAGAAGTAGGGAGAGAGTAGATTTAGAAGAATGAGAAGTAGTAATAACCTTAGTTTTAAATATAACATCTAAGTTTTTTAGGATTTAAGTGAAAGAGTAAGAACAAAAAATGTATAGGTGAAGGAGGCACAACGTGTCTACGTCAATGCACTCTTATTAGATTATTTATTTGATCAACGATAAGCTTTATCAAAAAGGAAGGTCTTAAGCGTACATCCTTAAAAACGGATAGGGGTGTCTGTGCCGCCCGAGACACAACTGGAAGCTGATTCCACAAAGTGGAGCTTGATAAGAAAAGGCTCTGGCTCCCATTGTACTTTAGAGACTCTAGGAACAACCAACAACCCTGCATTCTTGAATTCTCTTATCACACATTCAAGCCCCAGTGTTTCATGTATCATTTTCAATCTAAATTCTTCACTTTCTTCTTACACATTACATTTCAGCATAGAGCAGTTCAGCACAAAGAATAGAATAGAATAGAATTGGAAGGGATGAAACCCTCTTTAATGGTCACACATGCAGAGCACACAGCACACACAGTGAAATGTGGCTTCTGCATTTAACCCTCCTTGTACCAGGAGTCTAGTACTTGAGAGCAGTGGGCAGCTATTGTACAGCGCCCGGGCAATAAAGCATTCCCACTAGCAATTTCTTCAGGAATTGCATTCTCTAGTTTGAGCAGTACTGTTTATTAGGCCGTGGGGCCAGCACAGAGGGGAGTTTATCCAGTATAGTTAAGGTTCACATAAGTCAACTGTGGCTTACTGGAGCATCGAGCTATGACCCTGTTTGTAGTTTAGCATGGTGAGATAAATATTTCGATTCTTCAATTAAAAAGGCATAGGAAAAAATAACCCTGAATACATCATCATTGTTTTTATCAATGTGAAAAAAGTAAATAATTGGGGTTACAAAATGGGTAGGTGGTATCGAATAATAGGAGCATTTGTGTGATTGTGGTGTCAACAAATATTATTAAAGAAGCCTTTGTTTATGTAATGGACGCTTGTCTGACGAATAAAGTCTGATACAAAATGTTTCCAATTGAACACTCATTCTATTTATTTTCCTGTTGATCATTAAACTTGAATTGGCTTTCAATCAACATACACAATATGACACTTAAAACACACAACCTTACCTTTGGAAGCCAAATTACCTAGGCATGTGTGTGTCCCTGTGTGTGTGTGATGTTAGGAACCTTGACTCAATAGTTTAGAGCAGTGTTCCCAACATGGGGGGACGCGACCCCCTTGGGGGGGGCGCCAAAGATCGCAGGGGGGGGGCGCCAGGCCTCAGATGAATTGAGGCAAAATTAATCACATCATAAAAGCCTTGTCTCTACATTACAATAAAATATAAAAAATATCGGCAAAATCCGGCTACGTTGAAGCATGTGTTTTAAAAAACAGTTTAATTCCCTTTGTTGAATTGTTTCCACTTGCGCCATCCTTAATTTCTTCATTACAGCGGGAATCCAAATGAATTAATCCTGAGTCCAATAACCACATCAAAGTCACTCCAATAGTGGCTCCTTAATTACGCTTATCATCTCCTTTAACAAAATACGTTCACAGTCATTCAGTTTGTGACAGTAGTTAACAAAGGAAACGCCCAAAATCAAGCGATGTTGTGCCTGAATTGAACAGATGAAACTGCATTATGGTATAACATGATTATTATCAATTGTCACTTGAATGGGGTTATTTACAATCAGTTACTTTACACATGAGTCTGCCATCTAGGGCGCTGGGCATTGGGACGGGATGCTTGGAGATGGACGTCTTAATATTAAGAGGCGTTTAGCTAAACCCCAGTCCTATGAGGCTTTCATCAGCCCCAGAGTCAATTAGCGCCCCCAGAGTATGTGTCTGACTGTTAGCTGTGACTTTAAACCTGGGTGAGTGTGCGAGAGGAATTGTACAGCACAGCCCCACCTAGTGTCAGCAGAAAGTATTAAAAATAATGATTACAAAAAAGATGCAAAAAATAAATTCTAAAATATATAAAATATATTTTTAAGATCATGTTTAATCATCTGATTTGTCTGTACATTGCTGTGTTAGGTCTGTGTTCTTCTAATTAGTGTCTACAGTGTGTGCCTATTGAGCTGTTTAGAGCCATGTGGGACAAAACCCCGATCATGCACACACTCTCACTCCATAATCGTCCAGGGAGGCGACGTTTGGTCAGTGTCCGTGGCGTGCAGTTGTGGACGCTCCTAGGCTCCTTCAGCTTCATAAAGGGACGCAAATAGCTTTCAACTGATTGCAATGTATTCCCATCTGCGGCGGGATTTGACCTCATGGAAGCACGGCATTCGTATTGTGTCGGGCCTGCGTCCTTAAAGGCAATGTGAGCGTCCATTCTCATTGGATAACGGAGAAATTGTACACCCGGAAGTAAGTATTGCCCCTTACTGCTGTCGATTGATTTTACAGTGATATCTGCAACTAATCATCGACTAAAAAACGACCAGATTAATCCTTGTTAATTACACAACATTGAATTGGTTTAAATTGTGGTGCAATGCTTTTGTGATTTTCTTCCCCTTCGATTCGTAGAAACAAATATTTTTCGGAGTAAAGGAGGGATGGCAGAAGACACTACACGGTACGCCATAGAATCGGGCCCAGCTATCGTTTGGACTACAACCATGTGCTCTGTTTGACAAAACTCCGTGATAGTCCTCAAGCTCTGTGATTGGAGAGTGTGCTCCGAGGGTTACGCAGAGCCTCGAACAGCATTTGAAATAGGATGGAACCACGGCAGACTGTCCAAAACTGGATTTGAACGGGTCCACCCTCGTCCCCCCCCCCTCCCCCACCCCCGTCCCCAGAACTACACATGCTGGCTATTATGTTTCGCAACATGTTCTCTATCTATGGCACGTCTCTACTGGGAGTTGTAGTTTTAAAAAGATGTGTTCGTATTTCCCATAATAAGAAGTTGCCAGTATTAAACTGTGTACATCCCTGGAGGTTTAGGGGATAGGAAACACTCACATTTAAAACATATAATTAATAAATGGGTGAAAATTGCTTGTGCCCATAATGGGCAGCATTAATATATATATATTGCGGACCACCAGTGGTCCGCGAGCGACCCCAAGTGGTCCGCGAGTATATTAGTAAAATGCCACATTTGAAATTCATATATATTATAAGTTTAAAGTGTTTCTCAAACTGTTAAAAATTACTAGTATAGAGTGTATCATAGATGTATGTAGCGTGTACGTAGGTACGTAGGTACGTTAGGTATGTACGTTTGTTTTACGTCTTATGTCATAAATGATCGGCGCGGTCAATTTGAAGGCGGTCAAACTAAAAAAAATAAACAAAAGAACGGTCAAACTGACAAGATGGATCGATGGCTAAAGACAGGTTCAGTTTAAAAGAAAAATTAAATGAAAAAATCTGAATGCGACAGTCAAGGTGCATCGTCCTGATGCAGGTGATTCAGCAGCAATAAGTGCTTTTGTGTGCGTTACTGAGTCCCAGGAGAGTGGTTCGCTGTCTAACAACCACCCCGGCTGAAAGCTGTGAAACTCGGCTTGAATGCAGAAAGTCCAGCACTAAAGTGAAGAGAAAATATCACAGCAACTACAATCAAATTTGGATTTTTTTTGGACTGGAGATGAAGAGGATCCCAATCCACAATGTGTTTTGTGCTACGAGTCGTTGGCGAACAGGCTATGAAACCTCCCAAGCTCAAGCGACATTTTGAAAGTAAACACAAGGATTACATTGGGAAACCTTTGGGAGTTTTTGAGAGAAAACTTGATGAATTTAAGAAACACATGACGAAGGCGCCCTCACAGTTTTTTGTACCGGAGGAAAATGCGAACGCTACAGAAGCATCATACAGGGTTTCCCTACTATTGCAAAAGCAGGAAAACCTCATTCGATAGGTGAGCATTTAGTCAAACCAGCTGCCAAAGTTATGACTAACATATTGTTTGGGGAGACCGCAAGTGACGAAATTAACAGGGTCCCACTCTCTAATGACACTGTCCAGCGGCGAATAACAGCCATGGCTGAAGATGTGAAAAAATCAGCTGATCACACGTTTACGCCAAAGCCAGTTTTACACACTGCAGCTGGACGAGTCAACTGATATCGGGAATGAGGCAAATCTGCTGTGTTTGTAAGGTATATTCATGCTGCCGGTGTGCAGGATGAATATCTTTTTTGTCGTTCCCTGCCGACCAACACCACAGGGGAAGCCATTTTTGACTCGGTCAACAATTTCATTGTGCAGAATCATATCGACTGGACACGATGTGTTGGAATTTGCACAGATGGTGCGACTGCAATGACTGGAAAACATAAGGGACTGGCAGCGCGCATACGTGCAGTTGCACCTTGCGCCACAGCAACACACTGTTGCATTCACAGAGAACAGCTGGCTGTGAAGAAAATGCCACCATGCCTCAAATCAGTACTGGACCAGTCTGTGAAAATTGTGAATACAATAAAAACCAAAGCACTGAACACACGTCTTTTTAAAGCTCTGTGTGAAGAAATGGGAAGTGAACACACAAAACTGCTTTTTCATACTGAAGTTCGCTGGCTGTCGCGTGGAAAGAGATCATTCCAATGTGTACAATAGGACAGTACAAAAAACAGTTTTTAAAAGGGGAGTAGTGATTAGTAAATATGCGTAAATAAAAAGAAAGAATGCTAACTTGGTAACCACAAGATATGGTTGTGTGATATTATAAAGATGTTTGGATTATTGAAAAGTATACAGCTCCCTTTCATCTGAGTTCTGAGAGCTGTATCCATAAATATATGTTGTGCTCAAACTGCACCAGATTGATGCATTTCACTTCAACATTTAAAAAAAAAAGTCTTCCCGGGGGTGCCAGCCCCCGGACCACCCCAGAGGAGGTGAGGTGCACCCTGAAAGATGTGAGGCCCCCCCCTAGAGGATGTGAGTTCCACCCCCAAATAAAGCAGGTTAAAATAATTAAATTGCATACATGTTCTTTTAGTAAACACTGAAAACGGGTCCCACAGACCCAAACAGCACACAAAGGTTAAAGGTAAGCATATAATAATGTTAAATGTGCTAAATCGTTAGCCTAATAGCATAATTGCCCAAGTCATATTTGAATGTTTTTGGAAACAAGGAAAAGTGCCCTGCAAAATGCCTAAGTCAAAGCGATGACTTAGGCAGATAGTGATTTTGGACTCTAAAATGCATTCTGATAGGCTGTGGACATAGGCAATAAGGCAGGGTGATGCAGCAGTGGTAGGAGAGTAAAGTTAGGCAGATATCACAATTTGGCCCAAAAAATGACTTAGGCCAATTATGCTATTAGGCCTAACGAAATATATACACTGCAAAATACACTGCAAAAAAAAAAGAAAAAAAAAAGAGGGGTAAAAGTAACCCCCGACTTTTTTTATTTTTTGAAAAGTAAGCCCTCATCCTAAAAAGGTTGGTGACCCCTGGTGTACACCTTCTGTCCATATGTGCTTTTTATTTAAAACATGTTTGATTAACTTTTGGTTCACATTTCAATAAATTGTATTTGTATTTGCACTCCTTTCGTCCATTATTTTTACTGAAAATGTTAGATTACACATTCACAAATGACTGAAGATTGGCCCTATTTATTTGTGACGTTGCAAACTCTGCGGAACAAGGCACAGGTGATGTGAAGCTCATAAAGTGAGGCAAAGAGAATAATCAGCTGATGGAGTGTAGATTTGGAAATAGCTGCATTCGATCAGCTGACTGTTTTCACAATAAAAGTAGTTTCTTATGGCGCATTTCCACTGCAGCGGGTAGCCCCGTTTAAGCGTCCTTAATCGTCCTCAAGCGGCCAGGCCAGTATTTGGTGGCCTTTCCATATAGGGTAGCTCCGGCTAGCGGGTACTTTTTCCCTCTTTTTCCGGCCCCATAAAATCGTAGTTCTATCAGGCCAGGGCCAGGGCTGAACTAGTGACGTCAACACTCTCTACTGCAGATTGGTCAGAGAGAATCGTCACAAGATCGCGCGCGAGATCATCCCTAGCGTCGCATATATATCTAGAAGCAAGCTTGCAGCAGATATATATATGTAAAGTACCATGTGTACAAACAATATAACTGATTCTCTTCTGTTGAACATGTTGGATTGTGTATTGTCCGAGTCAGGGTCCTTTTTATTTTACTGTAACTTTGGAAGTTGTGTTACCAATGCTTACTGTTTATTTGATACCAATTTGGTAATGCAATTAATAAAAACAACAAGGTTTGGGTTCGTTCTTCAGATATGACTGTGACGTTAACGTGTAAGCTCAATAATGAACTCCAGCTCAACCAACCATATTGTAATATCTAAGTAATCATCTTGAAATATGACATTAATAATTGTAATATACACACATCTTATGTGAGGTTGATTTCACATAGACTACTTCGACATGAGCTTGTCTTAAATACTTGAGCATATCCAATTTAAATTAACCTTAGCGATGCATACAGTTCATACCTACATAATAAATATCTCTAAGTTACAAGGATGACCTTATTTTATCAACCTCAAACAGAAGCCGTTTGTTCTACAGTGTTATCCCACTTAACGCTTAACACTTGTCTATTTCGTTTTAACCTTTACATTATATATATAGTCTATGATTTTAACTTGGAGGCTACTATTAGCATTGTTAGCACCGATGTAGCTACCACTCGCTTACACGCTAACCCAAGCCTTAACATTCATTACGTAGCTGATTAAATCATTAACACATAAATATAGTACTCGAATTTCACTTACAGCAAAACCGCATTCATGCACCGTCTGTTTTAACCGCAGAGCGAGTCACAATAGTCCGATATATAAGCATGAAGAACAAACAACCAAGGCCGGCTTCAAGTTGTGTTCCCTGGATGAACTGACCAGGCAGAATCCCTGTAGCTAGCTTCACGGAGCAGCTAGCAGAGACAGTGTTGCCAACTCCATAGTAAGGAAAGTAGCTGTTGGCTGTCCCGAAAAGTCACCAGAAGTCCCTAAATGACGTAATCGCCTAATTTGCATATCACGTAATGGCGGTAAAAAAAACGTTCCACCCCCTTCAAGGATCAAAACTTGAAACCACCAGAGTAAATCCAGACGACAGAAGATCAGAAATGTCTATTAGAAAAAGTAGAAAGTTAGAAATAGTTTTAGTAGTTTTTAGTAGAAATCTCCCTTACAATAAAGGCAGTATAGTATGCCCGTGTGTCATCTCCAATAAATGGCTTCAACCATCCTTTAAACTTAGGGTTTGATTTCCACTCCTTTCTGTACTTTTGTGAATACAGTTTAGACTGTGACATGATGACCTACGTGGATGTTTAGCTTGTCACAGAGAGGCACACACACAGTGGACGAGGTGATTAAGTGACTGAAGCTGTCTCGACGCGGGAGAGTGTGGCTGTCTCCTCTCTGCTCTGACTGCAGCTGAGCTGCTGCGGGAGGCAACTGTGAGTCTGCGCGCCTGTGAGTACTATGGGAGGGCTGAGGGGCTCACGGCAGCTCGTTAACTGCAGAATAATACGTGAGTCTCCAAACACCAGAAAAGTCCCTAATAACACCATTACAAGTCGTTAGATTAGTCGCTAGTCGCTTTTGACAAAAATAAGTAGCCAAAGGGTTTGGAAAGCTGCCAAATTTAACGACAAAGTCGCCAAGTTGGCAACACTGAGCAGAGAGACAAGAAGCTAACAGCAGCAGTCACTTGACAGAGCTGTCACTCAATGTGACCACGCCCTAATATATGCAAAAACTTTAAGACCTAATATAAATAAAAGGGTCGCGTTAGAAAACAATTCACTCACATATTCATAATCATGAAGGTGGATTTTAACATTAGTGTGTATTGCGCAGCTCGTAGTTTTCGTTAGGCTAGAGCAGGGGTGGGGAACCTTTTTCCTCTCAAGGGCCATTTAAATGTTTTCAACATCCTCCGAGGGCCGTACAAATTATTGACCTCTGCTTAAAAATCACAGCACATTCATTTGGCCTTTCTTTCATGCTGTGCAAAGAAAAAGCAACCTCTTAGTCCAGATATCTTGCCATGACTCGCGCATGCATTCACGTGTAGGGTTGTGGCATGACCACCAAACAGAAAGATATGGACACAAGATGTGTGCAAATGTATTTAGTTTCCTATCCATGTGGACATGATTTAAGTGGGGGGGACCTAACCTCCTCTAGGGCGGTCCAGGGGGGCATGCTCCCCCGGGAAGATTTTTTTTTAAATATTGAAGTTGAAAGCATCACTCTGGTGCACTTTGAGAGCAAAATGAAGAGATCTATGGAAACATCTCTCAACACCCATTTGAAACAGAACTGTAAGCAGATTTACTTTTTCTTTATGGATATTTTACAAATCACTCTTGCAATTTTTTGAAGTCCCGGAGTGGCGTTCTGGTGCTCTCCGTCAGAATTGCACCCTTGTCAGACCAGACATATACCACGTGATGACACGTTAGGCTCGTGTTGTGTTCAAGGACCATGACCGTTGCCAGGAAAAACAGGCACTCGCTTGTTAATTATTTTGCGGTCTAGATTTCTTTAATTTTTTTATTTTTTTTTATTTTTTACCTCCGGTCTCGCGGGCCGTATACGGCCCGGGGGCCGGAGGTTCCCCACCCCTGGGCTAGAGTGTGTGATGTCACAACTAGAGTGGAGGACAGCTTGAAATGTGCCTTCATATTTCTTTTTAAACCTGCCATAATTCCCAAACCCTACATTCCTGAAACATACTTTTTCATGAGAAACAGAGGAAAACATCTCATAGCTTGAAAACTCAAAAAACATTAAGCAAAATAAAATGAACAAAATGCCTCTTGAGGGCATGAAGTGACAAAAACGTTCAACATGTCTCGATTAAGAACCATTGTAAATGCAGGCTGATCTTTCCTCACAGCAGCAGCCGCACACCTTTAGTTAATCTACCAAAAAGGCCACATTATTAGTACACAAAGAGCACACTTCAGATGCTCAGGGTCCTTGACATGCTTCACGTTTTGAAAATTAAATTTTGTTACGGTTCTTCAACAAAACGTTCACATGTAAGAGGTTTATCTCTCATTCAGAACAATGGAAAGGCTCTCCTCTCACTGATTACTGCACATCACCATGGAAACCTTTGATCTCTGGGCTCAAGCACAGGTGTTTCATAAATTGCTAGCTCAAACATAAACACCTGTGTGATGGAACACGATGATGTCATAACTCCAACTGACATGCTCAGAACGCCACCAAACAACACATGATGGTTAACACTGTGGCTCTACATCAAATCTGATGTTACGTAATGTAGTGTTACTATGGCAACGCATCCCTCGCCATAAAACACAATGTCGCTGTAACTCCAATGGACATGGTCCAATCGACCCCCAATCTTCACTTGTATATCACCAGTCCATGGCTCAACAGCTCTAAGCCAAATATGAGATCTGAAAATATGGCGTTTCCATGGAAATGCATCCCTCGCCATAAAACACGATGTTGTCGTGATACCTATGCAAATGGTCAAAACAGCACCAGACTTCAGATATTGGTTAATGGTCCAGCCCTCAACAACTCTATGTCAATTATGGGGTGTGTGTCATCATATTGCTGTTTCCATGGAAACGCATCCCTCGCCATTAAACACGATGTTGCTGTAACTCCAATGGACACGGTCCGATCGTCCCCCAAACTTCACTTGTATATCACCGGTCCATGCCTCAACAGCCCTACGCCAAATCTGAGATCTCACCATAGGCTTATTCCATGGAAACGCATCACTTGCCAAAAAAGGTTTTGTCGTAACTCATATGAAAATGGTCAAAACACAACCAGACTTCAGATGACAGTTATAGGTCCAGCCCTCAACATTTCTACGTGCCATTAGTGCATTTTCCTCAAAAGCTGTCGCCATGGCAACGCATCCCTCGCCGTAAAACACGATATTGCTATAACTCCTATGAAAATGGTAAAAAAGTGCTCAAACTTAACATGTGTGCTAACAGTCCAGCCGTGAAGACATTTACTTGACAGTTTTAAGATTTCTTCAAATGCCGTTGCCTTGGCAACACAATGCTCGCTATGAAACACAGTTTTCTCATAACTTCAGTGAAAATGCTCAAAATGGCCCAAAACATCACAGGTGTGTTAACGATGCAGCCATCAACACATCTAAGCGTATTATGGGGTGTTATCAAATGCCGTTGCCATGGCGACAGATCATTCGCCATCAAGTTAGTTCAAAAGTTTGCAGTCCAAATATTTTGATGCTTTTCCAAGCCTTTTTACTTTCTTTATCATCAATCAATCGATGTTTATTTATATAGCCCAATATCAAAAATGTTACATTTGTCTCAGTGGGCTTCACAGTTTGTACAGAATATCAGTATGACAATACGACACCCTCTGTCCTTAGACCCTCACATCGTACAAGGAAAACTTCCAGAGAAAAACCCACACTTTAAAGGGGAAAATGGGAGAAACCTCAGGGAGAGTAACAGAGGAGGGATCCCTCTCCCAGGACGGACAGACGTGCAATAGATGCCGTGTGTAAATCGAAGAGATAATACATTTTACAGCGTAGGTAGACCAATTGTTTGGAAATGCCAGTGTCTATAATAAGATAATGAATCCACGAGGATGTCAACAATCCTGTGGGAGCCATCAGGGAGGTAGTATGATGAGAGTCAGGCAGGACGATGAATTGACGATAATGAATTGGAAATGGGGGACCCTGATGTAAACAAGACGAAAGTCTTTCTCTGGTCTGCATCCCCTTAACAATTGTATGTTTTGAGCTGTACTGTACTGTACCCAATATACAAGCTGTTAATAAACTTTTCAATCAATCAAACCGCAGAGACAGGTTCAGCCACGAATCGAAGTCCAGGACTCAACTCTAGAACTCAGGATAGAGGATCCAGAACACAGGACCACAGCAACAGGATCAGCCACGACTCAGGATCCCGGTGTAGATATAGACACAAAAAAGACATTTGGGGGAAGCTGAGTTAATCGGAACATTAGAGTACACAGGTACAGACAGACAGAAGGAAGAAGTAAGGTGTCCCCCGACAGTCCAAGCCTATAGCAGCTAAACTAACGTGTCTACGTACATGCACTCCCTTGGGATAGGTTGAGGGAAAAGGGTAGCAAGTAAGAAGTATGAAACAGAGGTGGAGAGGCACACGCAGGGAGAAAGGTCCCCACTGGAACCTAAATTGGAATTGGTGAGAGGTAAGGAGGTACACTGTGAATACGGTCTAAACACTCCCCGGCCGGAATAGGCCTCTCGGCAACCTGTTACCCTCTAATAGAACCTTGAGAGGTCAGAGAGGGGAAAGGTTTGGATAAAGATAAAATAGAATAAATAGATTACAGAAGTAAAGAGTATGAGAAGTAGGGAGAGAGTAGATTTAGAAGAATGAGAAGTAGTAATAACCTTAGTTTTAAATATAACATCTAAGTTTTTAGGATTTAAGTGAAAGAGTAAGAACAAAAATGTATAGGTGAAGAGGCACAACGTGTCTACGTCAATGCACTCTTATTAGATTATTTTATTTGATCAACGATAAGCTTTATCAAAAAGGAAGGTCTTAAGCGTACTCTTAAAAACGGATAGGGTGTCTGCCGCCCGAACACAAACTGGAAGCTGATTCCACAAAAGTGGAGCTTGATAAGAAAAGGCTCTGGCTCCCATTGTACTTTTAGAGACTCTAGGAACAACCAACAACCCTGCATTCTTGAATTCTCTTATCACACATTCAAGCCCCCAGTGTTCATGTATCATTTCAATCTAAATTCTTCACTTTCTTCTTACACATTACATTTCAGCATAGCAGTTCAGCACAAAGAATAGAATAGAATAGAATTGGAAGGGATGAAACCCTCTTTAATGGTCACACATGCAGAGCACACAGCACACACAGTGAAATGTGGCTTCTGCATTTAACCCATCCTTGTACCAGGAGTCTAGTACTAGGAGCAGTGGGCAGCTATTGTACAGCGCCCGGGCAATAAAGCATTCCCACTAGCAATTTCTTCAGGAATTGCATTCTCTAGTTTGAGCAGTACTGTTTATTAGGCGTGGGCCAGCACAGAGGGAGTTTATCCAGTAGTAGTTAAGGTTCACATAAGTCAACTGTGCTTACTGGAGCATCGAGGCTATGACCCTGTTTGTAGTTTAGCATGGTGAGATAAATATTTCGATTCTTCAATTAAAAGGCATAGGAAAAAATAACCCTGAATACATCATCATTGTTTTTATCAATGTGAAAAATAAATAATTGGGGTTACAAAATGGGTAGGTGGTATCGAATAATAGAGCATTTGGGTGATTGTGTGTCAACAAATATTATTAAAGAAGCCTTTGTTTATGTAATGGACGCTTGTCTGACGAATAAAAGTCTGATACAAATGTTTCCAATTGAACACTCATTCTATTTATTTTCCTGTTGATCATTAAACTTGAATTGGCTTTCAATCAACATACACAATATGACACTTAAAACACACAAACTTACCTTTGGAAGCCAAATTACCTAGGCATGTGTGTGTCCCTGTGTGTGTGTGATGTTAGGAACCTTGACTCAATAGTTTAGAGCAGTGGTTCCCAACATGGGGGACGCGACCCCCTTGGGGGGGCGCCAAAGATCGCAGGGGGGGGCGCCAGGCCTCAGATGATTTGAGGCAAAATATCACATCATAAAAGCCTTGTCTCTACATTACAATAAAATATAAAAAATATCGGCAAAATCCGGCTTACTTTGAGCATGTGTTTTAAACAGTTTAATCCCTTTGTGAATTGTTTCCACTTGCGCCATCCTTTAATTTCTTCATACAGCGGGAATCCAAATGAATTAATCCTGAGTCCAATAACCATCAAAGTCACTCCAATAGTGCTCCTTAATTACGCTTTCATCCTCCTTTAACAAAATACTTCACATTCATTCAGTTTGTGACAGTAGTTAACAAAGGAAACCCCAAAATCAGCGGATGTTGTGCTGAATTGAACAGATGAAACTGCATTATGTATAACATGATTATTATCAATTGTCACTTGAATGGGTTCTGTACAATCAGTTACTTTACACATTAGTCTGCCATCTAGGGCGCTGGCATTGACGGGATGCTTGAGAGGGACAGTCTTAATATTAAGGCGTTTAGCTAAACCCCAGTCTATGAGGCTTTCATCAGCCCCAGAGTCAATTAGCGCCCCCAGAGTATGTGTCTGACTGTTAGCTGTGACTTTAACCTGGGTGAGTGTGCGAGGAGGATTGTACAGCACAGCCCCACCTAGTGTCAGCAGAAAGTATTAAAAATAATGATTACAAAAAAATGCAAAAAATAAATTCTAAAA
This sequence comes from Harpagifer antarcticus, assembly GCA_902827135.1. Taxonomy (NCBI): domain Eukaryota; kingdom Metazoa; phylum Chordata; class Actinopteri; order Perciformes; family Harpagiferidae; genus Harpagifer; species Harpagifer antarcticus. Next base: position 1,526,560 of record CADEHL010001065.1, read on the forward strand.
TATATAAAATATATTTTAAGATCATGTTTAATCATCTGATTTGTCTGTACATTGCTGTTTTAGTCTGTGTTCTTCTAATTAGTGTCTACAGTGTGTGCCTATTGAGCTGTTTAGAGCCATGTGGGACAAAACCCGATCATGCAACACACTCTCACTCCATAATCGTCCAGGAGCGACGTTTGGTCAGTGTCCGTGGCGTGCAGTTGTGACGCTCCTAGGCTCCTTCAGCTTCATAAAGGGACGCAAATAGCTTTCAACTGATTGCAATGTATTCCCATCTGCGGCGGGATTTGACGCTCATGGAAGCACGGCATTCGTTTGTGTCGGCTGCCCTTAAAGGCAATGTGAGCGTCCATTCTCATTGGATAACGGAGAATTGTACACCCGGAAGTAAGTATTCCCCTTACTGTCGATTGATTTTACAGTGATATCTGCACTACTCATCGACTAAAAAACACCAGATTATCCTTGTTAATTACACAACATTGATTGGTTTAAATTGTGTGCAATGCTTTTGTATTTTTCCCCTTCGATTCGGAGAAACAAATATTTTTCGGAGTAAAGGATGGCAGAAGACACTACACTACCCAGAATCCCCAGCTATCGTTTGGACTACACCATGTGCTCTGTTTGACAAACTCCGTGATAGTCCTCAAGCTCTGTGATTGGAGAGTGTGCTCCGAGGGTTACGCAGAGCCTCGAACAGCATTTGAAATAGGATGGAACCACGGCAGACTGTCCAAAACTGGATTTGAACGGGTCCACCTCGTCCCCCCCTCCCCCACCCCGTCCCCAGAACTACACATGCTGGCTATTCTGTTTCGCAACATGTTCTCTATCTATGGCACGTCTCTACTGGGAGTTGTAGTTTTAAAAAGATGTGTTCGTATTTCCCATAATAAGAAGTTGCCAGTATTAAACTGTGTACATCCCTGGAGGTTTAGGGGATAGGAAACACTCACATTTAAAACATATAATTAATAAATGGGTGAAAATTGCTTGTGCCCATAATGGGCAGCATTAATATATATATATTGCGGACCACCAGTGGTCCGCGAGCGACCCCAAGTGGTCCGCGAGTATATTAGTAAAATGCCACATTTGAAATTCATATATATTATAAGTTTAAAGTGTTTCTCAAACTGTTAAAAAATTACTAGTATAGAGTGTATCATAGATGTAGCGTATGTACGTAGGTACGTAGGTACGTAGGTATGTACGTTTGTTTTACGTCTTATGTCATAAATGATCGGCGCGGTCAATTTGAGCGGTCAACTAAAAAAAATAAACAAAAGAACGGTCAACTGACAAGATGGATCGATGGCTAAAGACAGGTTCAGTTAAAAGAAAATTAAATGAAAAATCTGATGCGACAGTCAAGGTGCATCGTCCTGATGCAGGTGATTCAGCAGCAATAAGTGCTTTTGTGTGCGTTACTGAGTCCCAGGAGAGTGGTTCGCTGTCTAACAACCACCCGGCTGAAAGCTGTGAAACTCGGCTTGAATGCAGAAAGTCCAGCACTAAAGTGAAGAGAAAATATCACAGCAACTACATCAAATTTGGATTTTTTTTGGACTGGAGATGAAGAGGATCCCAATCCACAATGTGTTTTGTGCTACGAGTCGTTGGCGAACGAGGCTATGAAACCTCCCAAGCTCAAGCGACATTTTGAAAGTAAACACAAGGATTACATTGGGAAACCTTTGGGAGTTTTTGAGAGAAAACTTGATGAATTTAAGAAACACATGACGAAGGCGCCCTCACAGTTTTTTGTACCGGAGGAAAATGCGAACGCTACAGAAGCATCATACAGGGTTTCCCTACTAATTGCAAAAGCAGGAAAACCTCATTCGATAGGTGAGCATTTAGTCAAACCAGCTGCCAAAGTTATGACTAACATATTGTTTGGGGAGACCGCAAGTGACGAAATTAACAGGGTCCCACTCTCTAATGACACTGTCCAGCGGCGAATAACAGCCATGGCTGAAGATGTGAAAAATCAGCTGATCACACGTTTACGCCAAAGCCAGTTTTACACACTGCAGCTGGACGAGTCAACTGATATCGGGAATGAGGCAAATCTGCTGTGTTTTGTAAGGTATATTCATGCTGCCGGTGTGCAGGATGAATATCTTTTTTGTCGTTCCCTGCCGACCAACACCACAGGGGAAGCCATTTTTGACTCGGTCAACAATTTCATTGTGCAGAATCATATCGACTGGACACGATGTGTTGGAATTTGCACAGATGGTGCGACTGCAATGACTGGAAAACATAAGGGACTGGCAGCGCGCATACGTGCAGTTGCACCTTGCGCCACAGCAACACACTGTTGCATTCACAGAGAACAGCTGGCTGTGAAGAAAATGCCACCATGCCTCAAATCAGTACTGGACCAGTCTGTGAAAATTGTGAATACAATAAAAACCAAAGCACTGAACACACGTCTTTTTAAAGCTCTGTGTGAAGAAATGGGAAGTGAACACACAAAACTGCTTTTTCATACTGAAGTTCGCTGGCTGTCGCGTGGGAAAGTTCTCACCCATCTATTTGAACTGCGCGATGAGGTGATGTTATTCTTGCATCATACTGATGAATTGTATGACAGACTGCATGATTTCCAGTGGCTCTCACAATTGGCATACCTGGCCGATGTCTTTAGCGTTCTCAATGCTCTGAACTTAGCGCTGCAGGGGAAAGCTGTTACTGTTTTCAATGTGCAGGACAAAATTAAAGCTGCACGCCTCAAGATGGAATTGTGGTGTGTCCGTCTGGATCGCCAGGAGTTTGACTGTTTTCCGACGCTGGCGGATTTTCTCCTCGCTGCAGATGAAGAGCTGGACAGCGGCACAGTTGCAGCCTTCAAGGAACATCTGCAAGGCCTTCACTTTCAGCTGGGAAGATATTTCCCAGAACTAGATGCAGGCTTTGAGTGGATCAGGAATCCATTTGGGGACAAAACACACATTGATCACGTCAGTTCCAAGCTCCCACCGAGACAGGTTGACAACCTTGTGGACATCGCATCTGATGGGACACTGAGGACGACTTTCAGACAGAAAAGCTTGACAGACTTTTGGGTCCACGTCCAGCCTGAGCACCCAGAGCTGGCTGACGCTGCTCTGAAACAGTTGATGCCGTTTCCAACCACCTACAACTGTGAAGCTGTTTTTTCTGCACTTGTTGGTCTGAAAACAAAGCAGCGTAACAGGATCAATGTGGACTGTGATATGAGACTAAAACTCTCCAGTTTGGATCCCGACATTGTTTCACTGATGTCTCAGCACAAGCAGCACCATTCCTCCCATTAGTTAGCAACAGAGTGAGTAAACAATGCTATTTGTAAATGTAACAGTGTAAATAATTATCTTGTGTTTATTGTTAAATTCCTATTTAACTTGGGACTGCAACCATAGTTTTACTGTATTTTATTTTGAAAATCCGCAGCGGAAGTTTGTCATACTAAATGCGGTGTATTTTTCATATCTCTCAGTAGCAAACGATCTTGCTGTCAGTAAATTGCGGCTGTGTTCGCACGGACATTAACTCCATAATAAATTTAGTCTACGTTTCATGTGATGTGTCAAATCTATCAGCATTTACCGTTTAAGGCGAGACACCCCAGGTGAATAGGGTAATTTTTTTAACTTAAAGGTATCAGCTAGAAATTTCTCCAGTTAATGTCTTACAATAAGGCAATTGTCTTTTGTATTACAAGTTTTCTGAAATAGCATGTTTAAATATGCAAATTAGCCATTATCTCATTAAATATGCACATATTTTATCACATTTCAGGAATCGAAATCTGAACTTTGGATAAAGCCAGGTTCCAAATTCTTGTTTCATTTTGTAGTCATATTAGTATCTAAGGCTTTTACAGAAGGGATATTGGATATCTCTTTTTATCACTCAATAAATCAGAAAATACTGTCAACAGCCCTAAAATATCCATTTTCGCCATGTTTTTAGGTATACAATGTTGTATAATTCAGGCTATGAATTATATATGAACAAACCCTTCTGTAAAAGCCTTCATAATATTGATAGGAATATAACTGGAAAGTTTGGTGTCTCTACGTGCTTCTGAAGTTGAAATTTCGAACTCAGAGTAGGAGAAAAAACTCATTTTGAGAAAACGACCTTTAAAGATTGCAGTGAGGCGCTAGCTAACCCCTCCTGTTCTCTGGATGACAGCTCGCGCCTCGACGCACTCCGTGAAGGTGTTTCATGTTCGGGGTCATTTGTTTTTTGTATAACCTTGCTTCGTGCAAGAGACAATTGTTGTCGTCTTCTCTGTGAACGTTTTTTTCGCCGTTCTTTTGCGATTTTGAGATTTCAATTTCTAGCGGAAAGCTAAACAGGAAGTGTTTTAGCACACCACGTGACGCATCTGAACGAATCACGTTGTCAGAAATTGACACCAGCCAATGAGATTTCGTTTCTTGGTTTAAGACCCCTTTGTGCTTTCACGATTGGTTGCTGATACAAAGGAAATGACCATATTTGGATCCGATGAGATTGTGCAGGAGAGACGGAGCTTTCCAACGATATCTCTGTTGACATGGTGCAAACAGCGGTCGCGGTACTTTATGTTACGTTAGAAAGCTAACTTTTGGTGAATTTAGGAGAAATCTACAGACGCAAATAGACAAACTATAGTAAAATAAACACTTAAATGTGTATTTTGTACGTTTTCCTTCCAAAAGCCTGAAAGAAAACATGTTATGGAATCAAAATAGCACAAAATCTCAAAATTGACCAGTACTTGAAAAACGATGTTTTTGCCTGCCGTGTCTCGCCTTAAATCGCATATGAACAAAATGCTTGTAGAAACTGTAGTTGTTTTGTATTGTCGATTTAATGTGTGAACGAGCGATAGAGAAGTTCACACAAAGTTGTTATTATTATGCTGTAATTTTTAATATATTGTTGGAGTGGTAATCAGGCTTATTATTTTATTTAGGATATTTGGGGAGTTAGGTGGTCCGCGAGTGTTTTATTATTGGCTAAGTGGTCCGCGGTCTGAAAACGTTTGAGAAACACTGATATACACACATGCAAGCTAAGGTCAGAAGAGCTTTATTTAACAGCTGGTCTAATGTTTGTGACCCTTGTTGTTAATTGATAACATTACATTACATTACATTAATTGATAAGCCTGAAACATGCACTTGTCAAGGTTCAGAGGCAAATTTTGCAAATATGGCAGTAGCCATCGATCAGCTTAAGATAAGATATACTTTATTGATCCCAAGTTGGAACATTTGCGTTACATCAGCATGTGTAACAGTTGTAAATATGCAGTGGTGTTTATTTGTAAATCATTTAGTATAATCACACAAATTCTGTGTTTTATATTTAACAATTCTGTGTTCTTTATTTATTGATTGTTCAATACCTGACAAGGCCGGAGATGAAATATCACATCTTATAAGAGTATAATACATTGTGTATAATATCAGTTAAAATAAGTGCTTCAACATAGTTAACATTGCTGGAGGTATGCACAAATATTGATAGATGTCTTGTAATGCACTATTGAAGAACCTGCGACCCAAGTTTTTCATTCAATGCATAACTACACCATAGTTGTGTAGGCCTATATGATATGTCAATACCTTAGAAAATCTTGAAATCTTGAAAGGGATGTGCAAAATAGTCATTATATACAGTCTTTAATTAACTATTAGTAGAGAATAACGAGTAATGAATATACTTTATAGGGATCCTATTAATATCTAATAATAAAAATAATGAAATTCAATAACATGCTTTAACCACTAGGTGTCCCTTTATATCAGCTGTGCACCTTTATGGTGTAAATACAGCCTATCTACCAATTGGATCAAATATAAAAGTCAGCCGAATTAGTGTTGATACTGCAAGGAGACGTATTGTGTGAAAAGAAATGTAAGATGTTGTTTAATGGCTGATATATTTATGATCCACGTCACGTTTTCAGTTCCTCATGTTTGTCTAGAAGTCTTCTCATCAGGGCTCTATAAATACAGAACTACGGCAGATATGTAATATTTAATGCAGCCGAACCGTGTATTAAAATGCCGTTATGTGATGACTTTCAAAGAGAAAAGCAAGCACACTCGGAATAAAGTATTATTTAATTTTTTTTAAATGTTTTCGGTCTGTTTCCGGTATTTGTTAATGGCGATGTGGTGTGAGATGTGAGACTGGAATTGCACAGGGGAAAATAACGTATCTTTAGATGCGGATTTTGTTAAACTAATATGTTTGCGCTGTGGACCAACACTATACATTGACGGGGAAGGGGGTAGCAATAAAGATAACACCATTAAACAGTTACACAAAATAACAGAAATAATATTGATCGCAGCGTCCCTAGCAACCACCTTCGTAACAATGAAAACGTTCTATGGACGCAATTTCCTGAAGTAATCTTCGTAATAACTAGCAAACTAAAGATCATGTACATCCACTGCACACATAATCTGAAATAACAACTCATATTTCTCGCATCAAATGACATCAAAACGCATTTTAATGGCCAAACTAACTTTAAAATAGGCATTTTCCAACGAGAAATTCGGCCATGTTTTTTTTTTCTGCAGGGAGAAATTTGAAGATCACGTGACATAGACGCCAGCCATTGGAATGAATGGTGAAAAAAAACGGGTTTGTCAAACAGAGCACATGGTGTTTTTTAGTCGATGAGTAGTGCAGATATCACTGTAAAATCAATCGACAGTAAGGGGAATACTTACTTCCGGGTGTACAATTCTCCGTTATCCAATGAGAATGGACGCTCACATTGCCTTTAAGGGCAGCCGACACAAACGAATGCCGTGCTTCCATGAGCGTCAAATCCCGCCGCAGATGGGAATACATTGCAATCAGTTGAAAGCTATTTGCGTCCCTTTATGAAGCTGAAGGAGCCTAGGAGCGTCACAACTGCACGCCACGGACACTGACCAAACGTCCCTCCTGGACGATTATGGAGTGAGAGTGTGTGTTGGTCATCCTTGTACGTAACTGCGAAACCAAAATGTTCCCAAACCGGAGACTTCAATGAAGCTGGAGGATTTTCGAGCTCAACTTTATCTGCGTTCGCCATTTCGACAGTTCCTCAAATTACTGACTACATTTGAACGCATCCCTGTGACCAGCTCTCATAGTATGCCTCTCGTCCAATGAAATGACTTGGTCGCTCTATGATATATACCTAAGATTACTTCCAGAAAGTTGTTAATGTTCTCAATTTTATACATTTAACGTTATATTCGTTCGGTACACTTCGGTTCACACGTGTACCGAACCGAAGGGCCCGTACCGAATAATTTCAGTACGGGTACGTGTACCGTTACACTGGGATTTAAATCAGCATATACTTCTGCCAGGGGATGCCACCCCTCAAAATCTCCTGCCACCCCATGAATATTTTTCTAGATCCGCCCCTGCCTGTGACGTGACAGAAGTTTGGAAATCCTCCTGGCGTTCTGAAAGGTCTTTCACTCCATAACTAACGGTTTTTAGCTGCTCCTGGTGCTGATGGATGATGCTTCCCTGTGCAGACAGGGCGGTCTGGAGCGTCTTGGGGTTGGCTGAGTCCATACTGGTCGGTTCGTTCTGTTAGGAACCTTGACTCAATAGTTTAGAGGACTCAAATGCACAACCCAGAGACAAAAAAGGTTTGAAGAAAAATTATCTTTACTTGCAAAAAACAAAATCACTCTTTTAGAGGAAATAACAAACTGACAAAAGTAAAGCGCTCTCATGGAGGGAAAAAGGCAAAACACTGAATCTCTTAAGCGATGGCTTGGATCTGGCTTCTTGGGACAACGAACAAGACGAACCGACAACTAACAAGGGGAGACAGGACAATATATATATGAGGTAAGTGGGCACAGGTGGAAACAATCAGGGGCACGGCAGACACTGACGATGGCGGGAAAAAGAACCAATGCAGGGAGCAAAGGGACCTGGAATGAGACAAGGTGAGTACACAATAAAACAGGAAGTGGAACATAAACTAAACTAACATGAACATGACAATCACAAACATGACACAACTTAACATAATTGACGGGACACTACATGTGGTCAAAAACAATGTACCTTTATGGTGAAACCTGTGAGGAAACAAACATTTGTTCCTACTCATATCCTGAGTGCTAATTGGCTCCTACAGGGTCCAGTGTTGGAAATAAACCAACAAGTCCTCCAACTCATACGACCAAATAGGTCGATTGTTCAGCAGCTTATTACGACCTTTAGTCACGTTTTAAAGTTTAGCACCTCTAGTGGTCGTGTAAGAAACAACAATTTGCAGCAATTGCAAACGCTCCGGGGGGTCCTCTCTGGAAAATCCTAAATTGTAGAATAGTTTGGCCATTAAAATGCTTTCTGATTAGATTTATAGCAAGAAGTGTATATTGTACTTTTAGAATGCCATGCTCCTTTATTGACTTATTTGCAGTCCACTGACATTCAAACGGAGTGAAACTATAAAAAAAGAAGTTACAAGGCACTTAATGATCTCATACATGCAAGGGTAACATACACAGATTAACACATAGGACCGCTAAGTGTAAACAAGGTAAATATAGCTAATGCTAGCTGTGCAATAAGCATGTATACAGGCTAGTATGGCTAACGCTGTATGCCAACGCTACCATTTATGCTAATGCTAGCGTGAATGCTAACGCGTTGTTGGAGTCGGGAGGCCTGATCCTTTATTCCGGCAAATTACTCAGACCTACTAATTGACCTAACAAAAGTGATTGAGTCCATGTAAGTTTACTGCTTGACTCAGATCCACCAACGATCAGCAAGGTCTCACCTCTATTAACTCCTGAAGAACCAGGTTCAATTAACTGCTGTTTCAATTCAGACGACCTACTAAATCTGTTTAAGCGATCCCGAAGGATTTTGATATCAGTAAATGAGGTGTGGCCCTACCTAAGTGTGAGTGTGGCAGGGTGCAATCTTACCTTTTAAGCAGGAGAAGATAGCGCAGATGTCTTTTAGGTTGTCTCAATCCAAAAGGTGGGATCAGTTTATTTGAAGAAAAATGTGTCCACACTTATACAGGGTTTCTGCCTTCTCTCGTTACAACATGACAATCATACAGAATATTTCATGCTGTGGTCATTTTCTAATCTGAAACCTTAATTCATAGTTTAGACATTAAAGTCTTCCGACATAATCCAAAGGAATCTCCTCACGGATCGCCGGGGCTAACATTCACACCTATAACCTGACAACATTCAGAGGTAGTTCCTCGTAAATGATCAGCGAGAATTCCGACAGAATCCAGAGGAATCTCCTCACGGATCGAAGGTGCTAACATTCACACCGATAACCAACATTCAGAGGCAGATCCTCATAAATGATCAGTGGGATCTAACAGTTTCAAACTTTCATCCAACAATTCACTCAGCATTCAATAAACAGAAATTCAAGCAATATTTACCAAGTTTTGAGAGAACCCTACCGAGGGAAAACCCAGCTGAGCAGACCTAAAGACACCTCCCCCATACCCATATTTGTGGCAACTGGGCATGGCCTCTGATGTACAGGACTGGACTTGTCCAGACATACAGTATGCTATGGCTATGGCATAAGACACCTTCCCATGTATGTGTAAAAAGGTCATGACCTCTAGTGTGCAGGACTGGGAAATATTATGCTCTGCTATTGCATAAACACATTTTTGGGGCCTTAGTATTTCTTCAAAAAGTCAGGAGCCCCCCTCCCTGTGTACTGCTGTGAGAAGAAACTGTCTCTCCTCTCTTATCAGTGACACCGCATAAACCATAATAGGTCTTACACTCAACTTAACAAACCACTTGTGTTTTGTTAATACTGTAAATATAGAAAATCATAAAATATGAAGCATTTTCATTGATATTACATTTCTCTCAACTGCTAAGCCTTTCACAAAGCTCCACCAACATTGGTGCATGTATGTGTGTGTAAATGGGTGAATGAGAAATAATTACATTGTCTTGTCAGGTGAAAATGCAGTCCATTTACCATTTAAAACCATATTATGCCATGTTGCAAAATGTTTTTAAGTGATGGAAGTGTTTGTCTGACAGTCAGTTGGTCTTCCCATCACTTTGGTCCAGACTGAATAATGGGATGTAGGGGAGAGTTGGTTTTTATGTTGTCCTCTATAGGCAAGGAAACATGATATAGAAGTCAAATGACAACCAAAACCTTTACTTCAGGATGTCTTCTGTCAATCAAAATGAAATAATGCATCTATCACATGAAAAGGCAAAGAAAATATGACTTCCCAAAAAAGTTGTCTTATGGCTTAACTTGCCCCATCTAAGGGGTCAATTGATCCGCGTCATGGTGTAAATGTAACCATCTGGGGAAACATTTACCAATTTACTTTTTCAAGTTTAAACCTCAGAAAAAAAATTGTTTTACTGATTTAGATAGACTAGTCATTGATAAGTATTCATGTTATCAATTGCGTTTATTCTCTTGTCTTTCTATCACTGTAGTTCTGTTGAAGGCTGTAGCCCTTCCTAAAGATGTTGCTCCAGGCATACGGAAGGGAAGATGGTGGTGTGCCTCAAAATGATTAAACCAATCTAGACCTAAAATAATAGAATTGGTTTTATCAAGATTCTTTAGTTTGGTACACAAGACCCTTAGCTGATCTGCTGAATCTTATGATCTCTTGCTAAATCTGTCACATTCTGGCCCTGGCTGATTGCCTCACTTCCTCACCTGTGTATTTTCGCTCCCTATTAATCACCTGCCTGCTCTCAATGAGCCTCAGCTGTCCCTAATGATCACTCCTCACCTGTGGATTTAGTCTGTGCTGTTTCCTTGGTCAGTGCCAGTTTGTCTTGTCTGTATAGCAGAAAGTGCTCCATGTTTCTCTTCTGACGTAAGCTATTGTTCTAGCTGCTTAGCATTTGTACCAACCTAGGCTAGGCTAGGCTAGGCTAGCAGAAAATGGCATTTAAAATCAGTCATTAAAAAGAAAAGCTAATAAAATAAACATTAAAAGAAGAAATACATGGATAAACATTAAAAGAAAAAATACATGGATAAAAGTTACAGTGCAGTCTAAGATATGAATAGTTCAATTAAAAGCAGCAACAAAAAGAAAAGTCTTCAGTCTGGATTTAAAAGTAATCAGAGTTGCAGCGGACCTGCAGGTTTCTGGGAGTTTGTTCCAGATATTTGGAGCATAATAACTGAACGCTGCTTTACCATGTTTAGTTCTGACTCTGGGGGACAGAAAGCTGACCAGTCCCTGAAGACCTGAGAGATCTGGATGGTTCATAATTTAGCAGTAGATCAGAAATGTATTTTGGGCCTAAACCATTCAAAGCTTTATAAACCAGCAGCAGTATTTTGAAATCTATTCTTTGACACACAGGAAGCCAGTGTAAAGACTTCAGAACAGGAGTGATGTGATCCACTTTCTTAGTGTTAGTGAGGACTCGAGCAGCAGCGTTCTGAATCAGCTGCAGCTTTCTAATAGATTTTTTAGTGAGACCTGTGAAGACACCATTGCAGTAGTCGAGTCTACTGAAGATAAAGCATGGACAAGTTTTTCCAAATCCTGCTGTGACATTAGTCTTTTAATCCTAGATATGTTCTTTAGGTGATAGTAGGCTGTTTTAATTTGACTGTTGAGACTCAGGGCAGAGTCCATGACTACACCTAGATTTCTGGCTTTATCTGTTGTTTTGAACATTGCAGACTGAAGCTCAGCGCTAACTTTTATACGTTCTGCCTTGGCTCCAAAAACCATTACCTCAGTTTTATCTTTGTTTAATTGGAGAAAGTTCTGACACATCCAGTCATTGATTTGTTCAATGCACTTACTCAGTAGTTGGTTGTTTTTTTGTTGCTTCTCTAGTAGTTTTCCGCCAACTTAGTTTGTTTTTCGTTACTTCAAGTCAATACATTTTTTGATCATTGCCTGTTTTATTTTTACCTTTTGGATTAAACGCTTGACTAAAGACCTTATTGCCTGGTTGTGCTCTTGAGTCCTATTTTTGCTTGTGCCCGTACTTGTGCTTGATAAAATCTAAACACAAATCTCTATCTTCCTGCTAAACCCTTCTCTATCCAGTTGTTTGGTACAGGAATATTGTTTCTACAATGTTCAAAACATAAGAAACAAATCAGTTGTGCACAACTACATTTTATCCTACAAAGACTTAACTAAGCTTCAGTACTTGATGGGGGGGGTTAAGTTGAACCACTCAATTTACCCCACTATGGCTCAAACAAATGTCTAGCTTAGTCATTCATGCTAATCTTTAGCTTGATGATTCACATTGTTTCACACCTAGCTAAATTACCAACATGTATGATACATATTTATAGACTTGGATACATTTGCTTTGATATAAAAGTAAATATACCTGACATGTTAAAAATGTACTTTAAAAAGCAAAACATGGTTTGAAGATTAACCTAAATAACTTTGGTGATCCAACGACTGTTGCTCTTGTGCCCCAACAGCACTCGAAGACAATCCAAATCCCAAATATATCCAAATACACAATGTAATTACACAAATATAACCAAGAAAAGCATATAATCTGTGGGTGTCTTTCAAGTGCATTCATTTGAGCACAAATAAAAATCTTAAGCGCAGCTGCAACTGGTTTATAAAAAAAGTAAGCATATATTCTGGAAAAAATATGGAAAGTACTTCACCCTGCGCTTAAACACTGCAGTACAGGGTACATAAGTTCATCTGGATATATATTTAGTACTGTACTACAAATTAGTTTTTTATGATTCTATTCACAAACATGTCCATGCGCTTTTGTTGTGTTCTGAGAATGCAAAAATAACGTGGCAACATTTATGTAATTTCTAAAGCAATCACTAGAAGCCCATCTAACGCAAATGATTCAATATTTCAGGGAGCAATGTTTCTAACCACCGCCATTACTGACTGCCATTTGTGGGTTTGATTAATTGCTTCAATAAAGCCAAAGCTCCCACGCCGAGGTTGCAGCGCTTCCTGAGTGCCTTTCTGTGCGCAGCACTGAAATTCATGTCAGCCCTGTTGAAAGTGGGCGTCATGCATTCAGACCATTAAGCTTTCTTTCGCATTGCATGGGAAAAACAAATACATGTAAAAACCTTCCTTCAAAAATCCAACATTACAATTGAAATAAAATGCTTCCATGGAACACAACTGCAACAACTGTATTGAGGAGATTAACAATATTTAATTGGATAACATGAGGTCATGGGGACATCATTTCTGATGAGTTATGCTTCTATATGTCTTGGTATGTCTGTTATTTCCTGATTATATTTACTATATTTCTATAATGCAGGGCCTATTCTTCATTTAGAATCTTCACAACAAAGGCTTTCAAGTCTTTATGTACAGCTTTTATAGAAAAAAAAACTGTAAACATTTGGATATTTTGCAATCTCCGTCTTCTCTGTGAATGCTTCATAACAAAGTGCAGAACGGCTTCAGAGACATTTGTGCTCGTCATGAAAAAAAAGTTCCTCAGTTTGTGTGTCCACCTCGGGAGATTAATTTCAAAAGGAAATAATGAATGAGGGTCTAGACTTGATTTGACCCTTTCTCCTTCCAGTGTGCCCTGTCAGTGAATGCTATCCGGGGTTAAAGAGGATCTTATGGCTGCACAGGAAGCTCTTCTTGTGTTAGCTGAAGCCGATTGAGGTCGCCAGCAGCAACAATGTCATTAATTGACAATGAAGTGAGATTGCATGTGTGCGGTTTTCATTGGACACAGTAACTCACTTGGCTGTAAACCTTTTGTTATCCCCTTAGGAGCCTCCACTTAAGCTTTTACCAGGGTTTCATTACGCCACCGTGTTCCTACAAGCAGACTTTGCATTGCAAGGGCAAGACCTGCAGACTTTACAAGGCTGCGGCGCTGACTCAGCACTTCCCCTGCAGGATTTAAGGCTTTTTACACTATAGCACAGTCACATTGGAGCGTGATCCCTTCCTTAGCCTCTCTTACAGCTCAGACGCCTCTTATTTCACATCACGTTCCCCCTACGGGATGACTGTAAACAAGCCTTCGGCGTTACTCCACCCAACGCAAGCTTCATGACTGAGAAGAAGACAGCCGATAGACAGACGGCGTTTCACGCTGGGGCAAAAAGGAAAACAGCATTGACCCCAGACGTATATCACCACCAGCATTCCTTCAGAAAAAGCCTTTTGTACACAGATGATAAGAGGGTTTTCATGCACGGGGTTGACACATGCTTTGAATACACAGAGGCAGCGAAGGCATGCCTCTTGAGGTTTGAAGATGCAACGGAAAGCACAAGACTACTTTGATCCAATTTATTTTACATCCACATTTTGAAGACATCCTCTTACATGTTTGCAGGGAAGTCTGTGTTGAAAGTGTCAAGTTCCAACAGTGTATACAAACTTTCAAAATAAATATTCTGTAGCCACACCAGAATTTCTTAAAAAACGTCCTCAAAATCATGTTTTATCAAATGTTTACACCATTTCCGAGAAATGTTGATGGAGGACTTGAGCCATGAAATCTCAGTCCTTTTTGCTCTCACATAGATTCCTTTCAAAAAACATCTTTCACCTCCAACACAGTCCATTCAGACCACTCTGCCCGAGCTCTTATACATTAACTTTCTATCTATTACTTGCTCTAAATCTTGTTTTTCAGAAAGTGAGATACACTAAAAGCCAAGTTCTAAAGTTCCTTGAAGTCGAGAGAGCCTTGTTGGCACATTTTCAGTTAGATTTCCTGTTCACTTGAGATATTGCTGTCATCATTTCAAATGGGCAATGTTTTAAAGTTTCAAGAAATCATAATACTACATCAAAATCGGGACAAAAGCTTTGCAGCAATTTAAAAGGCCTGTGCAGATGTCGTTTAGGTTCATATTCAGCCTCCAATTCCACATATTTTTGGATTGTTTTAGAAATGGATATAAAAAACTTGAAACAACATGCAATCAGACAGTGAAAAATAACATATCACTTGATTTTACATAAGTAATCAAAGCAATACTGGAAACCGATGAAGTTATTTCAGTAGGGAAACACAGAGACAGGAAGTAAAAACAGACATAACACAGGGGGTGAACACTTTTCAAAATGAAACAGAGACAGATCGTGACATTAGAAAATAAAACAGGGAAAACACAGACAGATCGTAACATCATGTTATTATAGCCCTATTTGCACGAAACTTGTATTATAAACTTGTAGCACTTTGAATTGCCTTGTGTTGAAAAGTGCTATATAAATTGCCTTGCCTTGCCTTGCCTTGCCATGCCATGCCAGGGGGCCCATAGACGTCAATGATTAATGTGCCGTGTTACCACACTTAGATTCAGTGACTTTATCAAGGCTCTGCATAACATTGGTTTGTATTAGAAATAACATATCATTTAAGCATATAATGCACACAAAGAACTCTTGCTCCGGTGCCCGTTCGAAATACCTTGCATCATTAAATCACAAGATAAAAAAGACCAGTTTGTCATCTTGAATGTCCCTCGTTTGTATATTTTATTGAAAGTATGTTGCATAGGGATTACCCTTTATGTTGTTTGTTGTAAGTATTGGGGTCTGTGGGATGAGGTCTGAGAATATACAGCATCATGCTAGCTCTGTAAAACAGCAGCTGCCCTGTTGTTTGACAGGCAGAGCAATGATTAGCATTTGCACCGGCTGTTTACTGCAAGACTGGCTAGATGATTTCTATTTAACTCTCAGCTGTTTCTCTAGCTCTGTAGTGCCGTGCACAGCTGTTGCAGTTCACTGCTGGAGGGAAAATGTGTGTTTTATTTATGTTTTTCTTTTGCTAAGGACTAGCATTTGCCTTTTTGGGTCGTTGCAGGTACTTCTTACTCAATTAAGACCTTACATGGATAAATAAAACACTCAATGTGTAACCATGCTACTAACTCAGTAAAAATGGAACAGTAAAGTTGTGTTAATCTTTGTTTCATGGTAAAAAAATTAGGACAATCGGGAAAATAAAGACGAAATCTCAGTTTATGGAGAATTGTTCTTTTAATGAATGTGGGATTTCATCTGAATTTGGTTTTGAAAAAAATAAATGTAATAGCTCAGACAGGCCCCTCCCTACACGCAGATCACGCAGAGTGCGCAGGGGGCCTCATCTTGCGGAGGGAGCCTCCTCCCCCCCGACGACGCTTGCGACATATAGGGCCTCATCACATAACTTTTGCGTGGGGCAGCCCAGATCTCAGAGCATAACATATTTTGGTACGATTTTTCTCGTACCAAAACTACCTCCTACACTGTATATATATATATATATATATATATATATATATATATATATATATATATATATATTTATATTCTTCTTTTTTTTAAACTATTGTTGGGAAACTTGAAAGAGTTTAACACTTTAACAATGATGTTAGCTTTTTTTGGGTTGACTGGATATTCAAAGGATTGAATAAGGCAACACATCCTCACTCCCAGGTCGGCCTATGTTGACGTTATGTCAAGTCCCCTGTGTCGGCTTTTTCCAACGCAAGAGGGGGGCGGCCGTGTCGGCTTTTTCCAACGCAAGGGGGGGCGGCCGTGTCGGCTTTTTCCAACGCAAGGGGGGGCGGCCGTGTCGGCTTTTTCCAAAGCAAGGGGGGGTGGCCGGGTCGGCTTTTTCCAACGCAAGGGGGGGCGGCCCTTAATGTACATTTTCAACTTTCCGGGATGTCCATAGGCTTCTACATAGCTCCCTAAACGTATGTTGTAGACCAGTGCTTCTCAAAGTGTGGCGCGCAGACCACTCGTAGTCCGTGAGCGCCCCCTAGTGGTCCGTGAGTATATTGGTAATATTTCACTTTTGAAATAAATAAATACATTTCAGTTTTCCGCACTCTCGCGGGAATATGTCCGAAATGGAGCGAGGTTAAGTTTCACTTTCGATTGCATGATATAGCCCAGCGCAACACCTTCGTCACACATGTTGCCGCTTGTTTGTACCATTTTCAGGCGATTTGTAATCTGTTGTAGAAAAACAATGTGTCTTTTGATATTTGTGGAGTTAGAATAGAATAGAATAGTTTAATGTCATTATACATGTACAATGAGAAATGCTTCTCCCTTTACAAGTTAGGTGGTCCGCGAGTGTTTTTTTATTGGTTAAGTGGTCCTTGGTATGAAAAAGTTTGAGAAACACTGTTGTAGACGACTTGAGATTGCGAGCGAATGCTACCTGAAGATCCATTCTCACAGCGTTTATCAACCTTTTTCTTACTCGATATCAAGCCACACTTATTGTTTTTACTTTTTTATTTTAATTGAATAATGTAGGACTTTTGTTGCCGTCAGTTATGGGGAGAGTAGGGGCTCAGAATACTGAAATCTGTATTGTTTCATTGTTTTTTCCTTCTAATTTTGTATTTTCTAAACCACACACTGTATTTACTCAAAAATAGCACATAATTATCCTTGTGTTTATTTATTTGTTTGATTAATAAACACAAGTTGGAGTCCGTCAGGACCGAGGGTCGGAGCAGCTCATAGTAGTTGCTTTAGAGAATTTTACACCCAGAAGTAAGTATTCTCTCCGCTTCACTTGACAAACATCGTGATATTCCTCAAGCCAGGCAACGCAATCATTTACAAACTCTTCAACTACAACCATATTTAAAAACATTTTAGAAGGCCTCACGAAATACTTTAATGTCAATTAAAATGTAAATGTGAAGGGATGTTTGCAATGTGGTGATTGACAATATTCACCCACGGATCTATGGGTTGGGGTATTGTTCCGGACGGACATTTTAGTTAACCGGACTTCCTGTTGATGTGAAATACGAAAACATTTTTTAAAAATAAAATAATACTTTATTCCGAGTTTGCTTGCTTTTCTCTTTGGAGGTCATCACATAAAGGCATTGTAATACACGGTTAGGCTGCATTAAATATTACATATCTGCCGTAGTTCTCTATTTATAGAGCCCTGATGAGAAGACTTCTAGACAAACAGGAACAACTGCCGCCGAAACTGAATATGTGACGTGGATCATAAATATATCAGCAATGAAACAAAATCTTCACAATATAAGTCTCCTTGCAGCAAGGCAAGGCAAGGCAAGTTTATTTATATAGCACTTTTCAACACAAGGCAATTCAAAGTGCTTTACAAAAAATGAAAGACATTAAGAAAATGGCATTTAAAATCAGTCATTAAAAAGAAAAGCTAATAAAATAAACATTAAAAGAAGAAATACATGGATAAACATTAAAAGAAAAAATACATGGATAAAAGTTACAGTGCAGTCTAAGATATGAATAGTTCAATTAAAAGCAGTGACAAAAAGAAAAGTCTTCAGCCTGGATTTAAAAGTAGTCAGA
Source organism: Harpagifer antarcticus (assembly GCA_902827135.1). Lineage (NCBI taxonomy): Eukaryota > Metazoa > Chordata > Actinopteri > Perciformes > Harpagiferidae > Harpagifer > Harpagifer antarcticus. The sequence continues at coordinate 1,544,900 of CADEHL010001065.1, forward strand.
GTTGCAGCGGACCTGCAGGTTTCTGCGAGTTTGTTCCAGATATTTGGAGCATAATAACTGAACGCTGCTTTACCATGTTTAGTTCTGACTCTGGGGACAGAATGCTGACCAGTCCCTGAAGACCTGAGAGATCTGGATGGTTCATAATTTAGCAGTAGATCGGAAATGTATTTTGGGCCTAAACCATTCAAAGCTTTATAAACCAGCAGCAGTATTTTGAAATCTATTCTTTGACACACAGGAAGCCAGTGTAAAGACTTCAGAACAGGAGTGATGTGATCCACTTTCTTAGTGTTAGCGAGGACTCGAGCAGCGGCGTTCTGAATCAGCTGCAGCTTCCTAAAATATTTTTTAGTGAGACCTGTGAAGACACCATTGCAGTAGTCAAGTCCACTGAAGATAAAAGCATGGACAAGTTTTTCCAAATCCTGCTGTGACATTAGTCTTTTAATCCTAGATATGTTCTTTAGGTGATAGTAGGCTGATTTAGTAACTGTTTTAATGTGACTGTTGAAACTCAGGTCAGAGTCCATGACTACACCTAGATTTCTGGCTTTATCTGTTGTTTTGAACATTGCAGACTGAAGCTCAGCGCTAACCTTTATACGTTCTGCCTTGGCTCCAAAAACCATTACCTCAGTTTTATCTTTGTTTAATTGGAGAAAGTTCTGACACATCCAGTCATTGATTTGTTCAATGCACTTACTCAGTGTTTGAATTGGAGCATAGTCTCCTGGTGAAATTGTTACGTAAATTTGTGTGTCATCTGCATAGCTATGGTAACTTATTTAGTTGTTTTTCATTATCTGAGCCAGTGGTAGCATGTAGATGTTAAAGAGAAGAGGCCCCAAGATGGAGCCTTGAGGAACCCCACATGTCATATTTGTCAACTCAGATGTGTATTTACCTATAGAAACAAAGTTGTTTCTGTCTTTTAAGTAGGATTCAAACCAATTTAGGACTGTTTCCGAAAGTCCCACCCAGTTTTCCAGTCGGTCTAGTAATATGCTGTGGTCAACAGTGTCAAACGCAGCACTGAGATCTAATAATACTAACACTGAAGTTCTGCTACTGTCTGCGTTTAACTGGATGTCATTAAAGACATTACAAGAGCAGTCTCAGTGCTGTGGTTTGGACGAAAGCCTGACTGGAACACATCTAAACAGTTATTTAAATGCAAAAAATTACTCAACTGTTGAAAAACAACTTTTTCAATGATTTTACCTAGAAATGGGAGGTTTGATATGGGCCTATAATTGTTCATTACTGAAGCATCCAGATTATTCTTTTTTAAGAGCGGTTTAATGACTGCAGTTTTCAGGGCCTGTGGAAAAATACCTGAGTGAAGAGATTTGTTTACTATATGAAGTAGATCTGAGGCCATGCAAGGCAAAACATCTTTGAAAAATCCCGTTGGAATAATATCAAGGCAGCAGGAGGAGGATTTCAGAAGTTGTATAATGTCCTCTAGGTTTTTATCATTAATCTGATGGAATTGTGTCATGGTGTTTGAATTAATGTTAAGTGGACACAGAGACAACACATTTGCTGTTCCTGATGCAGAGGCACTGACTGCTTGTCTGATTTTCTGAATTTTGTCAGTGAAAAAGGAGGCAAAATCATTGCACGCCCTGGTGGATAGAAATTCAGAGGCTACTGACACTGGGGGGTTAGTTAGTCTGTCGACGGTAGCAAACAAGGCATGTGCGTTGTTTTTGTTTTTGGTAATGATGTCAGAGAAGAACGATTGTCGTGAGTTTTTCAATTCCAAATTATAAAGGCCAAGTCTCTCTTTATAGATTTCAAAGTGAACCTGGAGATTTGTTTTTCGCCACCTACGTTCAGCTTTTCGACACTCTTTTTTCTGTTTTCACGGTCATGGCCTTTCTCCATGGAGATATGTTCTTGCCAGACACTTCCTTTAGAGCAATGGCATCTATAATATTTTTAATTTTTGAATTAAAATGATCTACTAGCTCATTTACTGAGATGTTAGCAGGGGCAAGTGTGGAAGAAAAATTCTGAGTAAACATTTCCCTAGTATTTTCAGTTAAACATCGCTTTGTGGTTACCTCTTTTTGAACATTTTTGTGAACAGAAATAGAGCTCTCAAAGAAAACACAGGAATGATCAGAGAGCGCAACATCAGTCACCACAACCTCAGAGATATTCAGACCCTTTGAGATAATTAAGTCCAGAGTGTGCCCCTTATTGTGCGTGGGCTCCGTCACATGCTGAGTCAGTCCATAGCTATCAAGAACACAAAACAGTTATTTTGCCCCTCTGTCCTGAGGGTTGTCAACATGGATGTTAAAATCACCAACAATGACTAAACGGTCAAAGTCAATACACTCTATAGACAGCAGTTTAGTAAAGTCATCATAAAAGCTTGCACAGTATTTGGGTGGTCTATAGATATTTAGGAACAGAGCTCGAGAGGAGCATTTCAGCTGAAGGGCCACATATTCAAAAGAAGCAAAGTTCCCATAAGATGTCTTCCTGCATTGAAGAGAATCATTGAACAGAATAGCAACTCCACCCCCTTTCTTATGCATTCTTTCCTGACTCATAAAACTAAAGTTGGGAGGGGTTGATTCGATAAGAACAGCTGCACTGTTATTTTTGTTCAATCCAAGTTTCTGTTAAAAACATAAAATCGAGATTGTGCTCAGTGATAAAATCATTGATTAAAAATGTTTTTCCTGCCAAAGACCTGACATTTAATAAAGCTAGTTTAAGTTTGTTAAACACACTATCAGTCATGTTTTTTGTAACAAGCTGTGGCTGACATGGAATCACTGCTAAATTAGATAAACTCACACAAACGTTTGAGCGCTGCCTGTATCTAAGATGATTCACCGCTCTTAATCTATTACCTATCAACACAGATATCGGCAAAGCTATAGGCAGGCAGGGCCCCAGCATGTCCTGGAAAGAGTTGAGAGTGCCATACACCCTTGAGCCTGGACCCAGCACATATCAGTAAGAGATTGTTGCATTTTGTACACACACATCCTTATCAGGCTTCGGAGACTGCAGATGCTTTCTTGAAGGGAGGGGCGGTGGATGACGTAGCCACGGTGATGGAGACGGGGGAGATGGTGCGGGGGTAGAAGACATGTTGCCAGGGGGGGGAGGTGGTTGACGTAGGCATGGTGATGAAGACGGGGGAGATGGTGCGCGTCTCCGCGGTGATTTTGGTGGGCGTCGTTGAGGAGCGGGGGTAAAGGACATGCTGCCAACCCTGCGTATCGCCTTAGTTTGGTCTTTGGACTCCAGGAAGGAATCGGTGCCAACCCTCTGTATCGCCTTCATGTGTTCAGGGGGGGGGGGGGGGGGGGGGGGGAGGGGCAGTGGAGACTCCTCCATGTGTCTCCCATAATCAGAACATTCCTCAGGCGGGTGCAGTGATAATTCTTCAGGGTTTTCTGCGCGATGTGTTGTGTCTTTCTCCTGTTTTGATTCCTCTTGCCGCTTGTCCTTGGCAGAGGGAACAGATTGATGACGCAGGCAGTTGAAAATGTTAGAGATAAACAATTTCACTCCTGACTTGTTCAGGCAAACTTCATTTGCCTTGAAAAGATGTCTGCGATCCCAGAAAAAGTTACAATTGTCAATAAAATGGACTGAATGGTCAGTAAAGGCATTGGAAAGCCAGGTGTTCAGTGCAAACAATCTGCTGAATCTCTCCACTCCTCTTCTGACTGGCGGTAGAGGGCCACTGATGAACACCTCCGCATTTAGAGAGCTGACAGTTTCCAACAAACATTTAAAGTCTTCTTTCAGCACTTCTGACTCTTGTTTCACAACATCATTTGTTCCAATATGTAGTACCACATTCTTCACAGTTGGATGTTCAGCCCCAATATGCAGGATCTTCTCAGCCAAGTCAGAGACCACATCCTTGGGAAAACAGAGTAATTTGGTGTTGTTCTTATTACACAGACCTTTTACATCTCTTACAGCAGAGTCACCCAAAATCAGAGTTTCAGGCCCAGTCTTTAGCTTTCCCTCTTTCCAAAAGCCTTTTACTTTTGGAGTAGCTATTGGTCCTTACTCTGCTGTGTGAAGAGGACAGGTTATCCAGGTCATCAGAAAGAGATCTCCGGTTCTCGGTCAGCGGAGCGTATCTGTTCTGGATTGGCACACTTGGTGGTTTAGGAGGATTGTTTGTAATTCTCCCTTTAGCAGCTCTCCACTGCGGTTTCCTAGTAGGAACAGGGGTTGAAGAGGCGCTCTTCCTGGGTGATAACAATGCAGGCCAGCCGGTCGCATCACAGATTTCAGAGCGCTGGGCTCTGCCTGTTATCCGTCCTCCCAAATCCCATGGAAATGATTTACTCTTCGGCTTTGCACCCAGAGAGTTCCAGGGAGGACTACCACTTGTAGATTTATTACCCAGTACACAGCCCTCCTGTTCCTTGGAATCCTTGTAGCTGCTAACTAGCTGTGAGTTAGCATACCCTTCTCCATTATTTTGCAACACTGGTAAAGTGGTGTCATTCCCACGACATAGTTCATTCACTTCCACGTTAACTTCCAACCGTTGCATTTTCATTTCCAACACATCGATCTTCTGTATAAGTTTGTGGAAGTCATCTGTAGAGAACGGAGGCATTTTGCCACCAACTAGCATGCAGTAGCCTACCAGGCTTTAGCTGTTGCTAGGCCACGCTACTGTAAGACTGAGGTCGTCGTAAAAATGTTGAAATATGGCTGAAAATCTCCGTCTATTTACGAAGATGAACTGTCCCAGTGATAAGTTAATGTCCAGGAGCCGCTGCTCGAAGTTTTCAGAAAATAAGAATAGGAAAATCAGCATAAAAAGTAAGCAGAGGCAGGAGCAAGCAGAAAAGCGTCTGCACTGTAAGAAAGATAAGATAGGTACACAGTATCAACACTAATTCGGGCCAACTTTTATATTTGATCCAATCAGTATATTGGTATTTTTACACCATAACGGTGCACAGCTGATAGAAAGGGACACCTGGTGGTTAAAGCACGTTATTGAAATGTATTATTTTTATTATTAGATATTAATAGGAGACACAGACAGACAAACTAATAAGGCTTTATTTAAACATTAAAGAATACTTTAGGTTAAGGTCTTATTTTGAATAAGAAAAAAAGCTTTGGGGGTATAAATATTAAGCCTGACAAAGTACTAATATATTGCTTTCCTGCAATGTTAACTACTGTATGTTTAAGCACTTATTTTAACTGATATTATACATATGTAGTATACTCTTATAAGTTGTATGTAGATAGTATAAGAAATGTGCAGAATACAACGGTGGAGGTACACACATATTGATAGATGTCTTGTAATTAGGGGTGTAATGGTATCCGTATTCGTCCCGTACCGTCACGGTTCGGACGTCACGGTTCGGCACATGCAGTCACACAGCGAATACGCCTTTTTTTTACGAGTGGGAAAAAGGTCTGTCACTCAGGGCAGTATTACACTATATATAATGCAGGGGGCGGTATTGCGCCTAAAAGCCAGACGCCCGTAAATAACAAATGAAGAACAAGAACAAAACACAACAAAACGAACACAATACATGAAGAAGAAAAGTTAGTTGCTACGGCGAGTTCACACAACACACAGGAGCTAGAAGACCCACCTGCTCTTTTAAATCAGCTAAGTGGGAACATTTTGGGTTCCCTGTGGACTACAACAATGATGTGGTGCGAGTTGTGGATCGGACGAGGACGGTGTGTCGGCGTTGTTCACAGATCTGCCCTCACTTCTGACAACATAGACAAACTCATCTTTTTGAAGAAAAACTTGAAAATAGAGTAAAGCTTGAGTACCTTTATTTAGGCATAATGTCACAAACGAGCTGAGGACCAAAATGCAGAACACGGGAAACCAGAGATAGTCGGTAACCAGCTTTATTAGAGTCTATAGGCTGGTAGGAGACAACACGGCAGATAGTAGGCAAAGGGCTGGTCGGGGACAGGCGAGGGTTCCAGGAGACAGCAGGACGGGAGTCGTAGGCACAGAACGGGTCAGGGAGCAGGCGAGGCAGGCTGGTCAGGGACAGGCAGGGTCGAAACCGGGAGAGCAATCTGAGGAGTAGTGCGGGAAAGACAAGCATGCTGCGAAGTACGATCTGGCACTGAGGTGAAGGTGAAGTGGGCCTAAATACTAATGGAGCTGATGGGTGTAACAGAGTGAGAGAGAGACAGGGTGTGACTACCAGGTGACTAAGGAATGATAATGCAGAAAATAGGTGAGTGAGAAAGCAGACTGTGACACATAATGGCCTCACACACTCACAAGTTAATTACACATGTTAGACATTGCTCCTAAAGGTACAGATTTTATTTTGTTTTATATTTATCATTGTATTTATGTTATATGTTGACATCAGGAGATGTTATACAGTTCTGTATTGCCTTTTATTGATTGTGATTGAAACACTTTCTTAGTATTTATTTTAATATTTTCAAGACATTCTTTGAATGTTTGTTTGACATCAGCCATTATAAATACTATGGCCATCTGAGTGTGTGTGTGTGTGTTACTGTTTGTGGTTTGTTTTTAACTGTGTAATACAGTTAATGATTCCAAATGTTAGAGTTCCTTATTTTCATACCAAAACTTGCAAGACTGTTAAAAATAAATAACAGCAAAAAATTATGCATTTGGGACTTTTTTTTGCTTTTCCCTGTTGTACCGAACCCGTACCGAACCGTGACCCCCAAACCGAGGTATGAACCGAACCGTGACATCTGTGAACCGTTACACCCCTACTTGTAATGCATTGTTGAGGAACCTGCGACTCAAGTTTTTCATCTCCGACCTTGTCAGGTATTGAACATTCAATAAATAAAGAACACAGAATTATTAAATAAAACACAGAATTTGTGTGAAGATTTTACTAAATGATTTACAAATAAACACCACTGCATATTTACAACTGTTACACATGCTGATGTAACGCAAATGTTTCCAACTTGGGATCAACAAAGTATATCTTATCTTAAGATGATCGATGGCTACTGCCATATTTGCAAAATTTGCCTCTGAACCTTGACAAGTGCATGTTTCAGGCTTATCAATGAACAACAGGAGGGGTCACAGACATAAGACCAGCTGTTAAATAAAGCTCTTCTGACCTTAGCTGGCATGTGTGTATATATACTAATGCTGCCCATTATGGGCACAAGCAATTTTCACCCATTTATTAATTTTATGTTTTAAATTTGAGTGTTTCTATCCCCTAAACCTCCAGGGATGTACACATGTTTAATACTGGCAACTTCTTATTATGGGAAATACGAAAACGTCTTTTTAAAACTACAATTCACAGAGACGTGCCATAGAACATGTTGCGAAACACACAATAGCCAGCACGTGTAGTTCTGGGGACGGGGTGGGGGAGGGGGGGATGGGGTGGACCCATTCAAATCCAGTTTTGGACAGTCTGCCGTGGTTCCATCCCATTTCAAAGTGCTGTTCGACGCTCGGCGTAACCCTAGGCGCACGCTCAAACATCCAATCACAGAGCTTGAGGACTCTCACGGAGTTTGTCGAGCGAAGCGGAGAGAATACTTACTTCCGGGTGTAACATTCTCTAAAGCAGTGGTTCTCAAATGGGGGTACGCGGACCCCTAGGGGTACGTTGGAGTACTGCAGGGGGTACGTGAGATTTATTTTATGTTAATGAAAAAAAAACATAATTAATGCATTTAAACAAACTACTAATAGTAGATGAACTACTTTATGCAAAGGTTTACAGTAACTCTGGATAATAAAATGGGAAAAATAAACGGAGTGCTCTCTTTTCCTCTCCCTCTCCTGAAAGCCTGTCAGTCTCGTGCAGCTCGCTGAACCTGTAATAAGTGACCCGACAGTAAAGAATAAATATATTTATAACTAGTTTAGCTAGTTCCAGAGTAGATATACTAGCTAAGTGTGTTAGGTCTTAGTGTATTTTGCTCGGCTCAACGATCCGTCACAGCGGCGGAGCTGTGATCATGCGGAGCTGCGTGTTCTCCGTCAGCAGCAGCTGATCTGATCTCTGATCTCTCGCTCACGTCCGGTTATACTTCAGTCGCGTTTTGGTCCAAATCTATCAGATCTAGCTAGTTCTAGCTAATGATATGACAGCCTGCATATCAAAGCACCTAAACAATAAGCGTTGCTTGACAACGGCGTGTGGCCGCAAAGTATAGCGCAGCATTATGCATATGTTTATATGAGGGGTCAAAATCCGATGCTCATAAAATGCTCATATATTTTTTTCTCTTCATTCCCCACGCCCCAAAATAAATAAATAAATGAATATACTAATTTTAGGAAAAGTAACGAAGTTTGAGCAGTGTGGGTTTTATATGAACAGAGTTACACATATTTCAAAACGTGAAGTGTAATAACTGCAGTTTGCCTCCCTGTCACTGAGAATAACAAAGATCCTCAGTGAAGCACAAGCCCATGTTTCTCACTAAATTCTAAGTACAACTTATTAAAAAGATCTGTTCAATACAACTAATGTCGTCTTAGTGTTATTGCATGATGTTAAAATTGGTTTGCCATGAATTTAGTGATGGATTGTAAACATTTGAAATGTAGCATTTAAGTTTTTCTCAGTTACAATGTTGTTGTTTTAATAAATCAGACACTGATGGTGCAAGGCTGTACTGTACCTCTTTATATAGGCATTTTGTCCCTAACAAGTTTTTGCGCTGATCAGGGGGTACTTGGCGGAATATTTTTTTCAAAGGGGGTACATTATTGAAAAAAGTTTGAGAACCACTGCTCTAAAGCAACTAGGCTACTCTGAGCTGCTCTGACCCTCGGTCCTGACGGACTCCAACTTGTGTTTATTAATCAAACAAATGAATAAACATAAGGATAATTATGTGCTATTGTTGAGTAAATAACAATGTGTGGTTTAGAAAAGAATACAAAATTAGAAGGAAAAAACAATGAAACAATACAGATTTCAGTATTCTGAGCCCCTACTCTCCCCATAACTGACGGCAACAAAAGTCCTACATTATTCAATTAAAATAAAGAAGTATAAACAATAAGTGTGGCTTGATATCGAGTAAGAAAAAGGTTGATAAACGCTGTGAGAATGGATCTTCAGGTAGCATTCGCTCTTGAAATCTCAAGTCGTCTACAACATACGTTTAGGGAGCTATGTAGAAGCCTTTGGACATCCCGGAAAGTTGAAAATGTACGCTAAGGGCCGTCCCCCCTTGCGTTGGAAAAAGCCGACACGGCCGCCCCCCCCCCCCCTTGCGTTGGAAAAAGCCGACACGGCCGCTCCTCCCTTTGCGTTGGAAAAAGCCGACACGGCCGCTCCCCCCCTTGCGTTGGGAAAAAAGCCGACACGGCCGCTCCCCCCTTGCGTTGGAAAAATCCGACACGGCCGCTCCCCCCCTTGCGTTGGAAAAAGCCGACACGGCCGCTCCCCCCTTGCGTTGGAAAAAGCCGACACGGCCGCTCCCCCCTTGCGTTGGAAAAAGCCGACACAGGGGACTTGACATAACGTCAACATAGGCCGACCTGGGAGTGAGGATGTGTTGAATAAGGCCACATAACTGGACTCCTTCATTGTTTTTTCCTATTGATGTTGACATGAGCGGAGCATTGTCGGGCCTCACGAGAATACCTTTCCCAGAGAGAAGAGTGTGCCCACAGAGTTACATCACATTCGATTTTGAAATGTGTAATAAATCATATTGTGTGGGGAGGTTATTTTTGTTTGTTATGTTAGTCTGTACTGTAGTGATTCAGTTTCCATTGAGTCGTTGCAGGATAGTATACAGTACATTGACAGTGTCTTGATAGAATATTTGAAATCAGCTATATATATTTTTTACAATTGCTTTTGGTTGAAATACAGTATATTATTTTCGCATTTGAATAAAGAAGAAGGGGCAATTGCTGGAAATAAAAAGGATGTCTATATAATTATTTGATTTTTTTTAGGTAGACCAGGACGCCCATTGGACCACTAAATAACATTACTTCACTACTACTGCTATTAACTATTTCCAATTTCAGGGTTTTGACCCATTCATAATGGTGAACTAGTTTTATTGTTATACTGTACTGTTCGGACTAAACCTCTTCCTTCTTACCTTTGCCCAACAGCAGCAGGAAAGACATATAGGACCAATTGAAAGGTGCCTGAAGGTTTTCTATCCCACAGAAGCTTTAAGCCCTGTATAGATCTTTTTCTTCTTGTGAGCAAATGGTAAAAGAGAGAGACGAATAATCTCACGTCCAATGCCTCCATAAATGTGTCAAAACAAATTTGAAAGAAATGTTCGAATGACATTTCATGATTGAACACGCCACGGATTTATCTTTGCTTTAATGCACAAAATAGTTTAAAAACATGTTAAGCCTGCATATACCTAGCTGCTGCATTTGCATTACATGCCTTAACAATGGCTTTCAATGTGCATGTTTCTCAATTAAATGTAAGCCGGAGAGATATACTTGAGTCATTAAGCGCTGCGGGATAACAATCCAGAACCCTACGGTTATTTCCCAAAGCTCATACCTGGGATTGAATGTTGAGCCTTCACTCTTCCTCGTACAGAAGCATTCAGGGTTCAGCACTGCAAGGTCTGCGCTACCCAAGCTATAATTCTTTGCACTTCCTACTTCCATTAATTTATTCTTCCATCTCCACGGATTGACATGGCCATCCACAAGAGCCCCACGGTCAGGATTGCAACACTCCTCAGTAGTACCATACGCTGGATATGAAAAATGCATTACTTTCTTGCAACCAGTAAGGTCATCCTATAGTGTATAACATGAGTACATAGTGCATGTTGTTACCCAGGCAGACAAGAAAGTGGGGAATGGGAGTAAAAGATGAGGAAAAGGAGATGGAGATGTGTAGCGGCAGAAATTCCTCAATAACCTTCTCATAATATTATTTTCCAATCCACAAGTTGTACTTTGTTTCCATAAAAGGTAAACAAGGTCGGCATATGGAGGCAGTCTACATCTCTAAAGTACTGCACATTCACATTTGCTTTGCTAGAATAACAAAGAATTGAGCTGAACAAACCACATCGACCTCCTCAATCTACTGTATTGTGTTGTACTGTATTGTGTTGCTGTTAATACAAAACATCCTGCTTTTACATTTAGCTAGAATTTTTTATTAAAATACAGTTCATTATTTAGAGCAGAAATGCATTCAATCAATCAATCAATCAATGTTTATTTATATAGCCCAATATCACAAATGTTACATTTGTCTCAGTGGACTTCACAGTTTGTACAAAATATCAGTATGACAATAAGACACCCTCTGTCCTTAGACCCTCACATCGTACAAGGAAAAACTTCCGAAGAAAACCCACAGTTTAAAGGGAAAAATGGGAGAAACCTCAGGGAGAGCAACAGAGGAGGGATCCCTCTCCCAGGACGGACAGTCGTGCAATAGATGCCGTGTGTAAATTGAAAAGATAATACATTTGCAACATAGGTAGTCCAAATGTTTGGAAATGCATGTGTGTGTAATAGGAAGATGGATCCACGAGGATATCCATCCAGGACCTATGATCCAGGACCACAGCCACGACTCAAGATCCAGGGCTCGTGATGCCGGACACAGGACCGCAGGATCATCCATGACTCCGGATCCCAGCGTATATAGACACCAAAAGAAAGAAATTTGGGGAAGCTGGGTTAATCGGAACATGGGAGTACACAGGTATAGACAGAGAGAAGGAAGAAGTAAGATGTCCCCCGACAAACTAAGCCTATATCAGCAAAACTAGGGGCTGAATCTAATCAGCCCTAACTATAAGCTTTATCAAAAAGGAAGGTCTTAAGCGCACTCTTAAAAACGGATAGGGTGTCTGCCGCCCGAACACAAACTGGAAGCTGATTCCACAAATGTGGAGCTTGATAAGAAAAGGCTCTGGCTCCCATTGTACTTTTAGAGACTCTAGGAACAACCAACAACCCTGCATTCTTGGAACGCAATGCCCTAGTAGGACAATAGGGTATAATGAGTTCTTTAAGGTAAGATGGCGCCTGCCATTAAGGGCTTTGTAGGCGAGAAGAAGAATTTTAAATTCTATCCTGTGTTCTATAGGGAGCCAGTGTAAGGCAGCCAGAACAGGAGTAATGTGGTCCCTTTTCCTAACTCTGGTTAGGACACGAGCTGCAGCATTTTGAATTAGCTGAAGCGACTTGACTGACTTCTTGGTACACCCTGATAATAAAGAGTTACAATAATCCAGCCTTGAAGTAACAAATGCATGGACTAGTTTCTCTGCATCGTTTTGAGGCAAGATATGCCTGATTTTTGCAATGTTACGTAGATGGAAGTAGGCGGTCCTTGAAATTGATTTTATGTGGGCGTTAAAGGATAAATCCTGATCAAATATAACACCAAGATTCATTACAGTCTCACTGGAGGCCAAATTAATGCCATCCATAGTTAGTATATCTTTAGATAATTTGTTTCGTAGATTCTTCGGGCCAAGTACAATAACTTCAGTTTTGGTCGTGTTTAACATCAAAAAGTTTAAGGTCATCCACGTTTTTAAGTCCTTGAGGCAGTCTTGAATTTTATTTAGATGATTAATTTCATCAGGCTTGATTGATAAATATAGTTGAGTATCATCCGCATAACAATGAAAATTTACAGAATGATTCCTTATAATATTGCCTAACGGAAGCATATATAATGTGAACAAAATAGGTCCGAGCACTGAGCCCTGTGGCACTCCGTGGCTAACTTTGGTTTGCGTGGAAGATTCATCATTGACACGTACAAACTGAGAGCGTTCAGATAAATAGGACCTAAACCAGCCTAAGGCAGTTCCCTGTATGCCAACTAAGTGCTCTAGTCTTTGCAATAAGATATCATGATCGATAGTATCAAATGCAGCACTGAGATCGAGCAAAACAAGAATAGAGACAAGTCCTTTGTCAGAGGCTATTAGAATGTCATTTGTGACTTTGACCAGAGCTGTCTCTGTGCTATGATGTGTTCTAAAGCCAGACTGAAAATCTTCAAATAAATCATTGTTTTTTAAGTAATCACACAGCTGTTTTGCGACTGCTTTCTCAAGAATCTTTGAGAGGAACGGAAGATTAGAAATAGGTCTATAGTTGGCTAAAACCTCTGGATCGAGGTTGTGCTTTTTAAGAAGCGGTTTTATCACTGCTACTTTGAATGATTGTGGAACATAGCCTGATAATAAAGACATATTCATAATATTTAATAAAGAAGTGCTAATTAATGGAAAAACTTCCTTCAACAGCTTAGTTGGAATTGGGTCTAATATACACGTTGATGGTTTAGAAGAGAGAATCATTGAATTTAATTGTTCAAGGTTTATGGCTGAGAAGCATTCTAGTTTACTATCTAGTGTAATATTATAACTTACGTTTCCGGGAGTTGATAACACTATACTGGTCAAAGGCAAGAGGTCATTAATTTTGTTTCTAAGAGTAACAATTTTATCGTTAAAAAAGCACATAAAATCATTACTACTGAGTGCTATGGGAATAGAAGGCTCAATCGAGCTATGGCTCTCTGTCAGCCTGGCTACAGTGCTGAAAAGAAATCTTGCATTATTCTTATTCTCATCTATTAGTGAAGAGTAGTAGGCTGCTCTCGCTTTACGCAGTGCTTTCTTATATTCATTGAGAGTGATATGCCAAATTAAACGAGATTCTTCAAGTTTAGTGGAACGCCATATCCTTTCAAGTTGTCTCGACTTTTGCTTTATTTTGCGGGTTTCGGCATTATGCCATGGAGCTAATCTATGTTGTTTTATTTTCTTCTTTTTCAAAGGAGCAACAGAGTCTAATTTATTCGCAGCGCATCTGTAGCACTATCAACAGCATGATCAATTTGGGGTGGTGGACATTTTGTATAAGTTTCCTCCCCTACATGCAGACCTGCTATCGAGTTAAGCATTGGTGGAATCTCTTCCTTAAATTTGGCTATAGCACTAACAGATAGGTTTCTGCTGGAGGAGCCTTTGACTAATGCTTTGTAGTCCAGCAACAGCACTTCAAAAGTTACTAAGAAATGGTCGGATAAAGCAGGATTATGCGGTTCGACTAATAGTTGCTCAATTTCAATACCATAAGTCAGAACAAGGTCGAGAGTGTGATTATAGCAGTGGGTTGGTTTATTTACACTCTGACAAAAACCAACAGAATCTAATATAGAGTTAAATGCAACAGTAAGGCTATTTTTATCATCGTCAACATGAATATTAAAGTCACCTACGATAATTACTTTATCTGTTTTAAGAACCAAAGTTGATAAAAACTCAGAGAATTCTGATAAGAATTCTGAATAAGGACCTGGTGCACGGTACACTGTAACAAATAAGATTGGCTGCAAAATTTTCCAGGTCGGATGCGTAAGACTAAAAACGAGACTTTCAAAGGAGGTATAATTTAATTTTGGTTTAGTATTGATAAGTAAACTTGAGTCAAAGATTGCTGCAACTCCACCTCCTCGGCCCACGCCTCTGGCAATATGAGTATTGATATGGCTGGGTGGAGTGGCCTCATTTATGCTGACATATTCTTCATGTCTCAACCAAGTTTCAGTGAGACAGCATATATCAATATTATAATCTGATATTAAATCATTTACCAATATTGCTTTAGATGCTAGAGATCTTATGTTTAAGAGACCACATTTAATCTTCCTGTTTTGTTGCACTGTAGTAGTTGTTACATTTACTTTTATCAGGTTATTATGTATGACACCTCTATTAGGTTTTACCTTAAATTGTCCTTGGGCAGACACACACACCGCTAATATTGGGTATTTTATTGGGTTCGGGATTCCTATGGATGACTGCCTAGGAGAGAGCGCAGAGAAGCGTGTAAGACTGCGACTCCGCCTCCTGGTCTCAACTCCAGTTTGTCATGGATTAAGTCCACAAAGCCCTGAAATGTTTGCCGAAATGAGATTTGCACCTTCCAAAGTAGGATGAATGCCGTCTCTCTTAATCAGACCAGGTTTTCCCCAGAAGGCTGTCCAATTATTTACGAAGCCCACATTGTTTGCTGGGCACCACCAAGACAACCAGCGCTGAAATGATGACATGCGGCTATACATGTCATCATTGATCAGATTGGGGAGGGGACCAGAGAAGATTACGGTGTCCGACATTGTTTTAGCATAACTACACACCGACTCCACATTAAGTTTGGTGCATTCTGATCGGCGTAAACGAACATCATTACCACCGACGTGAATAACAATCCTACTGTATTTACGTTTATTTTTAGCCAGCAGTTTAAGATGCGCCTCAACGTCGCCCGCTCTGGCCCCCGGAATGCATGTGACTGTGGAGGCTTTGGTCTCTAAATTCACGTGTCTCATAATAGAGCTACCAATGACCAGAGTTGGCTTCTCAGCGGGTGTCTCGCTGAGTGGGGAATATCTGTTAGACACGTGAACGGGATGGTGGGGACCTGCGGGTTTCGCGTTATGCCCCTTCTGAACAGTCACCCAGTCTCCCTGCTGCTCGGGAGTTGCCGGGGGACGGCTAATAGGAGCTACCTTTTGCCGGTCCGCACTGGCTAACATGGGCTTTACTGTAGCTGAGTTACTTTCTAAGATGCGGAGCCGGGCTTCTATGGCTATGATTCCCGCCTCCAACCTAACAGCTATACTACATTTAACACATGTATCGGTACCAGTAAAGGAGGTAGGGGAGTAACCAAACATGAGACAGGAAGAGCAGGAAATAGCACCAGAGGGTGGGGAAAGAGCCATGGCTAGCTATCAAGCTAAAGTAGCTACCGTTAGCAAACCCGAAAAGAGTGTAGGCAACTGTGGAGTTACAGTCGCTAAGAGACGGAGAGTTGTGAGTGCTTAAGCTGTAGTAACGTGTGATTACAACGTCAGGCAGTTGCCGTGATCAAGAGTTTTAAAACGATCGATTAAGTTAAGATAATAAGCTATCAGCAGCAGAACAGGCACACGGGATACCCGGAGATGACAATGACAACAACCGGAAGTTACAACATGCTTACCGCAATAGTGGTCCGTGTAGCAACACTTGTTTGTTCCCCAGTTCTTTCCTTGTGGGGACAATTATAATAATTGTGTTTCCACCATATGGTATGGGGATGAAACGTGGATTTTGACATGTGCTATTTTTAAGTGTCGAACGGCTGATTGCAGTATGGCTTCCAGAAGATTTAAATAATTTAAATCACACTCTTATACAAACACACGCAGACATTCCCCATAAAAATGCAGATTTAGACATGTTCCCAAGGGCCTTGTTTTAGAACAAGGTACAGGCAAGGTTGTTGCTTCCTTCATCTGTTGTTCGAGCTGTCATTGGGATTCCAGTATATACAAGACATTAAAAACCCAAACTTGCTCAGTAGACTAAATTAAAAAGTTGGTTTTATTTGGAAGTCTTAAACCGGACCTAAACAATCTTTTGAATAGGATACAATGGATGTTTCTTTTTAGATTTTCAACACTTCTGAAAATGGATCACAGAAGAAGAAGTTTGTGTTTAAACGACAACTACAGTGAGCCAGTTCCCATCTGTTAAGGGAACACTGAAACAGGAAAGGAGTGTTTTGCCTGATTCCTTAATTCCAGTGTGTTTGAAGGAGCAGTACACACACACCCTGACAGTAGTCCATGACAGGCAGAATTAGGGAGATATGGGATGGCAAAGTAAAGCAGAACAATGTAATGTAATGTAACATTGTTTGTTTCATTTACATCCCTTGTCCTTGGGCTTGATTTTATATCACTACTTATTAAAAGTAATCAATCCATTGGGTTTGGGAAAGAAAAAACTAAGAAAGAGAAGTCTACTTCACTTAAGCAGACATTTCACCTCGGTCGATCAAGAACTGACCGTAGGCAGCTTGTTATGCTGTGCAGAGAGCAAAATGTTCAGTACTTTGTTGAAGACTTGGTAATGGGACAACTGGGCAAGGACCTAGAGGTCAAACGGACCCACATTTGCAGCTTTCAACAACACAACTGAGCTGTCATTCAAAATATATATCCAGGAAGATGAGGTGCACCAGAGCAAAGGGGTCACTTTTTTCATTTTGGAGCTGTCTCAATACCATCTCTGTTAGTCTGGCGTGCCTTCTTGCATTGGACATGATCTCTTTGATAGTTCTGTGTAATAGCATATATGGCTATTACCATGGCAATGACGTATAAGTCATGTGAAGAAACCCCTGTGAGTTGCATGCTGTTAAGAAGTTGTTAATTAGGATTCATGGGAGAAAGGATTGTTAAGAACCAAGCTGATAATTACACGTGGCAACTCGGCTTAATGTATGCACCTGCCATTTCTTCTAGACAGATCTTATATACATGTTCTGATGCCCCCATGCTACATGGCTCTGCTCATACTTGGTCCCTTGATGCCGAGGGCTTCATAGGCCTTGCTGAGTGAATGGCCTGCAAACCCTCGGCTTACCACCTCCACTGCCATGCATCTGAGCCTCCACCCGTTCTTGCTACAGTCCACCATCAGCTCCTGGTACTTTGCCCTTTTCCTCTCTTGTGCTTCATTCCTTTTCTCCCAGGTCACAGTAAGCTCCAGCAAAGTGAGCTGCCTTGTGGCCTCGGAGATCAAGATGAGGTCTGGATGATGTGTGTTGAAATGTTCAGCTGCCTTCCCAGGGTCAACTGAAATCAGGCCAGTGGAGAGCTGGTCGTGATTATTTTCATAATTCGCTTTCCCTCCTTTGACAAACATAATGGCAGCCCAGTGCCTTGGAGCAGCTTCTCAGGATGTTTTCGAGGGTCACTTATTGGAACACAGAGATTATGCAGGTGCTCCTAACTTGCCTCATGTGACAGATCACCTATCTAAATTGTATGATTAGGGGCTAGCTTTGTATTCGAAGTTAATTATTTCTTAAATACCAAATACCTGTTCACACCACCCATTACTGTAAACATTATAGTTTGGAAAACACTGTGGAAATTAAAGTTTGAGAGCCAACACAACATTTTCAAACAGAGTTCAAGAAAGGAGCCTAATAACTTCTACACCGGCTGAAACACATGAGTTCAAGCTTTCTTAAGAGCAGACAGTCTTTTCCCAGATTGCTTTTTCCCAGAAGATTACAATATAGATATTAGACAAGCTGTTGCGAACATCAAATGTCAGTCAAACACTCTTGTGGCCTTTATTAATGGAGCATGTACAGTCTGAATCACCAGCCAAAACAAAATACAACTGAGACAAAGTACGTCCCAGAAGGAAAGGGAGGAATAGAGCTAAGCTAACCCAGATAGGACCTGAGACTATTCCACTATCCAGCCTGCTCATGGCTGTTGTCTGGTTGCATAAAATAAGAATGATAGCATACCAACCAGGCTAAATCTGCAATGGGAGATCAGACAATACTGTGCCCATGTCTTTACAGACACTCTATCCTGGATCAAGATGTTGCACTTTATGGGTGGACTGAATGAAAGAGTGCAGGTCAGAACATGGATTTGAGTGGCACTCACTCTAAACTAGACAAACTAATAAAAACCATGTCAACACTTTCATGCACAAAACAAAGAGGAACAACTTCCATACAAAGATGTGCACAAATTAAGCCAGAAACCTTCACCTGAACATATGGATGTATTTGAGATCAAATACAAACTTTAGAGTACATTTTCCATTGTTATGGTACAAGAGGACCTCTCTGTCACAAGTTAGACACATATTATTGTTGTTTTTTGGTTTGGCACTGCTACGATGACCTCGTAAGAACTCAGATGCTCGACAAGACAAGACGAACCAACACCAGACAAAGGGAGAGAAGGACTAAATATACACATTAGGTAATGGGGTACAGGTGGACACAATCAGGAGCGGGAACAACAATCAGTCTAGCAAGTGCCACACGGACAGGAAGTGTCGACACCTGGAGAGAGAGAGTAGAGTAATTACCATCAAAAGAGAGATAGACAAAACACTAAAACACAACAGCTAACAGGATAGTAGCACTAAACCCTTACAGTACCCCCCCTTTTACGGACGACTCCAGACGTCCCTGAATCCTGAGACCGTAGTCAGTCAAAATCCGTGATAAGGGACTTGTCGACAATGAAGCTGCCCGGGATCCAGCATCTTTCCTCTAGTCCATACCCTACCCAGTCGACCAGGAACTGTCTCCCTCTACCCCACTTTCTTTCTGACAGTATTTTTTTTACTGTATAGATGATACCTCCGTCGATGACCCGGGGAGGTGGAGGTGGTCTGGAGGGGGGGGGACCAGTGTGCTCTCTAAAACTGGTTTCAGCTTGCTGACATGGAACGTGGGGTGGACCTTGAGGGACTTTGGGAGACATAGGCGAACAGCAACAGGATTAATCACTTTTTAAATGGAAAATGGACCAACGAACCGAGGAGCCAGTTTCCTGGAGGCGACGTGCAGAGGAAGATCCTTGGTGGACAACCACACTCGTTGACCGACTTTGTATCTAGCAGATGGACGTCGCTTTCGGTCAGCCAACCTCTTCATGCCGGTCGCACTTCTCTGCAGCATCTGGCGATCTCCCTTCCATACCCGTCGACAGCGACGAACCAGAGCATGTGCTGATGGTACGATAACTTCCTGCTTGAGCTCCGGGAACACTGGAGGCTGATATCCATGGACACATTGGAAAGGAGAGATTCCGGTGGCTGATGTGGGTAAGATATTGTGTGCATACTCAACCCAAATCAGATGTTTGGTCCAGGTGGTAGGTTTCTGGGACACCAGGCATCTCAAACAGGTCTCCATTTCTTGATTCATCCTCTCCGCTTGGCCGTTTGACTGGGGATGGTATCCGGACGTTAGGCTCACAGTGGCTTGGATCAGGCGACAAAACTCCCTCCAGAAACGTGAAACGAATTGTGGGCCTCGGTCTGAAACGACATCGTTTGGGAAACCATGAATACGAAAAACATGGGACAACATGGCCTGTGCTGTTTCTCTGGCAGTAGGCAATTTGGACATGGAAATGAGATGTACCATCTTGGAAAAACGATCAATGACTGTGAGTACTGTGGTGTTACCTGCCGAAGGTGGAAATCCTGTCACAAAGTCCAACGCAATGTGCGACCATGGTCTGTTGGGAATGGGCAGAGGTTGGAGAAGACCTGCTGCACCTTGACGAGACGTCTTGTTCCTAGCACACACAGGACATGCTGCCACATATTCAGCCACATCCTTCCCCATAGCAGGCCACCAGAATCTGTGTTTCACCATAAAGAGGGTCCTCTTGGTTCCAGGATGGCAGGAAAGAACAGATGTATGGGCCCAATGAATCACCGTAGAACGAAGTGTCCCTGGCGATTCTGAGGACACCCTCTAGGGACAGAATTCCCGCTGTTAGCGTGTTTGACCTTGGCTTCAATGGGCCAGGTCACACTCCCTGTCACTCGGTCTGGCCGCAGAATGGGGTCTGGACTCTTGGAGACTGGCTCAGGATCATACATCCTGGAGAGTGCATCAGGCTTTCCATTCTGTGAACCAGGTCGATATGACAGAGTGAACCTAAATCTATTAAAGAACAAAGCCCATCTGGCCTGTCTAGAGTTCAAGCGTTTGACCTTCCTGATGTATTGCAGGTTTTTGTGATCCGTCCAGACCAGGAAATCCTGCTCCGCTCCCTCCAACCAGTGCCGCCACTCCTCCAAAGCAATCTTCACCGCCAACAGTTCCCGATTTCCCACGTCGTAATTCCTCTCAGCAGAAGATAGCTTACGGGAGAGATATGCACACGGATGAAGTTTGTTGTCCCCCGCTGACTTCTGGGCCGTCGTTGGAGGCGTCCACTTCCATCACAAACTGTCGGTGGCGATCAGGTATAGTCAGGATGGGAGCTGTGGTGAACCTCCTCTTCAGTTCCAGGAAAGATTTCTCTGCCTGTGGATTCCACACAAACTGAACCTGGGGAGAGGTAAGGGCATGGAGAGGAGAGGCAATAGCACTGAAATTGCGTATGAAACGTCTGTAAAAGTTAGCAAACCCCAAGAATTGCTGAACCTTCTTTCTAGAGTCTGGTGTTGGCCAATTAGCCACGTCACTGACCTTAGCTGGATCCATTTCCACCTTGTTAGGGGAAATCACAAAGCCCAAAAATGACACTGAGTTGACATGAAACTCACCTTTTTCGGCTTTCACAAACAAATGGTTAGCCAGGAGTCTTTGAAGTACAAGGTGAACATGGTTAACATGAGTATTCTCATCTGGAGAAAAGATGAGAATATCATCGAGATACACAAAACCGAAAACATTCAGGAAATCTCTTAACACATCATTAATGAGGGCTTGGAAAACAGCAGGTGCATTACAAAATCCAAAAGGCATCACCAAATATTCGTAATGTCCCGTAGGTGTATTGAAACCTGTTTTCCACTCATCCCCCTCCCGGATGCGCACAAGGTGATAAGGAGACCTATCATTCTATATTTAAATGATATAGTGTATGACCATACCTATATAAGGTATATTTATACATTTTATTTTTCAAAATACCAAACAGATCATTTTTTAGCCATGCCTCGTTTCGCTCATTTTCGCTCTATTCCAAACCTGTCTTTGAAAATTCTGAGCAGCAGCTGACCACGCCCCCCTGCAGAAGAGGGGGGCATGAGCCGGCGAGAGTCACGTTACCATGCTTGCCGTGATTACGAGTGTGGAATACACATGTCATCTCAGAGCAATGCATGTGTTCAAGCATATTATCAATTTGATCCAGAAACTGAAGCAGCGGAGGTTTTGGTGGAGGTGCAAACATCTCGGTTGCAGCAGGACGTTTCTGAATGGTTAGTTGACAAGCTGTTGTCCCTATTTATTTTTACTCTGTTACGATGCTTGCTACTTATTCCGTTCATATTTTGGCTAATTAGCAAGAATGCAATGTGTACAGTTTGTAACTTAGAGTTTGTAACGCAAAAACAGCGATACATATATTTATAAAGGGAGACATTCATATTTTCAGCATATATACAATGGCCTCATTGCGTTTAATAGTTTACAGTCCTTTTCTTCCAACATCGTGCAACAACCGTTGGAAAGTTCAATAACTTAGGGTGATAAAAAGTATAACTCCAACACCTCAGTTGTCAGCAATGTGTGTAGTTTCATGTGTTTTTAAAAGCTCAGTTATTGACTTCTTTCTACAGGTGTACATGTGCAAATTGTGCCACGATGCCTTCTGAACCGGAGCATGTGCTGCATGGAGATACCACAGGTAACATTTTTCATAGCTTCACTAAGTTGTCTGTTTAGAGAATACATTTTTCACATGTCATTCAATATATGTTTATCACACTAGGTGTCAAGACGGATGCAGGAACATGAGGACTCTGCAACCTGTATGGTGGACCATCCTGGATTGGAGCCTGTGTGCCTGAATTTGTTCTCCCTGCAGAATGCATTGAATATTTACAGAGCTGAACATGGTGGACTACAGTTGAGGCAAATAGAGCAGTGAGTGGTTTGTTTGTTTTGACTGAAATTGTAAAACGAATGCTAATATTGTTCATGGAAATAAATACTGGTGTATATGGCTTTATGCAATCTTTCATTCTGTCATTGTACATGTACTATTATAGTATATACTGCACAGCAATGGCAAAACACACCCATGTGTACGACAAAAAAAGTCCACACACAACCTTATGCTTTTGAAATCAGAATATTCTTTACCCATCCACACATGAATAATCACGACACATTTGATATCAACTCGGAACTTTATTGTCAAAATCAACGGTTCTTTGAACCCATAAAAAAAAACTAAATGTACTTGTATTTTGTATAAATGACACTAAATATTTTTTTTATGATTTCAGGCGTCACAGGTATCTAGCCTACAGAAGCTTTGTGAGCTGGTGCTGGGGCTTCCTTGGACGCAGGATCAGAGTGGTGATTCCGGCCTGCGTTGTCCTCAGGATTCGCTAGGAGTTTCCTGATCCGTGAAATGTCTATGTTGGGTTCAGACAGCAGCCAAATTGAACCGTGTAGCATACCCGGCGATGACCTCCTCCCTGTCTGGTCGCTCATAATGGTGCAGGGTCCACAAAGACTTGGTCGAAGATGAGGTCCATCAAGTTGGCCACGTAGCCTGTGCAATGTTAAAAAAAAGCACAACAAAAAATGTGGTTTAGATTAGTATATGCATGTAAAAAACTCAAAGTTTTTTCTAATTTTTTTATTTTATATTTGTAAATAGTTGTATAATAAATATTTTAAACTTACGGAATGTGGGGTCAGTCTTTACTGGTTTTGCTCTGTATTCTCCCTTCCTGGCCTTTGGGAACTGCAGTTTATATACAGAGGGTTTCCAGTGGATGCAGTGGCTTGTGCACGCTCAGCGTTTTCATTGTAGTGCAGGGCTGCCAGGTAAAGTCTTTCATTTCCGCCATGAGAAAAAAAAATGTAAATAATAGCAAAGGATGTACAAATTGTCACTAATTAGTAAGTATGTGAGGTGCTGGCCTGTAAAGAAGAAAACATAGTTAGAACAAAATCATCTCAATTTAGTATTCAGGATGAGAACATACAATTTGGATAAATATAGTCTGAAATCCCAAAAGATGGGGCTTAAAACTCTCTATATAGCAAAGCTCTTTGCTTAGCCTTTTCCAATCGGAGTTAGTTTTGAACCATAACGTGCATGCTGTGTTTCTGACTCAATACAGATGATGTGTTGGAGAGGGGCTGAGCTCAGTGGACTGACTGTAATGAGTGCTAGCCACTAATTAGCCTGTTGCTAGAGGTAAGGCCTCGTCAACAACAGACCAGGGCTTTAGCTCCGTTTTCCACGTGGTGTGTGTCACCCCTCACATACATACACACAGTGTTGTATCCTAACACACCCACATTTATATTCATGTGCGCAAACAAGTAAACACACAATCTTTTACATATAACGCTGCAAAAAACGGCATGTCTCATTAGCGTAGCGTAGCTTAGTTTACAGATCGATGATATCTGATCGTTCTTACAGACTACAATCACAAAAGCTTTTACATAACGCTGGAAAAAACGGCACTTACCTACAGAAGATTAAGTTTGTTATTATAACTTACTCAATATAATTTTAGAGGATACAAAATACTAATACATAGGAGAATAAATACTTGTGTTATCGGCTAGGGTGTGGCTTTACAGCCTTCACACAGATCGCCATTACGGCAGTCTGAACATTTTCGCAAATGCCTGATAATTAAAATAAAAGACAAAGCAAAGACTGCGGAGCGTACAAAATAAAATGTTACAAAAACATATAAACACCTAACCGATTACTATTTAGGTTTGAGGTGACATTGATACGGCGAAGCTACATGCTACATATACAAGCTAGAGATAGCTTTATCAGGAAAAACACCGCTAAATAAAAACTTACAGCTTCAAAATTGGATGTGTCCTCACTGGCCTGGTCCCGGATGGTTGGTATTGATCCCGGGTGTAGCATTAGTTTGGAGGCATATCCGTGTTGGACTTGAGACAAGTTCACACACATGTCCGTGGTAAAATGTTTGGAACACACAAACAGAAATCTGCCGGGGTCTTCTGGCACATGTCCCTTGAAAATGAAGTCGAGCCACAGATTATTTTCTTTTTCCACTGATGGCATTGCATGCAGTCCCCTGTTCCGAGTCTTGCAGCCAACAACAGCACAACGTTTAACTGGCTTAGACATCCTGGCAAGAGCAGGCAAAAACACAGATGTGACTGGGGTTGATTTAGCCTGTCGATAGCCTATATGCGAATGAGAGGTT
Organism: Harpagifer antarcticus; assembly: GCA_902827135.1. Taxonomy (NCBI): domain Eukaryota; kingdom Metazoa; phylum Chordata; class Actinopteri; order Perciformes; family Harpagiferidae; genus Harpagifer; species Harpagifer antarcticus. The sequence continues at coordinate 1,569,653 of CADEHL010001065.1, forward strand.
TGGCAATGCACGTGGCCGTGGCTCATTCTCCTGATAGGTGGAGAGCTGACCAATACGCGGAGCACCTCTTTGTGACGTAGAAAAGTGTTGAAATCTGGATCCATTTTTTTAAGATCCGTTGCAGCCCCTTTTTTAGAGATTTGGCGAAGGAGGAAAATAGAGAGGGTTGTGTTTTCTGACACTTGGTGAGTTCCCTGGAACACCGGGGACACATATTCATGTATAAAAGACGTACAAAGGTGCATTTTGCATGATGGGTCCCCTTTAAGTCAAGCTTGGTGAATATCTTGGCTCCCTGTAACAGTTCGAATGCCGTAGAGATGAGTGGAAGGGGATATCTGTTCTTAACTGTGATCTGATTTAGCGGACTGTAGTCAATACAGGGCCCCAATGTCCCGTCCTTTTTCCCCACGAAAAAGAAACCTGCCGCTGCTGGGGATGAAGATGTCCGAATCAAACCAGCTTTGAGTGAAGAATCGATATATTCCTTCATGGCCTCCCTTTCTGGCCCAGAAAGTGAGTACCACCATCCCTTGGGAATAGTAGAGCCCGACAGAAGGTCTATGGGACAATCGTACGGTCTATGGGGTGGCAAAGAAGTAGCTCGTGTTTTATTAAACACCTCCTTGATGTCTAAATAACACGCCGGAACTTTAGCCAAATCAGGAAAGTCAGAAGGCTTAGAAAAAGTGTCACTGTTATTGCCTGACCCCTGCTTAGAGTTACTAGATCTATGCAATTTACTCAACCCTGTTTTACTGGTTAAACATGAACGAGGGAACTCAACTCCCCACCCTTTAACCCTTCCTGTCTGCCAGTCAACATGAGGGTTGTGTTTAACAAGCCAGGGGTACCCCAAAATGAGAGGATGTTGAGCAGAGTTAAATAAATGAAAACTTATTTGCTCACGATGTTCCTGATCTATGACTAATACCATGGGCTCAGTGCGATGAGTAATAGTACATAAAAGGCGGCCGTCCAAAGCATTAGCCTCTAAGGGTTGATCTAAAAGAACAACGTTTAAACTTTTAGCCAACTCCCAGTCTAACAAACTCTCATCAGCCCCAGAATCGACTAATGCATCCTGAGTCATAGTATTATCACCAAGTTTGATTTGTACCTGCATTAATTTTCTGACTGGAGAGTCGAAGGAAGTCACTCGGCTCACCAGCGTCTTCCTTCCCGCTGATGAGCCTGATCTTTTGCCGAACAGGCTGCCGAAACATGACCCTACTGGCCACAGTAGAAGCATCGCCGCTCCCGTAGACGGTGCTGACGCTCCTCCGGAGTGAGTCTGGCTCTACCGAGCTGCATCTGTTCCTCCGCGGCGATAGGGGGCGCTGGTCGCTCTGGAGATGAAGACTGGGAAATCCTCTGCCAAGCGTAGTATTCCCTCGGTAATTCCTGTCTGAAAGGTGGAGTGGATCCTGTATTCCTTCCTTTCTCCCGCTCTCTTTCAGCTAGACATTGATCAACCCGGATAGCCATGGCGATGAGCGAGTCCACATCTTCAGGCAGCTGTAATGGAGCCAACTGATCCTTTATGGGATCCGCTAATCCATGCAGGAAAGCATCAAAGAGAGCCGCTGAGTTCCACCCACTCTCCGCTGCCAAAGTACGGAAATCTATTGCGTAATCCGTCACTCTCCTCTGCCGCTGCTTAATGTTCACCAGGGCTCTCGCTGACTCTCTCCCGGGTGATGTCAGATCAAAAATCTTGCTTATGGTATCCAAAAACAGTCTTAATGACTGACAAACAGGCGAGTTCCGGGACCACTCCGCTGTTGCCCAGGCTTCCGCTCTCCCCGTCAGATGAGAAAGAATAAAAGCTATGTTAGCTTGATCGGTGGGAAATGCCGCGGGCTGGTGTTTGAAGTGGAGATTGCACTGCACCAGGAAAGGACGACATTTTCCAGATTCTCCGGAGAATTTCTCTGGCGAAGCGAGGCGGATCGTAGGTGAATGCACGGGGACTTGAACGGGAATATCAGCAGACCCGATCCCTGCTGGACCGGAAAACTGTGCCGCAGGAACACCAGGATTAGCCACGAGGTGAGTGAGTACTTCCCGCATCTTCTCAGCCAGTAGGTTTATTTCCGTTGACACAGTAGCTTGAAAGTTGTCTTGACGAACATTCAAACCCTGGACCCCTTGGTTAATTACTGACAGCTGTTCCTCATGCTGATGATGGAGTCTACCCTGCACCTGCAGGCCCGTTTTTAGCGTTGTCGAATCGGCTGAGTCCATCTTGTTAGGTTAGTTCGTTCTGCTATGATGACCTCGTAAGAACTCAGATGCTTGATTCCGTTTGCTTGGTAATATTCTTTATTGTAAATAAACCAAGCTATCCAATAATGACTACTAGGCTCTACTAGGATTCTACATCGAATCACTAGGTTCTACTAGGTTTTGTATCATGGTTCTCTGGCAAACAGGCATGGAGATAACGACAAGACAAGACGAACCAACACCAGACAAAGGGAGAGAAGGACACAATCAGGGGCGGGAACAACAATCAGTCTAGCAGATGCCACACGGACAGGAAGTGTCGACACCTGGAGAGAGAGAGTAGAGTAATTACCATCAAAAGACAGATAGACAAAACACTAAAACACAACAGCTAACAGGATAGTAGCACTAAACCCTTACAGGCACATCTTAACTCTCCTGTCATTTCAGATCACGCCTTCTTCCAGGCTCTTGCAATCAGCTCACTCCCCTCAGCCACCAACGGTGCATAAACGCTCAACCTTGCTACAAAGAATATTGGTGGAGCCCTAATTACTTTCTTTACAGGCAAACTAAACAAAACAAATGTTAAAACAATTCTGTCACTGGAGTTAGTAGAGAATGAGAAAACCTTGTTCAATATAATGCAAACTCATTCAACAGTGTGCAAATAAACTTTGTATTAAAGTGATAGCATTGCATGTTTAGCATGAGAGGACTGGTTTTACACATTTTGTAGGCTGTGGTTTGTGTGTTTGAATGACTTATATTAAAGGTGGTTCTAATATCGGGTTCCAAAATGTATTAAAGAGGTGAACTAAATATTAAAGACAACCCTGAATATAGTCAAGGCTGCATTAACCATTGGCCCTGGGGCTACAGCTTTATCAAGCCCTTCCCCACTCCGCCACACACAGTGACAACTCAAGTATTGCCCAATCTAACTTGCACAAATGTGCATACAATATGAATCAACAGTTACTCAATACCAAAGTTTAAGTCATGGAATTATTCAACCCAGTCTCACGGCATTTCGTGTTATAGTCACGAAATGAATCTATTGATTTGTGTTCACCAACACGATTTCCCAATTTTTTTCGTGTCACACAGAACGATTTTAAAAGCAATGTAAATAATAACAAATTAGAAGGAAAAAAAGATTTAAAAAAAATACAGATTTCAGTATTCTGACACAGAACGATTTTAGAAGCAATGTATTTCTATTGGTAGTATGTTTCGTGCCTGCACCAAATAATAACAAATTAGAAGGAAAACATTTTTTTTTAAAATACAGATTTCAGTATTCTGAGGCTCTGAGCCCCATTTATTTTCCTCACAGACGGCAACAAAAGTCAGACATTATACAATTTAGAATAAAAACAATAATCGTGGCTTGATATTGTGTAAGAAAATGTTTTTATGAACCACACAGCTTCCGGTCTTCCAAGACCCACCTGGACAAAAGGACGTGGTGCAGGCACGAAACATACTACCAATAGAAATACATTGCTTTTAAAATCGTTCTTTGTGACATGAAAAAAATGGGAAAATCGTGTTGGTGAACACGAATCAATAGATCATCATAGGCTATAAAAAACTAATGGTTTCCTCTTGATGCTTAACGCGTGAATATTTAGCCATCGCAACCTTGAAATACCTGAGACATAAATTAAATACTGTAAATAATTTCTCCGTCTTGTTCACACTCAAAATAACAGCTCCCACATTTATTAAACAACTCATTGTACATGCTATTATTATAATATTTACACTCATAGTGTCATTGTTTTTTGTCCCGACTGCACATATAAGGAGTTTAATTAGCCAGTAAGTTAATAATTCTATTAAGAGTATTGTTCACAGAAAGAGACAACAGTTGGTATGACAACAACATTCCACAGTTGCCAATGCAAAGTAAAATATTTTCATTTGCTGACGCTAAAATAGACATTTCAGATCTTCTGCTACATTATGACCTTCCAGAACTCTCAGATCATCTGGTAAGCGATTGCTTTCTGTCTCCAGATGTCAAAACTAAACAGCGAAAAGCAGCGTTCAGTCATTATGCTCCATCATTTTTTAACAAACTTCCTTAAAAACTGCGGGTCCTTAACCCTAACCCTAACCCTAACCAAAAGGAAATTCCTTTCTTTTAAATCAGCTTCCTTCTATTAGATATTTTAATTATTCATATCTTACACAATAACTTTTTATTTAAATTAGACATATTATGCTAATTTTCTGATTCATGTCTTTATTTTGTTCCTTTACTGTGACATATTTACATTATGTAATGTTCAAAAAGCTCTTTATTTCTCTCATACTGCCTGTGCTGCAGCACCTCTTTTCACCCTCTGTCTGAAACCAGAGCCCATTCTGCTCTAAATTGGTTAGCTGGCCGGCTCTGTTGTGATTGGTCAACCGCTTGGAGATGTCCTGCCCCTTAGCCGGGTTGGGGCTATAGCCAATAGAAGCGTGGGTGATATATAGTTAGTTCACTCAGTTACGGAAGTACACAAAGAAGTATGTACCGATATGTACCAAACCAATACAACACACTACAGCAATGGGAAAACCTAAAAAAGCATAATAGGGCATAGTTACATTTTTATTAGTATTCTTTTAATTTTTTTATGTTGTTTTAAATGTCATTTTATAATGTGTTTCTGTTTCACTTTATCTAAATGCCTCTAATGTTTTTTTTTTTTTGGAAAGCACTTAAGATGGCCTTGTGTTAAAAGTACTATGTAAATAAACTTGCCTTGCCTCTTGATACAAGCCTGGGTCATAAAGGGGGAAACACAACTCTACCCTACTCTCGGTAGCGAACATTGCTTGAATTCATATCGGGGCTTTATACCATCAAACGATGTAGAACTCAGATCACAGCGCAAACCCCTGACCTCCTCCACATTACTTAGCTGTTAGAGTTCATCCAGTCACCTGGTGCGCCACGGCGGAGGAGAAGTGCAGCACAGGAACAACAGTTGTATCAGCAGCATATGAATCAGTCCTTTCAAAAGCTTTTCCTCTGGTGAACAATTGAAGTTGATCTCTAGCGGAGCATATAGCATGAACAACCTCTTATGTGCTAGGTCAACCACACCGAACATGCTGCTGTGTGAGCTGTGAGGGGACTTGGATTTTTTTTTGCATTCCATTATGGTGACTCAAATGATCTGAGCAATGTGCTAATTAGTGGGGATGATTGTACGGCTATTATTGTCATCAAGTGCATTATTATTAAATTAACTATTTACTTGTGAACACTTCGGATATTGTTGTCCTTTCAGGGCTATACATTTTTTTTCAGGGTAATTTTAGCATAATGCGGTAGGTATGACACATGTTTACTGTTTGAAGATAGAACTACAACTTTAGAGGACCTTTTCATCATCATCGGTGTATTAACACTCAACATACTGGTGGAGCCCTAATTGATTTCTTTACAGGCAAGCTAAAGAAAGTTAAACAAATGTAGCACAATGCGGTAGGTATGACACATGTTTACTCTGTGTGTGTGAAAAGGGTCAGGACATTGTCATAGAAACGATGTACTCTAATTGTTTACTTACCAAATCAGTTGAATGCTATAAAAACACGTTCACAACAACACATGCTGATATTGAAAGTGGTAAGGTTCAGTAACAACACATTTTCTTTTAAGAAATGATTAAATAACTTAATGTTAAAATGTCAAATTAGGCTTTTACAATTGCAATACAATAATATACAACTTAATTCAGCTGGTGCCAGAACATTTTCAAAATTGTCATTGTCATAAATTAACATTTTATTCAGTTTCAAGCCACATTTTTACGATACATTTTCAGATCCTTGTCGTTTTTAACGCAATATTTAACCGCACTAGTCATTGGATGTCTAAATCTCAAGTTGTTCGAAAACGAAGATCAGTAAACAATGGTTTTCCTTTACGTCAAACTGTTTTTTATTATTTTTCCGATTTTCTGTGTGTTCTGGTGTGACCTCTGTGGATACTTTTTTGTTTGTTGTAAAACCTCCTGAATGATGAACAAAACAGTTATCTTAAGCTACTTCACAATGCCACCAAACCCGTCCTTTTGTTATTTTGACCCCTAGTGGCATTAAATTACATATTACATCTAAAACTATTTGAAATAAATCTTGGCAAGTTCGCTGTGATATAATCCTGTAATTGCCACATGTAGCCACAGTGGAAAAGTAGCTACAAGTCACATAGTCTCACTTTACATTTATTTTGTTGACTTGGAAAGCAATATCCTGCAAATGGAAGGTGGTGTACATTATTTATCTGACCTTACCATTTTTACTGTTTCTTTCTGTACCACAGGCTGCTGTATTGTTACATCTTTTGCCTGAATGTAAAGAACAAACTCTACTATAATATCTTACTTTCAGTCAAGCACACTCTAGTGCAGTCTTCACTCACAGCCTCTCCATTTTACCTCCAGCCTGTATGGGAACACTTTGCTCGTTTTTCCCATTACCGCTATAGAAATCTGGACCCTGATGGAAACACTTTCTCTGTTTGCTGTGAAATCACACGTATACAGTGTGTGCAATCTGTGTCAGCATGAGTCGTGATTTCCACAGACATTTTCTATTCCTCCGCCTGGACACCACTGCTCCAATACGGCCATGTGTGTGGGTGCCTCCTCCTACTTAACAGTTGATATGAATGCTGTGTGAATCTGTGTGTTGAATCACATCTCCAGCACAGTGCCTCCTCTTGACTGTTACATTCACAAAAGCTGGCACTGACCAATGTCCCATCTGTCCTATTTGAAGCATATGAAACTGGAAAAACATGTCCAACTATGTTTTCTTTCTGTTTGTATGCTTCAACTCGATGTGGCTTTACGTGATTTTTGGTTAATTTTACTATTCTGTTCAATTGTATGCTCAATCATCATGGTGGGCTATCTGTTTATACATGCTGTATCATAAGATTGTATATAAGAAGTGAACCCTCAATCATTCACCCAATGGTTGGTGGACTACTGCCTTGAATGCACCAGCATTTCTTGAAGATGGAATCTTGGTTATTTGGAACCAGAACTGACACGAGAGGGTGGAGCTAAGTACAAACAAAAGAAAGATAAAATGTTATAAATAGCATTCATTAAATGAGATCACACTGTTAGGGGTTAGGAATTCCACCAATTCCATTCTCTTTTCATGTTTACTCTTTGATGCTTCCTTCTGATAAAAGGCTCTATAAATAAGTCTACTTCATTTCTGTAAACTCAAGTGTTTGGAAGATACAGGCAGATCAGATGGTGAGAAAAGTATTTCTCATAACAGCCTCAAAGAGGAACCATCAAAGGTGGGCTAGGTAATTCACTTCAGAAACACTTTTTGTTATATTCCATGGAATGCTCTTAAAGGTCCCATGTCATGCTTTTCCGGTTATTACCCGGATGTAAATGCATTTAAACGGTCTGCAAAAACCCTCAAAGTACACCCTGTAGCGAGTCAAACTCTAACACAGAAAAGACCTCCCCAAAACGCCTCGTTGGAGATTTCTCATTTTCTTCCTGGGTACTCTGACGTGTGAATACCCAGAGGCCACACCCTCTGCCAGCATTTCACGAAACAAAGCTTCACAAACCTTTCATCGATTCATGCCGGATATGTACAGGGTAGGGCACTGAAGAACGATGCTGTTCCTACTTTGTTTGGACCAGCGGGAGATTCGGGCACACAACCTGTAAGTATTCATTGTTGTTTGTGTATTTATGATGTTTAAAACAAACAAGGTATCTACCACGACTGTTTAAATGGGTAAACGTTTTTCGGGCTACTAAGTTGGGATCGCGGAGAAATGCTCTCCGCAGACCCATTCTCACAGCGTTATAAACCTTTTTCTTACTCAATATCAAGCCACACTTATTGCTTTTACTTCGGCTGTGAGTGTTTGTGTGTGCTCAGGATGAATTTAGCTTGTTCTCGCTGTATCGCCGGACAGGCTTCCGCTCCTAGCAGCAGATCGCAGCAATGAGCCTCTCAACGTCCCGACCAATCAGAGGACACTGGGCTCACAGGGAGGGGGGGGGGGGGGGGGGCAGGAGCTCCAACAAGCCATTTAGGACAGAGAGTGGATACCGGTGAATACACATACTTTACAGAGATGCTGTATGAAAAACCAATGTGAGTTTGGAAAGTTGCACAGTATAAATCTATTTCAGTAGACCTCAACAATGAAATTATGATCAGTAGAAATGGCCATGACATGGGACCTTTAACATCCCGATAGCAATGAATGCATTAAATGCTTCAACAGAAAATATATACAAATATTTAATCTGTGGAAGCCGTGGCGTTGTAAAAAGCAAGTCCAATTATCTGCCCCGGCCCGGCAGCAGTTAACTGGATGACCTACCTGCCTGTCAGCCTTCCATCTCGTGCACAAACTTATCTCGTGCCCTCATTGGTCATGTGAGCGTTTGTTTGTGTTGGAGGAGGGGCTCTGTAAGGAAGTCTAAAGGAAGGGGCAGTGTACTTCGGTTGTGTACTTACAAATTCTAGTTTACTCAAGCTGGTTTCTCCATTCTTACCTACCCTACCTTTAAGTTGATAACGAAAAATATGATTTATTGGACCAGATTGTATAACGCTCTATGAACAATCCTTGTATTGAGATGTATCATGTAGGCTTGAACACAGACTTGCTTGTACATTTTGCTGATGTCAATTGATCATAGCTGGTGATTGCTGGTGATTTCCAGCAGTAGCAGCGAGGTCTTTTCCCACCTAATCCTTCCTATTATTGACAGTTGATGATTATTTCCTCTGCATGAGTGTAACCATGGGTACCATGCTCCTTGCTCTCGTTATAGATAATTGCACAGCTTCTCATTAGCTGCATGGCTACACCGCTCATTCTGCCATGATGTTGTTGCATGTCAACTGTAGCTTGTGTTTAATTATTGTGCTTAGGTTCTTAAGTGTAATGGAAGGCAGTCTGAAGTGTTAACTAGCCAGGGTCAAGATGTTATTTAATCTCTCTTTGTCTTACTTTATCAATGATGCTTGTTAGATGAAATAACAGCAGTTAGCTGACAACATTCCCTGCAGCAGTTGGCAGAAATGGATCATTGCAGTTCTTGCCATTCTTGAGCTCAGCCATCATTAGGCTGATCCATACACACAAGCAACTGTATTCACTCACATTTTGAGCCATGTTAGCTGTTCGATTGTGGGGATGGCAATCTGAGTCTATCCACTACATAGGAACAAAAAACAAGTACTTTATCATTAATTGTACCTCTTTTTGTAGTTGTTCTGTGTCTTGTTGTAGTTGTTAACCATCCCTCTGTGGTTGTATCCCTCTTTGGGGTCATTTTGTGTCGCTTTGTAATTGGTTTTGTCTTTTTCACATTACCTGTGGCCTCACAGTCATATATGGTATATTTTCCAATTCATTGTCGGCTCTACAGAGCAGTTGCACACTTCATAATTGAAAAAAAAAAACATACATAAAAATGTTTAGCACTCTAGTTTTTGGATGAAAACGTGAGTTCATCTTAAATATAATTATTACACTGCTCAGTTGAATACCCAATTCTGATTGATCAATTGTGACATACCAAGGGTTGTTAATTGTCGCTATTATAATAGCGACAATTAACAACCCTTGATGATAAATCCTCCTTAGCAACGATCTGTTCTCCTATACCAGGGGCCTAGGTTGTCCCAGCTTAACAAGTTGTATTTTTTGAGTATTCGGCAGTGATGCGAATAAACAGATTTTTGTCCAGTATTTTTGAGTGTTTGTTTGTACAATGACTCCAGTGGTTTTAATGTTGTTGTACTGGCATGTGACCAGGTGGTTAAACAGTAGGTGATGTGTGAGAGAACCATAGAGTGTGTGTACATCAGAGATGCCTCAATTGACATGTCATCTCTGGTGATCCTAACATTTGACAGACTGAATTTGACCCTATTACATGCTTTTTTAACCTGAGCCTTGACATTGAGTGTTGAATCAATCATGACTCCAAGGTACTTGTATTGTGACACCACCTGTAGCCTCTCCCCTGATACAAAAACATCTTGCTCAACACAAGAGGACTTTGTTTTGGTGAAGAAGATGCATACTGTTTTACAAATATTTAGTTGCAAACAGCATTGTTCCAACCAAGTTGTTACATGAACCATGGTGTTTGTCAGTTCATTAGCCACTTGTGTAATATTGCTTCCATGTACATATATTACAGTGTCATCTGCATACATTTGGATGTTTGTGTCAGGACATACAGATGGTAAATCATTGATAAAGAGCGAAAATAGTATTGAACCTTGTGGGACCCCTGTCGAAAGATGAAGGTCAGCAGATTCATAATTTTGAACTCTCACATACTGAGATCGGTTAAACAAATAAGATTCTATCCATTTAAGTGTTTGTGAAGAAAAGTTAAAACTGGAAGGCTTAGATATGAGTATTTTATGATTAACAGTGTCAAGAAACACAGTTCCTACAACACCACCTTTATTCATTTTTTATTTGATTTGTTCTGTGAAAAAACAGTTGGCGGTCTCAGTTGAGTATTTTGCCCTAAAGCCAAATTGCATTGGATGCAGAGAAAATGTACTCGTGTTTAAATCAGAAAACACCATAGAATATTTTTTAAATATTCTATGTAGCAAGAAACATGGATTCACGATGGCTGAAGAAAGAAAACAGTGCAAGGAGGATAAAAGGCTGAGTGCTGGACGTCAGAGAAATCACCAGAAGACAGACAGGAAGTAAACACAAACGGCTACATGGTAGGGGCTCTGGCACTGTTTAAAGGCCGGTTAATTGGGAAAAAATAACCCACATGGAAAGTTAATGGGCAGACTACCGGACTGCCGTCATTGTAAGTCACTGTGGCCTCCGCGTTGCACTGGGATCCTGATCACCGCCTCACTGTACAGTACAACTCACTTTTTATTTTCATACTGTCCATAGAAATAATTTGTATGAATTTGTAAATATACATAGTTCTCTTAATATAAGATTATAATTGATATTATATATAGAAATGTTTATTGATTGGGATAAACCCCTTGAGATGCACCATCTCGTTTTCAAGGGGGTCCCGCATTATGTAAGTGAATCACTCTGTATTACACTTACAGCAGGTCATAAAACCCATCTTGTAACATTATGGTTTATATATCATGTCGTTCATTATAGTTAACCATGTCACTGTTGTCTCTACATAATAATGCAAGCCTATTCATCCCCAACCCTGCTCCTGAATGGTAATGTACTTGAGCATCATTTATTATTAAACTAAATGAGATTATCATCTGCGGAGACAGTTTAGTCAGAAGCTAATGAGACAATCCTGATTAATGCTTAAAAATAACAGTGCTTAATAAACCAATGCTCTATTTAAAACACCCTAGCACCAGTGTGAGAAGGAGCCTAATCTTATGATAATTAATAAGAGAAAAAGTAATCTCTAACCCCTGATGGATCTTAAGTAGTGAAACCGAAGCAGAGCATCCGAATGTGTTGAAATCCTGAACCAGTGTGATCTACTTTATTGTATTTCAGACAAGCCTCGAATGCTGATAAAAAAAGCAGCCACTGCCATTGTGCTTTTCCAAAAGATTGAATAACTCTTTATGTAGAATACAACAGCTGCATGCATTATACTGAACCTGTGGATTTTTCATTCCAGCTCTGCCCTTTTGTCTTCTCCACCAGCCGCTTGCAATATTCAAACGTATTACAGATGATAAAAGAAAATCCACTTCAAATCTATGATCATTAATAAAAGTCGGAGTTGTAAATGGACTTTAATTTAACTTAGCAGTTTGTCCCCAGTGAGCTTTGTTAGTGTGTCTGCATACAATGGCAGCTTATAAAAGGGGGATATACCAAATGTAATTTTATATTTAACTGAGCTTCTTAAGATGCTTCGAATGTCAGTTGTCATATTTTGAGACATAATTTCTCTAAAGAAAATAACAACATCCTCAATTTCAAAAAATATTTCACCAGATAAAATGAGTTTGTCTATTCTTCATTAAAATGAACTTTCTTTATTGAATATAACTCACCTTGTTTGTTGAGATGGAGAGTGAATAGCGTTTTTAATAACAGCGACGAAGTTGTATGTGAAAGGCTAAATGTCAACAAATATGGATTGAAGCAGAATATTTGGTTAGATTAAAGAGCATGTTGCACATTTTATCAATAAACCTTGACTTTTTGACTTAACAACACTCTGAAGTTATTGGATGAATCTGAATCTTGTTTATTGCAAACTAGGGTCACATGCAAGGAATTACTCTGGTGTATATGATGCATACATAACATCAATTGGAAGAATTCAGTTGTAAAAAGAAAAGAAACAAAAAAGATTAAATATTTAACTATTTTAAAAGGTATTTAAAAAAGCGATTATTAAAGAGGCCCTATTGTGCTTTTCCTTTCCTGTAGTGTGTTAGATTAGTGTTTGTGCATGTAAATGGTCTGCCAAGGCTAAAATCCCAAAGTCTCCCCCCAGAGGGAGTTCTCTTACCTGAAATGTCTCCATTGGACTCTGTTATGTTATTTATTATTTATTTTAGATTGTATTGATCTGTGTGAATCTTTGCTGTACTGTTTTTTTCACGCTTACCCTGTTGCTGCTTTGTACAACTGAATTTCCCCTCGGGGATTACTAAAGGTTCATCTTATCTTATCTTGTTTACTTCGGTTACATAGTGACATCACAATGTAACACTGGCGCTTTTATTGGCTAGATTCCAAAACATTGTATGTGATAGGCTAAGGGGCGGGACATCTCTAAGAGGTTAACCTATCCAGCTAGCCAATCAGAGCAGACTGGGCTCTGGTTTCAGACAGAGGGTGAAAAGAGGTGCTGCAGGATGAGAAAAATAAAGAGCTTTTTGAACATTAAAGCATGGAGACATGTCACAGTAGAGGCACAAAATACAAATATGAACCAGAAGATGAATATAATAGGGCTTTAAATGTATTTAAATATAAATATAAATGTACAAAAACGTGTGAATTTAAAAAAGTGAATTTAAACTGACAGAGCTGTGCAGTTGTGAAAAAAGAGTAGCAATTTAACTGAAACGTGCTGAATATAAAGATAAATGTGAATTTACAGTAAGGAATATAAGGGATGACTCACATGATGTGCGTTAATGTGACACATTGGTGATCATGCGAGGGGTTAGCGTCAGCATCAGTCAACTTAACTTAATCTTAATCAGCATAAATACAGTGATTAAACCCAATGAATAGACATGCAGAAAAAGCATTTGAATGTTGATTTCGCATAGACTATTCAGTACAGCCCAGCACACAGTCTGAGTGTGGTTGCTGTTGTCACCTCCGGGTATCCTGTGTGTCTGTTCTGCTGCTGATGGCTTATTATCTTAACTTAAATCGATCGTTTTAAAATGATTGATCACGGCAGCTACCTGACGTTGTAATCACACATTACTACAGCTTAAGCACTCACAACTCTCCTTCTCTTAGTGACTGTAACTCAGGGTTGCCAACTTTGGGTTCCTGGCTGGAGTGAGATTTTGATATCATGGGTTTAATTACACATATGCGCACTAAATGACTGCTATTGTGTCAGTAGCGGGACCTTAGCATATATATAGGATATACAATATATACAAATACACAATATTGGACACAGACTATAAAGGGCACACAGTTTCATTCATTAATGAAAGTCAAATATTATCGTTTATCGCAATCATTTCCGGGAAAATGTATCCAACAAAATTAATTATCGCGAGAGGCCTATACATGAAACACACACACACAAATCTACAGACTTACTCCAAACTGCCAAATATATTAATTAACGCACTCCCACTCTCAAATAGTCTTTGACTCTATTTTGGCCTAGTACAGGGGTCTGCAACCTTTTTGACCAAAAGAGCCATTTTGCTCCTTTTTCCAAAAAAAATTGTTGTCTGGAGCCGCAAAGCATAATTTTTCATAGCTTGATAGCTTATAAAGTTGTATTTATTGTTATATCAGACAAAAACTACAGTTTCTTTTGTATTTATTAGGCTATTTATTACATTATATAAAACTGTTAACCTCTAATAAGAAACAAAGAACTCCTATAAGGAGAATTACAAATAATACAGAGGCCTACTTTAAAATAAATTAAACACAGCACTTGGGGAGTCCTCTGCACATTTGAAGGAAAAAAAATATAATTAAAATGGGCCCACTTTGAATTAAATAAAACATATAGCTGCACCCTAAAAAGAGTTAAAGGTAGGGTAGGTAATTTTGGAGAAACCAGCTCGAGTGCGCGAGGATTTGAAAATACACAACCGGAAAAAATCTGCCCCTTCCTTCAGACTTCCTTACAGAGCCCCTCCTCCAACACACACGAACGCGCACATGACCAATGAGGGCACGAGATAAGTTTGTGCACAGATGGAAGGCTGACAGGCAGGTAGGCAGTCCAGTTATTTTAGTCGGGCCGGCTAAAATGATTGGTCGTGCTTTTTACAGCGCTACGGCTTCCAGAGATTGATTTTTTTGTGTATTTATTGTCAAAGCATTTAATATATTCATTGCTGTCGGGACGTTAAGAGCATTCCATGGAATATAACAAAAAGTGTTTTCTGAAATAAATGACATACCCCATTGAATTATGACTGAAGATCGTCAGCTGTCTTCCTCTCCCATGTTGTTCCCTATATCTGCAGTCTATGGTTGTTCCTCGATACGTAAAGGCTGCAGCACCTTTGACAACTTCTCTCTACATATCAAACATACCGGTATGCCAGCATCGTTTGCTGTGAAAGCATATAACTCTGTCCACGCAGAATTAAATCCTGTGTTCCTCCGGTTCTTTTCTTTGATTTATCCATAGTTCGCTCATTGAGCCGGGGGTCAGGTTATTCGCCTGCAAGAAAAGGCGCTAGCGCGGGACCGTATAGCAGGATGTGACCAGTGGCGGCCGGCCCATAGGGGCGCTAGGGGCGCCGCCCCACCTCTTCCCACATACCAAAAAAAATATCAAAAAAAAAATGTAATTAAAAAAAAAATATTAAAAAAAAATAATTTAAAAAATATATATATTTTATATATTTTTTTAAATGAACAAGGTAAATATCATACAATTGGTATCAGTAAAATGTATAATCTACAATAAAATCTCGTTTAAAATTGTGTTACGATGTCTAAAGTTACAGATAAGTCACATGTTTCCTGCCTGGCCTTGCCCATGGCATTAGTTAATCATTACCGGACGGAGCCCCCGAGCCAAACAGCAGCAACCAGCACGTTGCAAAAGTCTCAATAGTAAACTGTCCCGCCGAAACATAATTTCAGCCAATCAGCGCCGTCAAATATTTTGGTCACGAGGGCGCTCACGTTGGTGCCCACGTTGCTTACGTGCGTTGACGTGAGTTGTTTTTTAGACTCGTGAGTGACCAAGGTGACGCAGTATTTGGATGAGAATGGTGTGCAGGTGGAGTCGCCGCACCTCGGTCCGCACCCAATTCCGTGCAAGAGCTACTCTCCAATCCTTTCGAAAGGAGAAGTTTGGGAGATAAATTGATACTTAAAGACCTTGGACCGGACCAACCCGATTTGTATATATCACAGCAAGCTCGTGAAAAAGACAAAACGTATCAACAAGGCTTCACACGTAGCTGGTACACCAGAAAGGCATGGCTAGCTGGATGCAAACAGGTAAATGCTATCTTTTATTTCCCATGCTTGCTCTTCAAACAGCCGGGGACAGATACGATCTGTTCAGAAACGAGACAAAAGTTAAACAAGTACAAACCACAGACTGTCTGTGTCATGGAGAATACAGTCGCTGGTTTATAGTCTGTATAGGCCGTTGTCGGAGCATATATAACGTTAGTTAGCCAAGCTCCATTCAGAAAACAAGCATTCTAAAAGGTTTTTCGCCTGCCGTCTGTCTGCTTACCTGGATAGACCTGGTAGGCCGCCAGGAGGCGTCCGTTGAGGGGGGGTACTGTTATGTTTTGTAGTTGTTGTGTTTTACCTGTTGTGTGCTCCTTTTACCTCTCACTACTCTGTTTTTCCGTCTCTGCAGGGCTGGTGTGTGACGGGGGGCGTGGCTGGTTTACTCCTGGCTGCAGATGAGGCACACCTGTCCCCACTCACTTGATTAACCTGCTCTTTAAGAGCCTGGCCCTCACCTCACTTCTCTGCCAGAGTATTTCATGCTGTCCCGCGGTCCGGATTGCCTTTCTGCAGCCTGGAGCCTGGAGCCTGGAGCCTGGAGCCTGGAGCCTGGAGCCTGGAGCCTGGAGCCTGGAGCCTGGAGCCTGGAGCCTGGAGCCTGGAGCCTGGAGCCTGGAGCCTGGAGCCTGGAGCCTGGAGCCTGGAGCCTGGAGCCTGTTGTTGTTCACTTTGCAGTTAGTTAAGGAGTTCTTTTTGAGTTTTGGTCGGGAACGTTTTCCCGCAGCTTTATTTTTGGATTTACTACGGCCAGCCAAGCTCCCTGTCGTCAGTACCTGCCTTGGACTACCAACTGTGGCACTCCATGGCCAACTTTGGTTTGCATGGAAGATTCATCATTGACACACACAAACTGAGAGCGTTCAGATAGATAGGACCTAAACCAGCCTAAAGCAGTTCCCTTTATGCCAACTAAGTACTCTAGTCTTTGCAATAAGATATCATGGTCGATAGTATCAAATGCAGCACTGAGATCGAGCAAGACAAGAATAGAGACAAGTCCTTTGCCTGAGGCTATGAGAAGGTCATTAATGACTTTAACCAGAGCTGTCTATGTGCTATGATGTGTTCTAAAGCCAGACTGAAAATCTTCAAATAACTCATTGTTATTGAAAACCTTTTGAATTCATATAGAGTTGTTTTTTATATTTCTTCTGAATTGTAGAAATCCTTGGTGTTTCAATACCCTCGTAGCACATTGTTGCCCTGAGTTAACAAACCAACCCCTGGTTGAGGGGTGTGGGGGGGTCACATTTTATAATTGATATAATATCAGGGTGTTATGTTTTGCATGGGGTTTTTGTAGTTGTTGTGTTTTACCTGTTGTGTGCTCCTTTTACCTCTCACTACTCTGTTTTTCCGTCTCTGCAGGGCTGGTGTGTGACGGGGGGCGTGGCTGGTTTACTCCTGGCTGCAGATGAGGCACACCTGTCCCCACAAACTTGATTAACCTGCTCTTTAAGAGCCTGGCCCTCACCTCAGAGTATTTCATGCTGTCCTGCGGTCCGGAGTGCCTTTCTGCAGCCTGGAATCTGTTGTTGTTCACTTTGCAGTTAGTTAAGGAGTTCTTTTTGAGTTTTGGTCGGGAACGTTTTCCCGCAGCTTTATTAAGGAGTTCTTTTTGAGTTTTGGTCGGGAACGTTTTCCCGCAGCTTTATTTTTGGATTTACTACGGCCAGCTAAGACTCAGGGAAGCGCTTGCTGCTGAAGGGGCAATGATAGGGCAACATGACAGAGCTCTGCAGAAAGCTATGGACGCGATTCAGGATTTAACCGCCGGTGTGACCAACATCGGAGGCCGTATGGAACAGGTCGCAGCACATCTCTCCACACTCCCGTTGACTGCCGATGCTCAAGCTACAGACCCTGCTCCTCCACCTCAAGCTGATCCGGAACGACAGCCCGGCAATCCTCGTGAGCCCTTTATCCCCACACCCGTCAGGTATTCAGGAGATTTAGGGTCTTGTAGTCAGTTCTTACACCAGTGTAGTCTTGTCATTGAGCAACCGCCTTTCACTTATTCCACTGATAGAACTAGGGTTGCTTTCATCATGAGCCTACTGAGTGTCACGGTTGTCATGTCAGGTCACGGGTCTATGTCTAGGTTTGGGTGTTTTCACTGCTCTCTGTCATGTTTTCCTCCTGGGTTATTGTCTGGTCCTTTTCCCTGTGTTTTTCCTCCTGTCGTTAGTTTCCTCACCTGTGTCTCGTTAGCTGATTGTGTTCACCTGTGGCCCTTGTGTTTCTCCTCCCCTGCCCGGCTGTGTCTTGTCTTGTAATTATCCCTCCCTGTATTTAGTCTTGTCTCGTCCTGTGTTCAGTGTTGGTGCTTCTTTTGTTTGTGACCTGGTTCACCGTAGAGTGTTTTGTTTGTTGAAAGTTTATATATTAGATAAGAGCCCTTGCAATAAAGGTATTATCAAGTGTTATCTGCGTTTGGGTCCTACCTGCTTCACTCTGCGCTATCAGAAAGCACCAACCAGAAATGGGCCCAGCAGATCCGTTCGAGTGGGAATTATTGAATTTTTCCTTTTTTTTGGCTAACTGCTCGGATCGATGGAAGAGAGCACCCGGATTTCAGCAGCGAGAGGCTGTGTTGTCGGAGGCGCGCCAAATGGCTAGAGAGAAACCAGGTTTGGTGAAGTTCTTACCTGGCTGGATTTCAAAGATCCTCACGGTGCGTGATTCCCGGCCTGCTAGCCCCAGGCATGCTAGCTCCCTGCCTCCCGATTCCCAACCTGGCACCATACGCCTTGGTGGGTTCCGTCTGGAGTCAGCCCCGGCTTCTTCCCCATTTCCTGCTCCTGTCCAGGATCCGTTCTCGGGTACTCGTCTGGCTTATGGAGGTCCACGGAGTATTCAGGCGGCTGCTAAAAGGAGTCGCAAGGCCAAGCTAGCAGCCCGAGCCCCAAGAGCCATGGCTCCAGCCCCAGTTCCGGCCCCAGCAGCCATGGTTCTGGCTCCAGTACCGGCTCCAGTACCCCTGGTCCCGACTCCAGTTTCGGCTCCAGGACTGGCTTACCGGCCAACGCCAGCTCCCCGTGTCCTGTCGGCATACCGGCCGACGCCAGCTCCCCGTGTCCTGTCGGCATACCGGCCGACGCCAGCTCCCCGTGTCCTGTCGGCGTACCGGCCGACTCCAGCACCTCGTCTCTTGTTGGCTCCCCAGCCTACACCAGCTCCTCGTGTCCTGTCGGCGTACCGGCCGACTCCAGCACCCCGTGTTCTGTTGGCGAACCAACTCTCTCAAGTTTCCCCTCGAGTCCCCTCTCAAGTCAACTCTCCAGTGTCCTCTCGAGTCACCTCCCAAGTCAACTCTCCAGTGTCCTCTCGAGTCACCTCTCAAGTTTCCCCTCAAGTCCCTTCTCAAGTCCCCTCTCGAGTCACCTCTCAAGTTCCTACCCGAGTCCCCTCTCAAGTTTCCCCTCGGGTCCCCTCTCGAGTCTTTTCTCAAGTCCCCTCTCAGGTCCCCTCTCGAGTTCCCTCTCGAGTCTTTTCTCGAGTCCCCTCTCAAGTCAACTCTCCAGTGTCCTCTCGAGTCACCCCTCAAGTCAACTCTCCAGTGTCCTCTCGAGTCACCTCTCAAGTTTCCCCTCAGGTCTCCTCTCGAGTTCCCTCTCAAGTCCCCTCTCAGGTCCCCTCTCGAGTTACCTCTCGAGTCACCTCTCAAGTCCCCTCTCAGGTCCCCTCTCGAGTTACCTCTCGAGTTCCTTCTCGAGTCCCCTCTCCAGTCCCTTCTCAAGTTCCCTCTCAAGTCCCTTCTCAGGTCCCCTCTCGAGTTATCTCTCGAGTCACCTCTCGAGTTCCTTCTCGAGTCACCTCTCAAGTCAACTCTCCAGTGTCCTCTCGAGTCACCTCCCAAGTCAACTCTCCAGTGTCCTCTCGAGTCACCTCTCAAGTTTCCCCTCAGGTCTCCTCTCGAGTTCCCTCTCAAGCCCCCTCTCAGGTCCCCTCTCGAGTTACCTCTCGAGTCACCTCTCGAGTTCCTTCTCGAGTCCACTCTCCAGTTTCCTCTCGAGTTCCCTCTCAAGCCCTCTCTCGAGTCCCCACTCAAGCCCCTACTCATGTGCCGTTGGAGGTCCCGCAGACTAGTCTTCTGCCGGGGGTCCTGCCAACCCCATGTCCTGTCCAGTTGGAGGTCCCGCAGACTAGTCTTCTGCCGGGGGTCCTGCCAACCCCATGTCTTGTCCAGTTGGAGGTCCCGCAGACTAGTCTTCTGCCGGGGGTCCTGCCAACCCCATGTCCTGTACCGTTGGAGGTTCCGCTGGGGGTCCTGCCAACCCCATGTCCTGTCCAGTTGGAGGTCCCGCAGACTAGCCCTCTGCCGGGGGTCCTGCCAACCCCATGTCCTGTCCAGTTGGAGGTCCCGCAGACTAGCCCTCTGCCGGGGGTCCTGCCAACCCCATGTCTTGTCCAGTTGGAGGTCCCGCAGACTAGCCCTCTGCCGGGGGTCCTGCCAACCCCATGTCTTGTCCAGTTGGAGGTCCCGCAGACTAGTCTCCTGCCGGGGGTCCTGCCAACCCCATGTCTTGTCCAGTTGGAGGTCCCGCAGACTAGCCCTCTGCCGGGGGTCCTGCCAACCCCATGTCTTGTCCAGTTGGAGGTCCCGCAGACTAGTCTCCTGCCGGGGGTCCTGCCAACCCTTTGTCCTGTCCCGTTGGAGGCCCCGCCGACTACTCTCCTGCCGGGGGGTCCTGCCAACCCCATGTCCTGTCCCGTTGGAGGTCCCGCCGACTACGCTCCTGCCGGGGGTCCTGCCAACCCTATGTCCTGTGCCGTTGGAGGTCCCGCCGTCTACTCTCCTGCCGGGGGTCCTGCCAATCCTATGTCCTGGGCTGTTGGAGGCCCCGCCGACTACTCTCCTGCCGGGGGTCCTGCCAACCCTGTGTCCTGTCCCGTTGGAGGCCCCGCCGACTACTCTCCTGCCGGGGGTCCTGCCAACCCTTTGTCCTGTCTCGTTGGAGGTCCCGTCGTCCACCCTCCTGCTGGGGGTCCTGCCAACTCCTGGTCCTCTTCCGTGGGGGATCCTGCCGAAGCCTGTCCCGCCGGCTCCGGTTCCTGTCCGGCCGACACCGGGTCCTGCCCGGCCTCCGGAGCTGTCTGGTCTTCGCCCTCATGCTCGGCCCCCTGAGTTCGCCCGCTGTGGCCTTCGCCCCACCATGGACTCTGCCTTGCCCCCGGGCCGTCCGCCCGAGTTCCCCACCTTAGACTCTGCCTTGCCCCCGGGCCGTCCGCCCGAGACCCCCACCTTGGACTCTGCCTTGCCCCCGGGTCGTCCGCCCGAGTTCCCCACCATGGACTCTGCCTTGCCCCCGGGCCGTCCGCCCGAGACCCCCACCTTGGACTCTGCCTTGCCCCCGGGCCGTCCGCCCGAGTTCCCCACCTTGGACTCTGCCTTGCCCCCGGGCCGTCCGCCCGAGTTCCCCACCTTAGACTCTGCCTTGCCCCCGGGCCGTCCGCCCGAGACCCCCACCTTGGACACTGCCTTGCCCCCGGGTCGTCCGCCCGAGTTCCCCACCATGGACTCTGCCTTGCCCCCGGGCCGTCCGCCCGAGACCCCCACCTTGGACTCTGCCTTGCCCCCGGGCCGTCCGCCCGAGTTCCCCACCTTAGACTCTGCCTTGCCCCCGGGCCGTCCGCCCGAGATCCCTTCCTGGTCCCCTACTGGGCTCCTGGGCGGTCAGCTTAGTCCCGTCCTCCGGACCCCCTCCACCCACCCTGCTGGACTTTATTGGATTTTTGTTTTGGGGTTTAGGGACGTCTTGAATCCGTCCCTTGAGGGGGGGGGTTATGTCACGGTTGTCATGTCAGGTCACGGGTCTATGTCTAGGTTTGGGTGTTTTCACTGCTCTATGTCATGTTTTCCTCCTGGGTTATTGTCTGGTCCTTTTCCCTGTGTTTTTCCTCCTGTCGTTAGTTTCCTCACCTGTGTCTCGTTAGCTGATTGTGTTCACCTGTGGCCCTTGTGTTTCTCCTCCCCTGCCCGGCTGTGTCTTGTCTTGTAATTATCCCTCCCTGTATTTAGTCTTGTCTCGTCCTGTGTTCAGTGTTGGTGCTTCTTTTGTTTGTGACCTGGTTCACCGTAGAGTGTTTTGTTTGTTGAAAGTTTATATATTAGATAAGAGCCCTTGCAATAAAGGTATTATCAAGTGTTATCTGCGTTTGGGTCCTACCTGCTTCACTCTGCGCTATCACTGAGTGATAAAGCAGCAGCATGGGCCCTTGCCATATCTAACAGCAACTCGCCTATTAGTCAGTCTCTGTCGTCTTTTACTGCAGAGATGCGTAGAGTGTTTGATCATCCAGTGAGGGGGAAGGAGGCTGGTAAAAGACTCCTTTCACTCCACCAGGGTTCAGGCTCTGTTGCGGATTTTGCTATTGACTTCCGCATTCTTGCAGCTGAGAGCGGTTGGGGACAGGGGGAGCACTGATGAGCCACACTTCTATCAACTCAGCCTCCTCCAACCGCATCCCAGTCAAAGGTACTATTTCCTGGTCTCAGAACTCTGTTCCGCTGCAAGTCTTGATTGATTCTTGTGCGTATGACAATTTCATTGACTCTGACTTTGTGATGCAGTCTAAACTCCCTTTTGAGCCTCTTCCAGAACCTAAGGATGTGTTTGCCTTAGATGGGAGACTCCTAGCCCAAGTCACTCACCGTACTGCTTCAGTTTCCCTCAAGATCTCTGGTAACCATCACGAGATAATCTCCCTGTACCTTATCCCCTCACCCATGTCGCCACTCGTTTTAGGTTTTCCGTGGTTGAAACTCCATAACCCCGACATAGATTGGGCCAACTCGTCTATCACCAACTGGAGTCTATTCTGTCACTCACATTGCTTACACTCTGCTGTACCCCCCACAGTTACTAGAGCACCAGATCCCTCCAAACCCATTGATCTCACCTCTGTACCCCCTGAATATCACAGCGTCAAGGAGGTTTTCAGCAAGGATCACGCTCTATCCTTGCCGCCTCACCGGCCTTACGATTGTGCCATAGATTTGCTCCCTGGCACTCCCTTTCCGTCTAGTAAACTGTATAATATCTCCAGGCCAGAGAAGGAGGCCATGGAGAGTTACATCTCTGACTCACTCGCTGCTGGGCTTATTCGCCCCTCCTCATCGCCTATGGGCGCAGGTTTCTTTTTTGTGGACAAAAAGGATAAGACCCTACGCCCTTGCATAGACTACAGAGGGCTTAATGAGATCACAGTCAAGAACAAGTACCCCCTTCCACTCATAGACTCAGCCTTTGTTCCCCTTCATGAAGCCACCATCTTCACTAAGTTGGATCTTCGCAATGCGTACCACCTGATGAGAATAAGGAAGGGGGATGAGTGGAAGACTGCATTCAATACTCCCAGGGGACATTTTGAGTATTTAGTAATGCCTTTTGGGTTAACGAACGCACCTGGGGTTTTTCAAGCTATGATTAATGATGTATTGCGTGACATGTTAAACAGGTTTGTTTTTGTGTACCTTGATGACATCCTAATCTTCTCTCGCACTCTTCAGGAGCATGTCCAGCATGTTAGGCTGGTACTGCAGAGACTTCTTGAGAACAGACTGTACATTAAGACTGAGAAGTGCGAGTTTCATGCCTCTTCTGTGAGTTTCCTGGGTTTTATCGTCGACAAGGGACAATTAAGGACTGACCCCGCCAAGGTCCAAGCAGTGACCGAGTGGCCCACTCCTAACAGGAAGCAGTTGCAAAGGTTTCTGGGCTTTGCTAACTTTTATAGGAGGTTTATTCGGGACTATAGTTGGGTAGCAGTGCCTCTGACTAAACTCACCACTGTCAAGTTGCCTTTTGAGTGGTCTCCTGCAGCTGAGGCAGCTTTTGTAAGACTGAAATGTTTGTTTTCCACTGCTCCTGTGCTCTCTCATTCTGATCCAGGGGTCCAGTTTGTGGTGGAGGTGGATGACTCTGATTCTGGAGTGGGGGCAGTATTATCCCAGCGTTCCCCCTCAGACCAGAAGCTCCACCCTTGTGCGTTCTTCTCTCACCGGCTGACCTCTGCTGAGAGGAATTACGACGTTGGTAATCGGGAGTTGCTGGCAGTGGTTCTGGCCCTTCAAGAATGGAGGCACTGGCTGGAGGGAGCCAACCATCCTTTTATAGTATGGACGGACCATAAGAATTTGTCTTACCTTCGCTCTGCACGCAGGCTCAACTCGCGCCAGGCTCGGTGGGCTCTCTTCCTGGGACGGTTCAACTTCACCTTGACCTACCGGCCTGGCTCCAGGAATGCGAAGGCCGACGCCTTGTTCCGGCAGTTTGCTTCCCCAGTGGAGGATTCAAGAGATGCAACCATTCTGCCATCTTCCTGTGTCGTGGGAGCAGCTAGATGGAAGATTGAAAGGGTGGTCCAGGAGGACCAGGAGGACCATCCAGCGGTCAGGATTGTACAGGGGGCTACAATCTTCACTAAGCTGGATCTACGGAACGCTTATCACCTGGTACGAATCCGGGAGGGGGACGAATGGAAGACCGCCTTCAACACCTCTTCGGGACATTACGAGTACCTGGTGATGCCATTTGGACTTACCAACGCCCCTGCAGTTTTCCAGGCGTTGGTGAACGACGTACTCCGAGACATGTTGGATTGTTATGTTTTTGTTTAGCTGGACGACATCTTGATTTTTTCAAAGAACCTCAAGGAGCACGTCCATCATGTCCAGACAGTCCTCCAGAGACTTCTGGAGAACTCGCTGTTCGTCAAGACGGAGAAGTGCGAGTTTCACACTTCTTCAGTCGCCTTTCTTGGCTACATCGTGGGTCAAGGAAATGTGGAGATGGATCCTTCTAAGGTTTCAGCAGTTACCTCGTGGCGGGTCCCTGATTCCCGGAGGGAGCTGCAGTGTTTCCTGGGATTCGCCAACTTCTACAGACGGTTCATCCGTGGCTACAGCACCGTGGCCGCCCCACTCACCGCCCTGACCTCGTCCAAGGTGACGTTCCGATGGTCCCCTGCAGCCGAGGAGGTTTTTCAGGACCTCAAGGGCCGGTTTACGTCGGCTCCTATCCTGAAAGTACCAGACCCCGCTGGTCAGTTGGTGGTGGAGGTGGATGCTTCTGACGTAGGGGTGGGGGCCATCCTGTCGCAACGTTCTGGTGAGAACCAGAAGCTCCACCCCTGTGCTTTCTTTTCGAAGAGATTGAGTCCGGCGGAGAGAAACTATGACGTGGAGAATCGGGAGCTCCTAGCAGTCAAGTTGGCGTTGGAGGAGTGGCGACACTGGCTTGAGGGGACAGAACAACCATTTCAGGTTTGGACTGACCATAAGAACCTGGAGTACATCAGGTCGGCACAAAGACTGAATTCTCGGCAAGCCAGGTGGTCGTTATTTTTCACCCGGTTTAATTTTTTCCTCTCCTACCGCCCGGGCTCCCGCAACGTGAAGGCCGACGCTTTGTCCCGGCAGTTCGGGAGGGAGGGAGACACCCGGGGTATTCCGGACACTATTCTTCCTGCTCCTCGAGTGATCGGCGTCCTCGCTTGGGAGATTGAGGAGAGGGTTAAGACCGCTTTGGTGGACCAACCCGGTCCTAGTTCTTGTCCTCTTAACCGCTTGTTTGTGCCTCAGGTTTTGAGGGCTGAGGTGCTTCAGTGGGCTCATAGCTCCAGACTTTCCTGCCACCCTGGAATTCAACGTACCAGAGGGATGGTCCTACAACGGTTCTGGTGGGCCACCAGACGTCTGGAGCCGTCCATTAAGGGGGGGGTTCTGTCACAGTCTGCTTTCTCACTCACTTATTTTCTGCATTATCATTCCTTAGTCACCTGGTAGTCACACCCTGTCTCTCTCTCTCACACTCTGTTACACCCATCAGCTCCATTAGTATTTAGGCCCACTTCACTTTCACCTCAGTGCCAGATCGTACTTTGCAGCATGCCAGTCTTTCCCGCATTACTCTTCAGATTGCTCTCCCGGTTTCGACCCTGCCTGTTCCTGACCAGCCTGCCTCGCCTGCTCCCTGACCCGTTCTGTACCTGCGACTCCCGTCCTGCCTTCTCCCGGAACCCTCGCCTGTCCCTGACCAGCCTGCCTCGCCTGCTCCCTGACCCGTTCTGTACCTGCGACTCCCGTCCTGCCTTCTCCCGGAACCCTCGCCTGTCCCCGACCAGCCCTTTGCCTACTATCTGCCGTGTTGTCTCCTACCAGCCTATTGCCTCTAATAAAGCTGGTTACCGACTATCTCTGGTTTCCCGTGTTCTGCATTTTGGTCCTCAGCTCGTTTGTGACACTTAAGGACTTAAAAACGTGGATGACCTTACATTGTTTGATGTTAAACACGACCAAAACTGAAGTTATTGTACTCGGCCCAAAGAATCTACGAAACAAATGATCTAAAGATATATTAATTATGGATGGCATTAATTTGAGACTGTAAGAAACCTTGGTGTTATATTTGATCAGGATTCATCCTTTAACGACCTCATAAAATCAATCTCAAGGACTGCCTACTTCCATCTACATAACATTGCAAAAATCAGGCATATCTTGCCTCAAAACGATGCAGAGAAACTTGTACATGCTTCAAGGCTGGATTATTATAACTCTTTATTATCAGGGTGTACCAAAAAGTCAAGTTAAGTCGCTTCAGCTAATTCAAAATGCTGCAGCACGTGTACTAACCAGAGTTCGGAAAAGGGACCACATTACTCCAGTTTTGGCTGCCTTACACTGGCTCCCTATAGAACACAGGATAGAATTTAAAATGATTCTTCTCGCCTACAAAGCCCTTAATGGGCAGGCACCATCTTACCTTAAAGAACTCATTATACCCTACTGTCCAACTAGGGCAGGGGTCGGCAACAGGCGGGCCGCGGTCCGGATCCGGACCCAGATGCCGACCTATACGGACCCAGACCTATAATCAATACATTGTTTGGGGATTTCAATTTTGATGTGGCGATTCTATTTTAAGCGCCGCCGTCAGGGGGCGAAAGAGACGAGTGAGCGATACAGGGAGAGAAACACAGAAGAAGAGACGAGAGCACGGCAGATAGAAGCGGAGAGGAAAGTGAGTGATGACAATAATTAGCGATACAGGGAGAGAAGCGGAGAGGAGAGTGAACAGGCGTGTTAGCGGCAGACAGGGAGAGACAAATAATTACACATGGCGCTCTCCAAGAAGAGGAAAGTGGACAGTGAGAACAGAGCTTTTAACCCTGACTCATTCATGTTCATCCTGCCCACTGGGAGCACAGAACCAGTGTGTCCCATTGGTTCAGAGACCGTGGCGCTCATTAAAAGTGCCAAAACGTCACTATGAGACAAAACACAAAGTGTTTGACCAAACATTCCCTCTCAAGTCAGAACTGAGGTCACAAAAATTAAATATCGTTCCAGCGCAGGCTAACCAATGAGCACCTGCATGTGTGTATGAGAATAGCCCTGACACCATTTCAGCCCAGATTTAAACTCCTGGCAGGACAAGCTCCAGCTCAATTCTCGCACTGAATACAAAAGAGTGAGTGAGGGACTGCAATATTAGAGGGAAAGAAAGAGAAACTTTAAAACTGTTCAATTATTATGATGTGTAAAGACTGATATTGTTCTATAATCGGCTGAAACTGTTAAGTCATGATGTGAAACAAAGAAAAAGAGAAACTCAAACTGCTGCTACACTTTATTTTATTTATCTAAAATTAAGCACTTTTGAGATGCACACATTTTCAAAAGCTATTTTACTTATTTTCTCTATTTCATTTTTAAATGCAGCCCGAGAGGAACATTACACATATCCACAGTATTTACTGTGTATCTGTGTAGTTCAATGTTAATTGACAAGATATATATAAATATTGTTGTTTATGAATTGTACTTTCTTTATTTGGCAGTCAGTTGTTGATTACATGCAGATGTTGATGTTGATAAAGCTACAGGCTACTTCAATATATATCACACTAATTCATAAAGCAAGTTAGACATTTTGAAGCTTCAGACCTTTGCATGGGGATATTTTCTCTAACTGGACCTCGTTGAATTTTAGTTGAATACCCCTGAACTAGGGTATTGCGTTCCAAGAATGCACGGTTGTTGGTTGTTCCTAGAGTCTCTAAAAGTACAATGGGAGCCAGAGCCTTTTCTTTTCAAGCTCCACTTTAGTGGAATCAGCTTCCAGTTTGTGTTCGGTGGCAGACAGCCTATCCATTTTTAAGAGTGCGCTTAAGACCTTCCTTTTTGATAAAGCTTATAGTTGATAAAAATAATCTAATATGAGTGCACTGATGTAGACACGTTGTGCCTCTTCACCTATACATCTTAGTTCTTACTCTTTTCCCTCACCCTATCCTAAGGGAGTGCATGTACGTAGACACGTTGTGCCTCTCCACCTCTGTTCCTTACTTCTTACTTGCTACCCATTTCCCTCAACCTATCTAAGGGAGTGCATGTAGGTAAACACGTTCTGCCTCTCCACCTCTGTCCTCTATCTCCTAGGGTCAAAGTTAATATGTCTAGGGATTACTTTGACCGAAATGCGCCGGCCCGTGCCTTGCCTTGGACTTCTACACAACTGCTCATGTCTTGGTGGAGAAGTTCAGGAGATGTTCTCCCTAAATTTGTGATTAGATTCAGCACCTAGTTGTGCTGCTATAGGCAGACTGTCGGGGGACACCTTACTTCTTCCTTCTGTCTGTCTGTACCTGTGTACTCATGTTCCGAATATCCCAGCTTCCCCCAAATGTCTTTTTAGTGTCTATCTACGCCGGGATACTGAGTCGTGGCTGATCCTGTTGCTGTGGTCCTGAGTCCTGGATCCTGAGTCATGTGTCCTGGATCCTGCATCCTGAGTCCTGGATCCTGAGTCCTGGATCCTGAGTCCTGAGTCCTGGATCCTTTGTACTGGATCCTCTATCCTGAGTTCTGGATTTGAGTCGTGGCTGAACCTGTCACTGTGGTCCTGCCTGACTCTCATCATACTACTTCCCTGATGGCTCCCACAGGATTGTTGACAATCCTCGTGGATTCATCTTCTTATTACAGACACATGCATTTCCAAACATTTGGTCTACCTATGCTGTAAAATGTATTATCTCTTCGATTTACACACGGCATCTATTGCACGTCTGTCCGTCGAGGTATAGGGATCCCTCCTCTGTTGCTCTCCCTGAGGTTTCTCCCATGTTCCCTTTAAACTGTGGGTTTTCTCCGGAAGTTTTTCCTTGTACGATGTGAGGGTCAAAGGACAGAGGGTGTCGTATTGTCATACTGATATTCTGTACACACTGTGAAGTCCACTGAGACAAATGTAACATTTGTGATATTGGGATATATAAATAAACATTGATTGATTGATTGATTGATTGATTTTCAAGGGCAACACTGCTGAGAAGAATAAAGTTAAATGTACCTGCTGCAGTTCTTTACCTCAGCTCATAGTGCTTCAGAGTAAGGACAGGACCGGAGGGGCTGAAGATAACACACTTTCATGTGTCTACCAACTTAAAATGCAAACCTTGTCGGCCTGAATGGGCCTAGAGCCACACAACAACATTATTTATTCAGCTACCTCTCCTCTTTTGGCCCACTTATAGTTATATATTTAGATATTATTTGCAAATCTCAAGGGATAATGACAAAGGATGGGGGGACTGGTGGAGGGACTGGCCTCTGTTGGTGATGAATGTGCAGGAGACACTGCTTTGTGTCTCACTGCTCACTTCTGGCTCTCTGGTGGAATAAACGCTTGATAGATGATTGATTTATCTTTGTATTCTGTGATTTACTGAGCAGTTACAGCTGGGGTTTTCTTTTTACGACATAGTTAAGTCTAAAATAAAAACTCTGAATTGTTATATCGTGCCTCTGAAACGGCTGTCGCTCAGGCAATATTGCAGTTTGCAGTGTATCACTACTTCATTCATCACGCTGAGTACTCCTCTCTATGGGCAGATCAATGAAGACCTCGCTGTATGCTGATGAGCTGTTATTTTCGCGAATATTTTTCCCCGGGAAGTCCTTACATGACTGAGCGACGCTATTCTATTGACAGCATGACCCAAATGCAGCAATTGTTCACGGAATCAACAGACATAGTGAGGTGTTAAAATAGGAACAATGTTCAGTCGATTTGACACATTTTAGAAGACTGGCAAATAACAGGCATGGCACCAGATGAGAGAATTTTTCTAATGAATCAAGTATTAGGTAGACAATCTCATTAAGCTGTAGAGCCATGACATATTTCAGGCTATAATCTATATGCAAATATTTCTACATCTCTTTTTCTATTGCACCCTTTATGGGTCAGTCTGGATGTTAGCACAGAAAATGTTCCACTGAGGTGAGTAAGCTGACCTTCTAATATTATTCTCCTTCCCGTTATTGACAATGTTGGCCAAGTTTCTGTGTGCTGAATCATCCCTGCTGCAATATTTTCAACAATAGATATATATATATATATATCATGTTACCTCTGCCCTTCATTACGCCCACCTAAATAAATGTCAGCAACAGAAGCTGGCATTATTTTCATAAAAGTAGTGATCTTGCGACGACAGAGAATATTGAATCAGTGTGTCAAATAAAGTTGCCTTGTCGCGTTGTCAGGGGCGACAATATCAGTCGTATGGAGAATCTCACTGTTGCTAATCCTATCTTGCAAATATAAATGTTTGATGAGAGCTGCTACCAGGGGGTTATCATTTTCACAGAAATTGCACATTAAACATCCAACTGTTTCCCAGGGTGCTCCGAGTCTGACTCTGTGTGTGTCTGTGACTGGCAAGACTCTCCTCCTTTGTATGAAATATAGCAGCCTTAATGATTCATGGATTACAAGTGAGGCTCTTCACTGACACTCTTATCCAGAATGGCCATTTTGTACAATAAGTGCAGCCATAAAACAAGTCAACATGTGTGACTCATCCAAAAAAAATCATAGCAATGCTTAAAAAGAAAAAACAGCAGCCGGTAGATGGGGATGTTTCAGTTTTGTCTGTAAGTGTATAGTGTCGAGGAAGGTTGTGTGTAAGGGACACCTGAGGAGATGTGAATGTATTCTGGTGTATTTCAAGCAGTCTTCATCTGGGACACATCATCACAGATGAAATGGCTGATGATGATGACATGTATAGACAGTGGCGTGTCTTATATATTTCTAGCCAACATGTTGGCTAGAAAATTCTCTTGGTGTTCAGATAAGGTTAAGGTGAACCTCTTTAGAGCTTATTGCACTCCTCTCTATACTGCCCCCTTGTGGGTCAAGTATAAGAAGGCGAGCCTCTGGAAGCTCCAGGTTGCATATAATGACTGTTTGCGTATACTGCTTAGAAAACCAAGGTGGTGCAGTGCAAGTGAAATGTTCTGTAATGCACGAGTCAACACGTTCCATGCTCCTTTGAGAAATCTGATGTCGTAGAATGTTTCTCATAACTCTGTCATTATGCTGCTGTTAAATCCGTGTTTCAGTGCTGTACGATACCAGTCACCTCTGTGGAAACATTGGTATAACTGCCTTTTTTAATTTATATTTGAGTGTTGTATGTCTTGTAATAATGGACCAAGAGTCTCTTTAAATAAAGATGATGATGATGATGATGATGATGATGAAGTATGACACTCCAAGAAATTGAGTTCTGTCGTCAACAAAAGCATTGACGTGCACATGAAACATCTGTTGGATGTTGGTTCTATAAGAATCAAGAGGCTTAAAGAGCCCCTATGATGGTCATATTCAGGTTGGTTTTCGTATTTAGCGTCTCTACTGTGACATGTTTACATCCTTTAATGTTCAAAAAGGTCTTTATTTTTCTCATTTTTTCTCTGTGAAAACACTGAGCGCTATAGCCAATACAAGCGTGAGTGTTACGCAGTGATGTCAATATGGTAGAGAAGAACACAAAGGATTCCAATGGAGGCGTTTTAGGCGGGGGGGGGGTAGCTTTGGCTTTTGCACACCATTTACATGCACAAAAACCTACATAACACACTACAGAAAAGGGGAAACCAAAAAAGCAAAATAGGCCCCTTTCATCAGTAAAATCTGTTCCAAAAACACATTCTATTGGGTCAATCAATCAAAAGACCACCTGCCGCTCTCCGGTACTCATTACCATATTATTACAGATGTGGTATAGTATGGTAAGTGTTATAATAAGTGTATAATTATTATAAAAGTGTATTGAGGAAAACTTATATAAACACTTTATTAAACTAATATTTGTGTAATAAAAACAAAGAAATAATGTTACGCCTCTCTCTACTTTTATTGAAATACAGATAATGTTGCTGCCTCAACAAATACAGACATAAATTGAAATACTAGGCACTCAAACATCCCTGACACAACAGACAAAGTGAAGTTAGCTTCAGACCAGATCTTTTTATATATAAAATTCAATATAGTCTGTATCCAGCATCTATTGATCAATAACGGAGATTGCAGCTTTAGGCATTTTTATATTGTCTTCAACATTAAGCTGTTACGGATGCTGCTTGAATGAAGAGAGATCACCTCATAGTGTGTTTCCTGTAAGACCCAGGAAGTTACACATTTAAATAATTAAGAGTCCATCGCTAAAATGAAAATGTGTTTTTTTATTGGAACCCAAGGCAAAATGATAATAATGAGAAAGGACTCATTCGAAAACTGGAAAAACAATATAATTTCCTTATTGCATTTAACACGGTGGCATACCGCTAATCACCTTCAGAACAATTAGCCCCAACACTAACAAATGCTACTCACTTCCTAATCTTTTTGTTTGTCTAATTGCGTCCGCTATTGGCTCCCTACGTCATTTTGTTCGCCTGACGCTTCCCGTCTCTGTGGCCACGGGAGACATGCATGACATCTAATTGAAGATTAATTGTCATGTTGTGTTCATTAGTTCCTTAATGATTTTGCAATCATCACCGCTGTGGTGTTTTACGACACTCAAGGCAACCATGGCAGGATATTAACATGGCGGTGACGCAAAACGGGAAAAAGTTGATTCTTTCTTAAAAACAAGTTGCATAAAGAAAGCGGAAGAAAAATAATGTATAAAACTATTTGGATACCTGAAACCTCAGAGGTTTTCATGCCTTGCCTAGAGAAATGTCTGAAATGAGATCTTCTTAGCAGCAGCCTGTCACCGCTGGCAGGATATGACAGTGTTGCTCCAAATTGCACCGTCCTTGACTACAGACAAGTCCATCATGCGATACGTGATGAGGGCAACATATTCCGCATTAGTCTCCTGTCCTGTCGGTGTCCCCAGGGTGCCTTCTGTTCTGATTCCCCTCATTCATCAAGCCTCTGCTCTCAGTTGTCACTCCCTTAGTAAAAGCAGAAATGGGCGCGCTAAGTTGGACCAATCATGGCAGATAATGCGCTTAAAGGTCCCATGTCATGGCCATTTCTACTGATCATAATTCCATTGTTGAAGTATGCTAAAATAGATTTATATTGTGCAATCTTCCAAACTCACATTGGTTTCTCAAACAGCATCTCTGTATAGTATATTCCCTCTCTGTCCTACACGGCTTGTTGGAGCTCCTGCCCCCCCTCCCTGTGAGCCCAGTGGCCGTCTGCGAGACAGCGAGACACACCCCGAAACCAGCCCGAGCACACACACACACCCGCAGCCTAGCTGGGAGTTTGTGTGTGTGCTCACACACAGACTCACAGCCAGTGGTGGACTGGCCATCGGGACGTTCGGGACGAATGCCAATGGGCCGGTACTGAAGTGGGCCGGTCGGATAAGTCACTAGCACCCCCCATTGACAATTTACTAGTGGTAGCGAAGTGGGCCGGTTGAGATGCCCGGGCTGATTTTTAGTCCCAGTCCATCACTGCTCACAGCCTCGCCGCATCCCGCCGTCTCAGGGAGGAGAAATCGGCAGACCTGCAGCTGAGAAAAGATTGAGTGTGTGTGTGTGAGGAAGTCCGCGGATTGGTCCATTTGGACCAATCCACGGACTTAACGTAACGGCTCCGCGGACTTAACACCACGGCTCCACGGATTGGTCCATTTGGACCAATGGGTCCATTTGGGTATGGGCACGTCACTGTATCCAGGAAGAAAACAATGGAAAAAGAGAAATCTCCAACGAGCCATTCTGGGCCAGCATAGACAGGTTTTTTCTGTGTTAGAGTTTTACTTGCTACAGGGTTTACTTTGAGGGTTTGGGACCCTGCAGACCGTTTACATGAAGAAAATCCTTCATAACACACAAGGGGACGGGTAATAACCGGAAAAGCATGACATGGGACCTTTAAATCAGCCAGTGAGTGTGAAAGCCGACCACTTGGGTTTTGGCTCTTTACTTCAAAGCCTCCAATTTTGCCCGACACTCCTCATTAGCTCTGAAGTATATACTACACATACTGCTTTCAGTGGTTAATCAATCGCATAATGAAAGTCTTAATGCCTTTAGATGGTTAGGTGCTTGTTTGTCGTAGGGACTAGAAAAAGAAGAAAACTTAATTATTTGGGCGATACACAATAAAGGGTTAAGGAAGTTGCTTTAACTTATACTAATATTTGATCCAATTAATATATAAAAGGTGATGTTCAGAGTGAATGCAGTTCTCTAATGCTCCATTCATCCATTGTCTTTCGCTTATTCTGCGGCGGATTGCAGGATTTTACATTACTTTAGCATTTATTTCAAGATTTCATTTGATTCTCACTGCCCCCAGGGTCATTTTCAGGAGCAAAAGCAGAGAACTCTGAAAGCCAGTACGCTAAGTGAAACATCTAGTAGCTAAAACCAGATATCTTAATCAGGGGCAGATGGAGACCAAAAACAGAGCCAACATTTGCCATGTGGCCACTACCAAACTTTAAAATGCTAACAGGGTCGACCCATGGCTTCAGGGTCTGCCTGATGTATCAATAGGCCACTTCTTGATAACACAATAGCAACTTTCAAAGGTGAGAATATGTCAGTGTGTTGTGGAGTCGTGTGCTGCACCTTAAAGTGGTAAAAAGAAAAAATGACATGTTTGAATATGGGTAAGGCAAGGCAAGTTTATTTATATAGCACTTTTCAACACAAGGCAATTCAAAGTGCTTTAAGAAAATGGCATTTAAAATCAGTCATTAAAAAGAAAAGCAAATAAAATAAACATTAAAAGAAACAATACATGGATAAAAGTTACAGTGCAGTCTAAGATGTGAATAGTTCAATTAAAAGCAGTGACAAAAAGAAAAGTCTTCAGCCTGGATTTAAAAGTAGTCAGAGTTGCAGCGGACTTGCAGGTTTCTGGGAGTTTGTTCCAGATATTTGGAGCATAATAACTGAACGCTGCTTTACCATGTTTAGTTCTGACTCTGGGGACAGAAAGCTGTCTGGATGGTTCTGATCTGGATGGTTCATAATTTAGCAGTAGATCAGAAATGTATTTTGGGCCTAAACCATTCAAAGCTTTATAAACCAGCAGCAGTATTTTGAAATCTATTCTTTGACACACAGGAAGCCAGTGTAAAGACTTCAGAACAGGAGTGATGTGATCCACTTTCTTAGTGTTAGTGAGGACTCGAGCAGCAGCGTTCTGAATCAGCTGCAGCTTTCTAATATATTTTTTAATGAGACCTGTGAAGACACCATTACAGTAGTCCAGTCTACGGAAGATAAAAGCATGGACAAGTTTTTCCAAATCCTGCTGTGACATTAGTCTTTTAATCCTAGATATGTTCTTTAGGTGATAGTAGGCTGATTTAGTAACTGTTTTAATGTGACTGTTGAAACTCAGGTCAGAGTCCATGACTACACCTAGATCTCTGGCTTTATCTGTTGTTTTGAACATTGCAGACTGAAGCTCAGCGCTAACTTTTAAACGTTCTGCCTTGGCTCCAAAAACCATTACCTCAGTTTTATCTTTGTTTAATTGGAGAAAGTTCTGACACATCCAGTCATTGATTTGCACTTACTCAGTGTTTGAATTGGAGCATAGTCTCCTGGTGAAATTGTTACGTACATTTGTGTGTCATCTGCATAGCTATGGTAACTTATTTTGTTGTTTTTCATTATCTGAGCCAGTGGTAGCATGTAGATGTTAAAGAGAAGAGGCCCCAGGATGGAGCCTTGAGGTACACCACATATCATATTTGTCAACTCAGATGTGTATTTACCTATAGAAACAAAGTTGTTTCTGTCCTTTAAGTAGGATTCAAACCAATTTAGAACTGTTTCCGAAAGTCCCACCCAGTTTTCCAGTCGGTCTAGTAATATGTTGTGGTCAACAGTGTCAAATGCAGCACTGAGATCTAATAATACTAACACTGAAGTTCTGCCACTGTCTGTGTTTAAGTGGATGTCATTGAAGACCTTTACAAGAGCAGCCTCAGTGCTGTGGTTTGCACGAAAGCCTGACTGGAACACATCCAAACAGTTATTTAAATGCAAAAAGTTACTCAACTGTTGAAAAACAACTTTTTCAATGATTTTACCTAGAAATGGGAGGTTTGATATGGGCCTGTAATTGTTCATTACTGAAGCATCTAGATTATTCTTTTTTAAGAGCGGTTTAATGACTGCAGTTTTCAGGGCCTGTGGAAAAATACCTGAGTGAAGAGATTTGTTTACTATATGAAGTAGATCTGAGGCCATGCAAGGCAAAACATCTTTGAAAAATCCTGTTGGAATAATATCAAGGCAGCAGGAGGAGGATTTCAGAAGTTGAATAATGTCCTTCAGGTTTTTATAATTAATCTGATGGAATTGTGTCATGATGTCTGAATTGATATTAGGTGGACATAGGGACAACACATTTGCTGTACCTGATACAGAGGCACTGACTGCTTGTCTTATTTTCTGAATTTTGTCTGTGAAGAAGGAGGCAAAATGATTGCACGCCCTGGTGGATAGAAATTCAGAGGCTACTGACACTGGGGGGTTTGTTAGTCTGTTGACGGTAGCAAACAAGGCACGTGCGTTGTTTTTGTTTTTGGTAATGATGTCAGAGAAGAAAGACTGTCGTGCGTTTTTCAATTCCAAATTATAAAGGCCAAGTCTCTCTTTATAGATTTCAAAGTGAACCTGGAGATTTGTTTTTCGCCACCTGCGTTCAGCTTTTTGACACTCTCTTTTTTCTGTTCTCACGGTCATGGCCTTTCTCCATGGAGATATTTTATTCCCAGTCACTTCCTTTACCTTAGTTGGAGCAATGGCATCTATAACATTTAAAAATTGTAATGTTTTTTTTTAAATATAGATTTTAATAGTTTCATTTTCCCTCTTTATTGCTAAACCACCACAATAAAGTCCCTTCAATATTTCAAAAATACTTCAAACCTTTTTTCCATTTGGCTGGAATTACATAATGTGTGAATGGCTTATCAGTTTTGTTCTACTCCTTACTCTGGAAGTATTTTACCTGGTTGAAAATATCACTGAATCAGTATGTGCTGTGTTTTTCATTGGAGATGGATAGTGGATTCTTACCCCTTGTGGCAGCATAACATATTTTGGCTTTTTGTTCTATAAAGAATATATGTCTGTCTAGTCAGAGAACAACCGAGCTCAGTGGCTTCAATGAGTGGCTGATTTGTTTGTGTGTGTGTGTGCGCTGTTACTCAAAACACTATATGTTGGTTGAATATAACGTTTTCTTCAGTTTTTTTCGAGTTAAAATGAGGTTATATCTCACAGGCTCCACCCTCTACTGGACTCTATGGGGACTCTATGGGTACTGCCCTCGACCTCCCTATGCAAACGTTCACCTACTGAGAAATCTATAAACGTAGCCGGCCCCCGGGGGCGGGCCTACCTGAGTGCGCGCGTAGGCCCACAGTATATAAGGCGGCCTCGCCTCCCGCCCGTCATCCTTTTCTCTTCAGCGAGCAGGACAAACAACTGAGAGAGCGAAAGAGAGAGAAGAAAATTGAGAGAATGGAAAACTCATCAGTCCTTAAGCACCGACCTTGCCCTACATGCAACGGCCTAATCGCATGTGCCGATTCGCAACGCCTGTGTTTCGAGTGTCTGGGGCCTGAACACGCTGGGGACAGCTTGCAGTCTCCCTCCTGTAATGCCTGCCGGATGCTACCACAGCTTAGCAGCCGGCACCGCATGGAGCACTTTCAGGCCTACTACGCATCGCCGGAACAAGCGGACGACCACGTGGACCTCGAGATGGTGGAGATGGAGGAGCAGGAGGCGGTGCCATTCGTTTTCGCCATCCCGGCGGGCTGGCCGGCCCCGTTCGTCGATGAGGAAGACGACAACGGTTTCTCGCTGCCGGGTGCTTCCGCCTCCAGGACGGGCCGCCGCACAGGTCCGCACTTCCCAGCGGTGATGGCCATCGCGGCGGAGCGTGTAGGGTTACCGCTCCCCCACCACTACCGCCAAAGCCAGTGAGCCGCCTCCGTCAGGGGTTTCACGGCCCGGCTTCCCCGGCGCAGCCGGCCTTCGTTTCGCCCCCGTTGCCAGACATCTGGCAGTGTGTGGAGGCGACGTGGCGACAGCCACTGAGAACGAGGGCTCCAGTGGCAGGTATCAGGTATCTTGAGGGTGCAGGGCCACTTGGACATGGTGTGTCCTGGCGTGACCACCTTGATGAGAGCCGGCGGCCCATGTGCCTGGGATTATTCGGACCGCTGTATTGGCCAGATGAACAATCTGGTCCACGGTGTAGCTGCCACAGCTGGCCATGTGATGTTCTGGCCACGGTGGCGTCAACATCACATGCTGGGACTCACTGTGTGCTTCCAGGAAGGACCGCGAGGATATCCTTGGGACCACCCCGTAACCACGGAGGGGCTCTTTGGGGTCGATCAGTCGGTCACCCAGCGTCTCCGCCGCCTGGAGGAAGAGAGGCTGCAGCTCAGCCGTATGCTGCCGCTGGGGAGGAGAGAGAGGCGAAGGTTATAGAGCCCCCTCGGCTCCGTGGCCCCTTCCACCTCCGCGGCCCGCCGCGCGACCGGCTCAGAAACCGGTTCCCAAGAAGACAGGAGGAATTCCAGACCCATCCTAGATCTCCATAGCCTAAATTGGCCACATCGCCTGCAAGTACTTCCACATGTTAACTGTAAAGCAGTTACGGGGGCTGGAGCAGCCGGGCGGACTGGTTTACAACCATTGACCTGAAGGACGCTTACTTTCATGTTCAAATTGTTCAAGACACAGAAAGTATTTGCGTCTTCCAGGGGGTAGCCTACGAGTACAACAGACTGCCGTTTGGCTACTCCGTATCCCACGCACGTTCAGCAAATGTGTGGCCACGGCACTTCATTGCCGCTTCGCGACCACGGTATGAGGATCGTCTTTTTATCTGGACGACTCATAGTCATGGCCAGGTCTCCAGGGAATGGGCAATGTTTCACACAGCCCAATTGATCCTACACCTAACCAAGTTGGGTTTTGCGGTCAATTGGAAAAGAAGAGCAATCCATACCTCACCAGCAGGTACAGTATCTGGGGATGGTGCTCGATGTAGGCAGGGCTACGCACCACCCTGTCCGAAAGCAGACAGGCGTCCCTGCTGTGGGCAGTTCGCAGACTGCAACAGGGGCAACGGTGATGGTGGTTGACCATCATGCAGACTCTGGGTCTCATGGGCGGCTGCTCACTTTGTGGTGCCGCTTGGGTTGCTGCATATGCGCCGCCTGCAGAGGTGGTTGTAGATCCCAAGAGGCACAAACGACGCCTGGTGACTATCCCTCCCTCAGTGGTGGGCAACCTACGGTAGGGGAGCTCCGCTGAGTGTGTGACCTCCTACATCATGGTGTTCACAGACGCAACCGTTGACAGGATGGGGGGGGGACCTGCCTAGAGGAGCTATAGGTGGTCGCTGGGCTCGACAGAGATTCAACACAGCAACTTCCTAGTGCTGCGGGCAGTAGTGTTGGTCCTCAGCACTTCAAATCCGAAATACAGGGCAAACATGTGCTGGTGAGGAGCGACAACCGCACCACAGTGGCGTACATCAGGCAGGGAGGAGCTTGCTCGCCGCCTCTTGTTGACATAGCAGAGCACCTGTGGTTATGGACCTCAGAAATTGTGTTGTCTCTGAGAACCCTCACATCCCGGGACTGGAGAACGGGGGGGCCGACCTCATGTCAAGAGGCGGGTCCCTGCCAGACGAGTGGGTGCTTCACCCGGAGGTGGTGAAGCAGATCTGGGCCCGGTTCAGGAGAGCGGAGGTGGACCTGTTCGCCAACCGGCGAAACAGCCACTGTACTCTGTGGTTTTCCATGGCTCGGTAGGACAATCCGCCCTTGGGGGTGGAGGCGTTTGCACATGAGCCATGGCCAAGAAAGCTGCTCCCACTAGGCGGTGCCGGTTAAAAAACCAGTGGTGTAGTTATAAACATAATAATATCAAACATAATTACTATTAACTTTATTGTGAAATTAAAACAGAACGATAAAGAAAAATGCAGTTTCAGTCTCTCGATTTGAAGCTTACAGTATGCATTGTACCATGCACCTGTATAGACCTGTAACAGTCAACTGCATGAGGAGTTGGAAAGGTCGTTTCTGAAGATGTTACAAATAACACACAGCATACAAGGCCATAATAACTGTATGTACAACATCTGAAGATGTGTAGTTTTATTCATGTTTTCACATAATTGTACAGGATATTGCTATAATATTTCACATATTGTAGTTCTATATGTGAAATAGTATAGCTGATAATGTATATATATATTATATATGATATATATAGTGTAATATATCCGTCATTTAATGGTAAGCTATTGAAATTGTGATTCCATAGATGTGTCTCCCATCACCCAAAACCCCTGACTATTCTCTCAACTCAGTATTTACATTCTTATATTCAAAGAAAATCAGTAATATCTTTAACAACTACAAGTCCCTTTCTATCAGCTGTGCACCATTATGGTGTAAATACAGCCTATCTACCAATTGGATCAAATATAAAAGTCAGCCAAATTAGTGTTGATACTGCAAGGAGACGTATTGTGTGAAAATAAATGGAAGATGCTGTTTAATTGCTGATATATTTATGATCCACGTCACGTATTCAGTTTCGGCGGCATTTCTTCCAGTTTGTCCAAAGGTCTTCTAGTCAAGGCGCTATAAATAAAGAACTACGGCAGATATGTAATATTTAATGCAGCCGAACCGTGTATTACAATGCCGTTATGTGATGAAAAAGAGAAAAGCAAGCACACTCGGAATAAAGTATTCTTTTTTTTTAATGTTTTTCTGATTCATATCGCATAAACACCATATCCCAACGTGCATTGCGGCTAAAACATCCAATCACCAAGCTTGAACGGTAGCTGAGGATTATGGGTAGGTAGATCAAAACCTCTGAAAAAAGAAATGTGTCTCTCAGAATCGAAAAGGGAAAAACCTATGAGAAAAACACAAAAGCAGTGTACACAATTTAAACCAATTAATGTTGTGTAATTAACAAGGATAAACTGATGTTTTTAGTGGATGAGTACTGCAGATATAGCTTTCAAATCATTTGACAGTGGGGGAAATTCGAGGTTTTATTCGAGACCGAACTTTACATGGACGCTGCCGTTACACGTTCTCCTGGCGTAATATCTATCAAACTATAGATCCTACACATCCACTGGACGTGGATTCTGAAAGTACAATATATACGTCTCGCTAGAAATCTAATCAAAATGCATTTTAATGGCCAAACTATCCTACAATTTAGGATTTTCCAGAGAGGGTTATTTGTGAATATACGACCCTCCAGAGCGTTTGCATTCAAAGGGAGCACTAGAGGTCGAAAACTTTAAAACGTGATTATAGGTCGTAATAAGCGCTTGAGCAATCGACCTATTTGGTCGTAATAAGCCCTTGAACAATTGACCTATTTGGTCTTATGAGTTGGAGGACTTGTTGAGTTGTCTACCCTTATTGAACCAATTAAATCATTTGAGCCTTCAGAACAGATCTCCATTGTGCCTGTTCCTCTGCATTCTGTTGTGCTTTTTTCTGGTTTGGTGCAGGGTCAACATGGGGGTCCGTCCTGTAATGCAGATTGAAGGTGTGGATGTTATCCTGGGTAACGGCCTGGCTGGCAGCCGTGTGTGGGCTGAGGGTCCACCGCCTACCATAGTGTCATCTTCACCCACTGTGACTGTTATCCCAGAGGAAAATGCTAAGTGCTCCCCTGGAGTGTTTGTGGCTGGTGCTGTGACACGGGCTGTGAGCCGTGCACAGGGGGAGTCTGAGCAGGGTGAAGAGGTGGGTGAGATTCTGTGGTTGTCCCTGACTCGTTATTCTCTGTATCCCACAGTGAATTGGTGGTAGAGCAGAAAGCTGAGTCCGTTCTTTGAGGCGGTTCTCTCCACCGAGGATGGAAATGGTGCTACCAGGGGTTGTCTGCTGCAAGGGGGCACATTCCCATTGTCACATGGGAAAGGCCTCATTGGTGAGCCAGTTTTCCAGATTGTAGTTCCTGTAGAATTTCGTGAGGAGGTCCTCAAGGAAGCACACAGGCAATCGGGACATCTGGGTGTCCGTAAAACATGTAATTACATGTTGCGGTATTTCTTTTGGCCTTGTTTAAAGAGAGATGTGTCTCGGCAGATGAAATCATGTCACACGTGTTAAATGAAAGGTAAGGCAAATCAGGGTGAGAAATCCGCTCCACTGTGTCCCGTCCCTGCGGGTGTACAGCCTTTTGAACGTTTAATCGTTGACGCTGTCACGCCATCGGAACCACTTCGTATTCACATAGACCATGTAAACGGGGTCCGGCATAGGGGGTATTCAGCTGGGGGGATGGCCAAAGAGAAGTTGTCGTCTGCCCAGGTAGGAAGGAAACATCGTTATGAACGAAAAACTGAGCAGCGCTCGTCTAGTTCTGGAGGTCAGGTCCTGGTTTTGGTGCCAAGGGCTTGTTTGCCGTTTCTGGAGAAACATTCCCGGGCCTTTCTATGTGCTGTGTCAAGGGACTGACCAAAATTGTCTCCTGTCCACACTGAAGCGTACGAGAAGAGCTCCTAGTTTTTTTGGGTTTGCCTGACGGTACTATGCTGTTTGCTCTGGTCTTCTAGATCTACTCTGTCCCTCCTTAAATTGCTTCCTCAGGCGCTGGAGTTGCTGAGTGGGCAGGAGGAGGTTTGTTGGCTGGTTTGAAAAGAAGTATAGTTGTCAGTGTGGAGTTTTTGAATGCTATTGTAGCTGTATTGTGTTGGTGTGAAGAGGGTCCTGTTAGGTAGTTAACAGTGTTTTAGGGGAACTCCTTTCTTTATGGGGGGGGGGGAATGTGACGACCCCTCCACACCACGTGGGGTGCCGTCAAGGGCAGAGTGTGTTTGTCTGTGTTTACAGGTTCCAGTGCCTGATGAGCTGCACCTGCCGGATGAGGATACCTGCCTGATGAGCTACACCTGCGGAAAGAATAGAAGAGGAGCCAAGCCGGATACGTCTCTCTGACATTTTGTTTATGAAAATAAACGTCTTTATTATTCACAACCCTCGTCTCGCCTCCCAGCTTTATGTTGCAGCCCACGAGCCGGGTTGTAACACTTTATTATTCTGAAATGGGCCTTTGTGCAGAATTAGTACTTTTGCATTTGTACTTAAATACATGACTTTTACTTTTCTGTACAGTATAGAACTTCTACCATGTGGTGTTCCTCCTTTTTCTTTTTTAAACATTTGGCTTCTTCATCCACCATTGCCAATGGTGCATAAAACAGTAAGCAATACACAGGCTTTTCCTAAATGTTGTTTAGATTATTATCATAGATTGTGGTTTATATATATATATTTGTTGTATTAACAAGCATGAGGAGAGTAATTTGAATTCTGAGAAAAATATTGTTGGGTTGGGTAAATGTAATCTTTTGTTCTTTCATTTGTTAGCTTATTGTCTCTTCAAACGATTGTTAGCCTTTTTATGTGCAGCAGAAAGGGGATTCCCTTTTATACAGTAGCCTCATTTGTAAGCACTAAAGATTGTCATGTAAATTGGGATCACAGCAAAGGTTATGCTGCTGTAGGGAATAACTCAAGAGTGTGCATGTTAAAGACGAGACTGCTAGCTCGTAGGGAATGTATTGCAGGAGGCTGTGACATTTTCATTACTTTATTTTAAACCCATTTGAGGAAGGGAGATGTTTTTTTTTCTCTGAGGATATTTTCATGAAAAGCAACGAAATTGAGCTCCCTACCAACGGAGGAAACATTCTGGCCCTGAATCAAAAGTTGCCATCTGCCTGAGAGCCTTGTGTCAGCAGTATAGCCATATCACACTATCCACCACTATCTCTGTGATCAAAACATGGCTGCGGCTCAAACGCTCGCCCAGGACGGCGGCTGGGGACAGAAACAGTGGGTGGAGAGAGATGCAATCTCAGCGCGCTTTCATGTGAGCCAAAGGCGTCCGTCGATTACAGAAGCCCTGTCTTTTGTGGACGGGGCTGTGTTGTCCCTTCGAGGTTGCACCCTGCAGAAACCGGCGGCTGCAGAAATAATATGCCTCTATTGTATAGCTGTAAGGATGTGGTACTGATGTATTTCATGGGATGTTTGTGGACATTCAGAATGAACACCATAGACCCTATAGCTGTCAGTGTCAATGCTGTCTGATGCTGGGGGCTGTCTACCACTCTCACTGCCACTATCATTACGATGAGGGGGCGGAATGAGACATTTGCATATGAACACAGAAGTAGGCCTACATATAATTATTATTCGGCAAACATGAAAATGATGCCTTTAATTTACATTTTTACCGGTAACACTTTATCACAACAATAATTATTGAATGGACA
Source organism: Harpagifer antarcticus (assembly GCA_902827135.1). Lineage (NCBI taxonomy): Eukaryota > Metazoa > Chordata > Actinopteri > Perciformes > Harpagiferidae > Harpagifer > Harpagifer antarcticus. The sequence continues at coordinate 1,614,260 of CADEHL010001065.1, forward strand.
ATACAAACAATTAAATGATAATGAATAATTTACAATTTATGGTATAATTGATATTTGTAATTAATACACGGCTTAGTTGAATACTCAATTCCGAATGGTGGACATTTAAGAGGTTGTCAGTACTCAATAATACACCGCTAAGCAAAATAATGACCGTTGCAAAGGAGAAACCACGGAGAGAAGAAAAGAGATTAAAAGAAATCACCAGAAGAAGATGGACAGGAAGTAAACACTTACTGGAGCTGTTGGTAGCCGTGGAGTATTTGTTCTTAGTCATGTTGTTTGTTTATTTAGTATTTAGCCATTTAGTAAGCATTGGGCTGTATGATCACTGTGTTGGATGGTCTTTGTTCCTTAATGACCGCCTTGCTGCACATTATCCCTTACTTGCTGCACATTATCCCTTACTTGCTGCACATTATCCCTTACTTGCTGCACATTTAATGACATTAATTAAACAATAAAAACGACATTTTCTAATAAAGACAATATCTTCCCCTAAACAGTTGTCTCGGATTGGTTGGTAATTAAACTACACTATTATTTTGTCTTTGAGTCCTTCCTATCCTGTCTGCCAGATGCGTATTCCTTCAATAATATTGCAACAAAATATGGCATTAGGAAAATGTAATTAATAACATTAAAGAGGCCGTATTAGGATTTTGGGGTTCACAACAGAGCCGGCCAGCCAATCAGAGCAGACTGGGCTCTGGTTTCAGACAGAGGGTGAAAAGAGGTGATGCATCGCAGGCAGAATGAGAAAAATAAAGAGCTTTTTGAACATTAAAGCATGAAAACATGTCATAGTAGAGACACAAAATACAAATATGAAACTGAAAATGAGCAGAATATGTCCCTTTTTAATATGAAAGAGAAGCAAAGAACTTAATCAATCATGTTTTTGAGTTACAAACTACCTTGCATGCTACATAGGGGAAACAATGTTATACAAGATTAATGTAACATATCGATGTTAATAACTCGGGCCCTTTTTTGCTTGATGGATCACTGTTATCGTATGTTATCAGTTATGATCCTTTTTCGCTCCTTGTAATATAGCTAGAGTTTGATATACTACCAATTAACCATTTAATAATGATGGTTATTGGCGCACTGTTGACAGATGTGACCAAGACAGCTCTAAAAAGGAGACCATGTTACAGGCAGACTTCATATTTACCACCAGCAGTGACGGAAGCGCCCCAGGAAGTATTCGTCCTAGACCCAAATGGTTTAGTCGTCTGGAAAAACAACAGCAACTCAGAGCGTGTTATTACATTTTCGTTCACAATGCTGACAGTCAGTAGCGTTGAGCCCGGGGCCAGCACACTCATAAATATAACTTCTGAGAGTGAGTTGCTGCTGTGTATTCTCAGGCTTACACCACCCAAACCAAGGCACCTGGGGTCCAATTGTGTGGTGTGTGTGTGTGTGTGTGTGTGTGTGTGTGTGTGTGTGTGTGTGTGTGTGTGTGTGTGTGTGTGGTGTGTGTGTGTGTTGTGTGTGTGTGTGTGTGTGTGTGTGGTGTGTGTGTGTGTGTGTGTGTGTTGCGAGGGGGGGGGGGTTGTGTTGAACCTCGCTTGGGGAAAACCTTAAATCGTTGCGGTTAATCCTGTCAGAGGCATTTAGGATAAGCACATTATATTTCATTTATATATGTGAAAAGAGAAGCCACACTGCTTGCACATCTCCATATCTGCTTCAGCTCATGTTCAATTTCTCTCAATTCAACTATTAATCCCCATGGAGGAAATTGATTTAAAGGCAGGAGGAGTGCCTCAGACAACAAGATAAGAGACATAAAAAAAGGAGTCATGGTGGGAGAGAGGAAATGAGAGTCGTAGCAAGTGTATAATACAAAACGTACTTTGTGTCAAGACTGGTTGAAGTCTCTATCGTGTGGGCTCAGATTCCTGGGCTGAAAAGTGGGGGGCGACATTGCTTGTTGTAAAAATAAATCTGATTGTGTAGAAGTCTATGAAAAAATGACAGTACTTCTCACTTGATTTATTAAATTGGAAAACATTTCAATGACTAGTTTATGGTCTGAATTGCTAGTTTAATGTCTTCTTCAATTCAGCATGATGTTCATTTTGTAAATTATGCTATTATTTAAAATCAAAAAGATAATAATATACACTCTTTAGGGTTACCTTGTGAATTACTGGTCGCTTCCACACCGCGTTGTCTATTTTTAATGTATTTTCTCTTCTAACTACAACTCTTTCACAATAGGTTTTCAGTTCAATAAGTAGTGCACAGTGCACACCAATACATTTTAAGTTATTTAGATATCCAAATGCTGGTTTGGGATTAATTTAATTCTTCAATTTTTATTTTATTTTTTACAGATTTTAATGTAAGACAACAAGAAAACAATAACTATTACATCCAGCATTTTTGTGAATATGAACAAATGATATCGTATGTTTATATATTTATATTTATTTTGATTGTCCATATGTTTGTATGCAATTGTGTTTGGATTACACCAGTAAACCGTGGTGAATTCAATGTAATTTAAAATAGTGGGAAATAGCTGGCTATTGAACAAGAGAATTGAGCCTCCTAAGTAATCACAGATATTCTTGAACATCTCCTGTGAGACAGTCATTTTAGTCTTCCTGCCCTGCCATCACAGTTGTTTAGTTTCTCGAAAAGCCATTTTTCTTGTCATGTCTCCCCTCTGCAGACTCAGTTAGTGACAATGCAGTGAAAAAGAAGCGTGCTCTCACTTAATGTATGCTTTGAAATAACAGATAAAGTGTCACGATCTGTCTGTGTTGTGTTTTGTTGTGTCAGATCTGTCTTTTGGTTTCCTGTCTGTGTGTTCCCTCCTTGCCTGATTACCCGATTCTGTTCACCTGGTGCCCCTGTGTTTTCTCCTCCCTCCTCACCTGTGTCTTGTTTGTTTGATTAGTCCTGTGTGCATTTAGGTTCTGTGTTTTCTGTTAGTCTTTGTGAGATCCTTGTTTGTCTTTGACTGTGTTCAAGGGGAAGAGTTCTGTATGTTACTATTTAGCCATGAAATAAAGGTATTTTCTGTTTAATCTGCATTTGGGTCCTGCCTGCTTCACTCAACCCTGACAGAAGGATCTCATCAAAGATGGACCCAGCAGATGATCCATTTGAGGTGGAGTTACATAAATACCTATTCATTGGCTTTCTGCTATGGTAGGTGGAGGGGAGCGTCCAGTGTTGAGCAGAAAGAGGCTGCTCTGGCAGAGGCGCACCAGATGGCAACAAAGAATGTTTAGTGAAGTTCTTACCTGGCTGGATTATGGTCTTCCTCCCGACATGTGATTCCCGGCCTGCTAGCCCCAGGCATGATAGTCCCCTGCCTCCCAATTTTCGTCGGGGGTCCTGCCGACCCCATGTCCTGGTCCGTTGGGGGTTCCGCTGGGGATCCTGCCAACCCCATGTCCTGTTCCATTGGGGGTCCCTCCGTCACCTGTCTCGCCGGGGGTCCAGCCAACTCCTTGTCCTGTTTCGTTGGGGGTTCCGCTGGGAGTCCTGCCAACTCCGTGCCCTGACCTGTTGGGGGTCCCGCCAACACCTGTTCCGTCAGAGGTCCAGCCAGCTCCGATTCCTGTTCAGTCGGAGGTCCTGCTGCCACCAGATCCTAACCCGCCGGGGGTCCCGCCTACACCATGTCCAGTTCTGTTAGGGGTCCTGCTGTCGCTTCTTCCGCCGACACCCTGTCCTGTTCCGACGGCGGGCCCGTCGACACCAGCCCTTGTTCCGTCTGGGGTCCAGTCGACACCAGCCCTTGCCCCGTCCGGGATTCCATTGACACCAGCCCATGTTCTGTCCAAGGTCTCGTCTGTGCTTGTCCCATCGTGGGTTCCGTCGATACCAGCCCTTGTTCCGTCTGGGGTCCAGTCGACACCAGCCCTTGCCCCGTCCGGGATTCCATTGACACCAGCCCATGTTCTGTCCAAGGTCTCGTCTGTGCTTGTCCCATCGTGGGTTCCGTCTGCACCTGTCCCGATGGCTCCGGTTCCTGTCCGGCCGACATCGTTTCCTGTCCCGCCATCCCCAGCTCCCAGTGCTCCCGATTCCTGTGCTTCTGCTCCGGCAATCCAGCTGACCCCGGAGGGGCCCCATCGCGGCCTACGCCGTCTTCCTGCCTGTCGTCCGGAAATGTCCCGCCTCCGTCCTGCCGATCCTCCGGAGATGTCCCGGCGCTGCCTTCCCGCCCGTCCTCCGGAGCTGTCCCGCCGCCGCCTTTTTGCCCGTCCTTGTGCCCGGCCCTCGCCCTCAAGCCTGGCCCCCTGACTTCCCCAGCCGCTGCCTTCGCCCTCGAGCCCGGCCCCATGAGTTCCCCAGCCGCGGCCTTCTCCCTCGAGCCCGGCCCCCTGAGTTCCCCAGCCGCGCCCTTCGCCCTCGAGCCCGGCCCCCTGAGTTCCCCAGCCGCTGCCTTTGCCCTCGAGCCCGGCCCCCTGATTTCCCCAGCCGATGCCTTCACCTCGAGCCCGGCCCCCTGAGTTTCCCAGCCGCTGCCTTCGCCCTCGAGCCCGGCCCCTTGAGTTCCCCAGCCAATGCCTTCACCCTCGAGCCCGGCCCCTGACTTTCCCAGCCGCTGCCTTCACCCTCGAGCCGGGCCCCCTGACTTTCCCAGCTGCTGCCTTCTCCCTCGAGTCCAGCCTCCTAATTTACCCCGACGAGGCCTTCACCCCTGTCTTCGCCCCCCTGAGTTCCCCGCCTCGGACTTCCCTGCTCTGTTGCTGTTCCCCCGGGCCATCCGCACGAGTCCCCCTTCTTAGCCTCTACCTTGCCCCCGTGCCGTCCGCCAGAGTCCCCCTTCTCGGCCTCTGCTTTGCCCCCGGGCCGTCCGCCCGAGTCCCCCTTCTCGGCTTCTGTTTTGCCCCGGGATGTCCGTTCAAATCTTGAAATAAATAAATAAAATAATTTTGTTTACACTTTTTGTACTTAGAATAGCTACACATCTAATTGTGAAAACCCACAGTGATTACTTTCTTCTCTCATGAACTCAAAGGAATTAGGTTTTCAAGGACTCTTCTGGAGTTGTTTTGGCCTCTATCTATGTTATAGAAATATATTAAGATTGTGTTGAATATAATCCCAAGTAAATAACCCAAAGAAAATAATGAAAAAATACTCCTACGGCAAACAATTGGGGCAAAAGAAGTTGAAAATAAAAATATAGGCAGAATCAGTTTTGTGTTATCCCTCTAATTATGATATATGCATTTCTGGCAAACTGATGGATGTGCTTTAGCAAAATAATCTCTTCCAAACATACCATTGACTCCCTGCAACAGATTATTTTCATCAATTATTAATCTGTCTATTATTCTCTGGATTCATTGATCAGTTGTTTGAATACAAATGTCAGGAAAAAGAGAACAATTTCAATTATTGTATTCCAGAGCCCAAAAATGATGTCTTTACTTGCCATGTTTTGTCAGAATCTGTTTACTGTCAGAGGACCAAATAATGATATATATATATATATATATATATATATATATTCACATTCAGGAAGCTGGAAATGTGCAAATGTTTCCCTTAAAAAGTCTCCTTTATCCATTATCAAAATAGTTGGCAATCAATGTAATAGTTGATGATTACAATCAGGGGTTGACATAGCAGAGCATTTAGTTGCTAAGCAGCCAGATATTTCCCTCAGGAGCAAAAAGAAGAATTTGTATAACAAAAGATTTAACTCAAGTCCTAAATTTACCAAGATTGTCCTTTTTTTTATCTGAGTAAATAATGCTTTCTATACCAGATATCTTCATAAAACTAAAACTAACAGTTATATCCGTAGTCCCAGCACATCAATATGTGACATGTTGATGCAGCGTTTAACAGATTTATTATGCCTGGACTAAACGACAGCTTATTGAACTTATTATAGTATATTATTATCTCTTACTAGAGAACTGACACAGGGCCATTGTCAGAGGCCTCTGTATGACGCACCAGGGGCTCATGGTGTTTAGCCACAGTACTGTGGAGATCTCTGACCTGTGTGCTCCCTCTGGACAGTTGCTGTCTCTTCTTTATGTGACTACATCAATCCTCACAGTTACAGACCCGAGCCGCTCGCGACAAAGAGAAGCTTTTCTGCCTGCCCACCTGGACCTGTGGGATGATTTGTGGATGGCTGTGGAGGGCATTAGTTCTCTCAGACGGGTACTCCTGAATGTGCTCAGCACATTATGAACCAGTGGCATCGTGTCTGGGATTAAATGGGCCAACTTGACCCTCTGTGGCTCTGCTGCACTGTGACTCACTGTCCATTTTGGAGGAAACTGCTATCTGTTGTTTAGGGCAACTTGGAAAGGCCGCCAGAGATATAAAGCACAGTACATGATTCAGAGATGCCCTGCAGTGTAGCGACTGTAAAAGTATCTCACTATTTATTTGCCTCCAAGGTACATATATAAACTGAAGCTGTGTCCGACTTCAGGCAGCTCCCCATTAGACAAAATGTAGGCTGAACCACACATATAAAGGGTTGCGATGAGTCTAAAAGCTCTTATCAGTGCAGCCAATGCAGAATTTCCTTTTGCATTTTCTCTAATGGCCAACAGGGGCGCCTCCTCTTGTTGCAAATATACATTTTATTGTTTTGTGTGTTTTAGAGTATGGGTCTTCAACACAAGTGTGTCATTCAGTTACTGACTGGGTGACACTTTTTGTTTTTTTGTTTCAAAAGATTAAATAAATTAAATTACAGTAACAGTCACAAAGATTAAACAGCCTATTTGTATAATGCACATTCAGTTACATAACATGAGTGTAACTGTTGTTACCCATGAATCCTCGTGCAATCACGTGAGCTAGCTAACCTATACTTAATCGCTAAGTTGTGATTAGGTGTCGTTCGTGTTTTCATAGTAAATGTTCAGTTCATGAATGTTATTTGTAACATATTTGTGGCCTAAAGTGTATTTTTCAAGGTTTGGTAATACTTATTCCCCCCTCCTGTGTCACAATAGTACTCAATTGGTACAAAAACCAAGGCTTAACCGGAAATTGACCAGCATTTTACACTTCCGGTTCCCTTGTCATAAAGTCAATTAGTTTTTAATTGGTTTTTGTCTACCTGAAAAAAGGCCTGTACCTTATGCAAGTATAAGAGATTGTAATGTATTGTTCGACAAGATAAAATACTTCCGTAAAGACCACACTCTTTCGGGTTTCAAAGAAGGACGATTACTAACAAGGGGCTTGAAAAGAAAACAGAGGTCGCAAGGACATTAAACGTCTTCACGACGAATATGTAGTAACTCATAGTTAGTGGTGGTGACGTTGAACTTTTGTGACCATGGTTTAGTTTGTTTATAGCCCAGCGTTAGTTTTTTACTTTAGTAATTTTGTTTAAAGGTCTCCTATTATACAATTTTTAAGCATACATTATAGGTATCAGATATATAAAAAACATGTCTATGAAGTGTTTTGCTCAAAACCCAACAGATCACCCATTGTAGCCATGCCTCATAGCCCTCTATTTAAGCCCTGTTAGAGAAGTGCTGATTCGGGGTCCGTAACTTAACTTGTTCTGAGATGCTGCTGGCCACGCCCCTTTTGCGCATGCAGGAGAATTCTACCCAGATTTTCAGCTAGGAAAAGAGAGAGGGTTGTTTTTTCGGACACTTTGTGAGTCTTCTTACACACGCGGGACACATATTATGTATAGAAGACATCAAAAAGTGAATTTTGCATAATAGGTGACCTTTAAATAAGAATAAATACCATAAAAGTTTTCGAAGATGATCTATCCGAACAAAACTTGAAAGCAGCATATCCTAAATGTTCTGCCATAATCCAAAAATCCAAATGCAAAAATCCCTACAACATAGGGTCTAGTGAAGCAGTGCGGTCAGCCTGCCTTCCTGTCGCTGTCAGCTCAGGTTTTGACTCGTGAAATGGCTGACTGCATCAAACCGTCCTCAGAGACTCATTCATATACGACAAAACGTTACCGGATATTAGTTTTGAGTGAGTCAGAATCTAAATTAATGATCAGGGTGATCTCGGTGTTCAATTCTTTATTTGTTGTGTGTATTCTTTTAATTTCCTACAAAGCAAAAAAGCTCAGAATACCCCTCAGTAATTGAAAATAGAGCCATGAGACATTTTGCAGAGGCAGCCGCTACGCTTTCCACTGCTTATTCCTCAGAATGGAGCCTGCCTTCCACTTCAAATTGATTTGTGATAATTTCATACTGAATTTCAGAGCCTTAAGGTCACTTAAACCTGTCCTTAAAAATACTCTGTGTTCATTCTGTGCACACCAGTAACTACTTCTGAAATAGGGGGGGGAAAGTGGTTGTGACTGCACCTGTCACTCACAAGTCAGGCAGTAAGGAAGGTTCTGCTGTTAGTCGTCATGCATATTCAGGAGCACCTGTTTGCATCGCAACGATACACATTGAGGGAAGTGATGATGTGTTATGGGGAAATTAAAAGCCAAAACATTGAATATAACTGCCTGTATAGTTGATAGTAGTTTTTCCTTCATAACATTTGACACCTGCACAGAGCATCTAATCAGCTTACACTACACATAGATACGGTATATATGTATAAAAAACCTTTACTGGTCTGAAAATAGGCCTCTAGGTGTTTTTAATCGCAGTAATATGTGTTGGTTAAAATGTGTCATTACCCGCTTTTTACAGGCCGCTGAATGTCTGGCCCAGCTGAATTTTGTAGATATAAAATCTGGCCCAACTGAATGTGTAATTGAATAGCCCTGGGGCCTGTACTACGAAGCTGGTTCAACCTAACCTGGATATGTTTGAGTTAGCCGCCCGGTTGGCCTAATCCAAAACATACGCGCT